>CM062819.1:712506900-712832806 GCA_031772625.1 Pinus tabuliformis | reverse complement strand
ATCCTTGCTGTGCGTGCATGTCACGAGTGCCATCTAAACAAAGATGCGTGCACCTGTTGCAACCACGGCAACCCTGTTGTCACCGTAGGTCCATTTTGCCAAGTGGGGCATCGATTATACGTCCTGTAACCCTCGTTTCGGCCGGGGCATGGATACATCATCGTTGTTTGTGATTATTTCACCAAGTGGGCCGAAGCAATGCCTACATTAAACGAAGACGGTTACACAGCGCGCAGTTTTTATTCAATCATGTCATTACTCGTTTCGGATCCCTCAGGCTATCGTTACAGATCATGGAAAGCATTTCCGAAATCATATGATGACGGAGCTAACGACCCAACTAGGCTGCGCCAAGATAGTTCGTCACCGTACTATCCACAATCTAACGGTAAAGTTGAAGCCGTGAACAAAGTTTTGATCACTATGCTTCAGCGCACCGTCAATACGCACAAGTCTAACTGGCACCTTATGCTTTTCCCAGCCTTGTGGGCCTACCGGACTTCTGTGAAGGATGCCACCAGTTTCACTCCTTTCCAGTTGGTTTATGGACTGGAGGCTACCCCTTCTCGTCGAATGCGAGATTCCTTCATTAAAATTAGCTGTCGAGTTACTCCCCAACACCACTCCGGTGGAGGAACGGCTTCTTTACCTAGAACGGTTAGACGAGACTCGTCGTTTGGCTTCTCTGGCTATCGAAGCGCAGAAGAAGAGAGTCAAGGCTCACTTCGACCAGAATATTCATCCTCGTTCCTTTGTTGAGGGAGATTTAGTACTGCTCTACGATCAAGCTAAGGATAAGCTGGGGGCAGGGAAACTCGAATCTATGTGGTTAGGTCCCTACATCGTGAAAAGAGTTTTGCAAAAGGGCACATATGAGTTGATTGATTATGAAGGAAATCCTCTTGACAAGCCCCGCAACGGGCTGTATCTGAAGAAATATTATGCGTAACTTCGCGCACTCACTTTGTATATACGTGTGTTTTGTGTGTTGTGCATGATTTTGTTTTTGCCTTGGTGTGAAAGCGTGTTTTGCCTCTTATTGTGCTCTCTTTTTCTTGTGCACCCTATGTTGGTTTCGCTGATGGCGCCTGCCGCAGCACTTGCAATTTGTCATCTGCGGCGTGGGTGATCTACGATCCTCACGGAGAATTGTTAGACCTTCAGGGTGTCTGCCTAGGTCGTACCACTAACAATGTTGCCGAATACAACGCTGTAATTGAATTACTTGCCGAAGCGGTTGACCTCGGCATCCGAGAATTAGTGGTGAACCTGGACTCCCAGCTGGTCGTCCATCAACTTAACGGGCGATATTCCGTCAGAGACCAACGCATATTAAGATTGTACCTACGTGTAAGATTGTTGGAACGGAACTTTGATTATATTACATATCAGCATATTCCGAGACGATTAAACACATTGACTGATGCATTGGCAAATCATGTGTTAGACAGACATTTGCGAAACAGATAACATCATACAAGAAGACATAGAAAGCATAATAGAGTAAAGCATATGTAAATAAATCATTTCAAGCATAGTGTGCATATGTGTGCCTTTAAGCTTGTTTAAAAATATAAAATACATGGGTCATGTGTCGTGCAAATTCATACATAAGATCACAGTTGTACTGAACAATTGCATAACATAAACAAAACATCATCACATGTAACAATGATCCATCCAAAAACCGGTATGTATATATATATATATCGTGTGGCGCACTAAGGCGCTCAAAAATAAGTGTATATGTCCAAAATATCAGTACGTCTGAGTCATGTGCCTCAAAATAACAGTGGAAATAAAGCCTAGGCGACTATTGAGCCGGGTGGTGCTCTCTGTAGTACACAGCCGCTCGTGCTACCCGCCTCAGAAGGCGGTGCACCCTGGGTTCCACCCCCACTGTATGGATCTGGTGCTCTAAAGGGACCTCCTCGACCCCCTGGTAGTCAGGCACTCCCTCCAGCAACCCCTCAAGGTTGCGAGCTACAGTCTCTGACGTGTCAACCCCTGGAGGGACTAAGGCCAGGGCTCCAGCTCCCTGTCCCTCTCTCCGTGCCTCGGCAGCCAGGCCAATCGGTCTAGTGGGCCCCACATCTGCACACCATGACATTTATTAGGACATGTACATGAAAAATTCAAAAACATTACAAAACTCAAAAAGTCAAGTGTTATACCTGCATCATCCCACTGTTCCCCTGGGGGCAGCACCATATCAGGGTCATTGCGGAAATCCATACCCGCGTATGGCCAGTCCTCCACGAAGACAACCTGCTGATCTAGCCAGTCCCGGAAGAATGCCCCCCAGGCATGTGGCCGGCCACCACCTCCGCGTGGCATGATGCGAGCCCATCGTGTGGCCCTCGTCTCCCGAGGATCCCTAGGAGCATCCACGGCCATCGTCTGCAGCCGCATGGCTGGCACTCGTTCTAGGATAAGCGGGACTAGGATAGACCCGTAGCCGAACTGCTTCGTCTCTCCGCGACGACAGTTGCTGAGCTGCCTCTTCATGTTGTTGGTCACCGCTGTGGCCCAATCGAACACAGTAGGCTCAAGGCAATCGAGAGCTAGCATAAGGTGAGTCTTCGAGGCCTCGTGGTTGGCCATGCTTCCCGCTGCTCGGGTCACCATGAACAGGATGGTGCGAAGGACTATGTTTCTCACCGTGGGGATTGCCACTTTCCCACTCCGCGTCTTCTCGGCTTCTGGACATACTCAAGCCATGAGATCGTCTAAAGGACCGCCGCCAGGTCGTTGTCCCTCTATGATGGGCCTCGCACCCCGGCGTGACAACCCAGTCAGAAAGAAAATGTCCATATGGTCGAATTCAATGTCTTGGCCCCGGATGGTGAATTTCCCATCCACCGGGTTCCATGCCCTGATCAGTAGCTCGAGGAGATCATGCTGGGCCCTTAGGCGCGGTGTGAGGAAGAAATTCATGAACCCGCATGCACACATGGCATTGCAGCACTCCACACTTGCAAATGCAGCTATGTCCTCAACCTCGTGCACTCTTTCCTGCCATTGGAAAGCCATTGCGTCCTGCACAAGCCATGAAAAGAAATTAGAAGTGCTGGCATGAAATTTTTCACGTTCAAATTGAAACAAAAAAAAATTTCCGCGCCAGCGCGGCTGTTTTAAAAACAGCCGCGCTGGCCATGGCAGCCCTTTGTTATTTTTCAAGGTCAGCGCGGAAGAACACGGGTTTTCCGCGCTGACCCGAAGTTGGGTGCGTTTTGTCCTAATTTGGCCAGCGCGGACCCGCGTGGGAAACCCGCGCTGACCGAGAGTGCATCCATGCGCCAAGAATTTGCCCAATTGGGCGAATTCAACCGTTAAAATCCTATAAAATATGATCAAAATGCAGGGCAAGGAGAGGAGAACCTACCTGGAAGAAACGGTTCGAAGAATGGTGTCCGTACGAGCTGGAAATCACTCCGTCAACTTTCTGGCTTCTCCACGTCCTTCACATCCAGAAATGGTAAAATGGTAAAATGATCTTTCACCCCCCCCTATTTATAGTAAAAACTCATAAATGTCCATATTTTTGGGTTTCTACCATCTTTTGCCATAAATTTAGCCCTAGATTTATCAAATACATGTTTTAATATGTTTTTTTTTTACACATATCGAATGGATTTATGCGGGTAGTGCTCTTGTGCAGGTTCGAATAAAAGGTGAAAATCATCATGGTCCTGAAATCACTTGATCCCAACAATGTCGTCTTTGAGCTCTTTTCCGACATAAAACAAGAAAAGATGGTCGAGCCTCCTTTCAGCTCGTTAAAGGGAACAAGAAGCGGTCATTTTAAGCTCTTTTTCCGACCGTGTAACTTAAAAAGATTGCCGGGTGTTTGTCGTTTCGCACTCGTTATTGGCCCTAAAACGACGTGTTTTCGACCGCTTTTTTACTTTTTCGGGTCAAGAACACTATTTACGAAAAGTACTCCTCGATCGTAATGGTCGGGCGGTTCTTTTGAGCATTGTTTTATACTTTTTCGGGCTCGAGAGACACAACTGTACGAAAAAGGACCCCCCTGGAGTCTTCTTTTCTGCTGTCTTTTCAGGCTCTCTAAACAAGAAAAGACGCCGAGTTTTTCCTTTGTCAGGCTCGTTAAACACTTGGTGACATCGGATATTGTCGAAATGACACTCTTCAAGCATATGCTATCCCCGTCAAGCTTGTCATCCAAAAATAACCGGGGTACCTGCCAGAAATGGTGGGGAAAATGGAACTGTAATCATAGTCGTGTCGGCAGTATGTCGCTCTTGAACATGGCACTCTTCTGCTTCGTGTCTGGGTGGGACCATCTCATCTTGTTTTTCACTGGCCTCCGTGGGTTTGGGTTATCTTATTCGACCTCTCGTCTGCCCATTGCCATCATCACTATACCCTTTGCTCATTTGATGTCAAATACTGCCAAACCCGCTACAGTGTCGCCGATATGTTCAAGAGAAGTTGACCTCTGCAATAATACAACCTCATCTGCTATCTCACACAAATCATTTTTCCTCTGTCTCGCGTCGATGATGTGGGAAACATTATGGCCCACCTTCGATCAAGGTCACTTCCTGTCGACTTCAGCTCATTATCCGGGAAGGTGACTTAGAGACTCCCTTCAGGTGCCTTAGAGCCTGCATGCCTCAATGGCAGGTTCTTCGTGTTCAACTCGAGGTTTACATCATTGGCCTCTGATCGAATGATTCCGTGGGTGTTCGACACCAGCTCATTGATTCACATGCCGCGGATTGTACCTATAGTACCTTGAGGGCCATTGTCATTATTGGTGGTGCCTCTCGCGTCTGTTAACAGTTTTCATCATTGACTGGTAATCAGACGATGTTCATGCATGTTTGACTTCAACCCATATATTCACATGCTTGAACTTGTACTTTGTTCGGATCGGGACGGAGCGCAAGACCCTGGATCCCTGTCTGTTATGGTCCAGGTTGCGATTTTGTGGATGATCATTACATGACTCATTGATGGATGGCTGCGCCCATACCTGAGTCTTCATGGATGGTTGCGACCATACCTTATCATTATTATGGTCTTTTTAGCTGGGTGGCTGCGTCCATTCCACGGACCTTTTCCTAAAGTTTTATTCATCAGCGCGTCTGTTTGCAAAATACCCGCGATGACTGGCGCTCCATAGTGTATTCCGCGCGCTGCCAGCTCGGAAGGACATCACTTTTCCGCGTTGGTCGCCAGCGCGCCTTTCCCGTGTTCTTCCGCGCTGACATGACTGTCCTAGTTATGTAGACGCGGCGACATCGCGTCAGTTGCCTCATAATCCGCGTTGATCCAGTTTGGGCGAATTTGTTCAAACAACCAGCCTTCCAGATAACTCCAGGCTTGGTTGTTAGCTTTGTGAATGTCGACTCCCTTCTATGGCATGTCTGTTCGACCCTTTGCAACCATTTCCCTCAAGGATAAGCTCATCCTTCCACCCTTTTAGGAGGCTCCTTCTCCTACATATACTTCCACCATTACCATGAGCAGCTAGTTAGACATAGCTTGGATTGTATAGAGCTTATAGTGCTCAGATTGCTGCTACTATAGGTATTTGGTGTGCTAGGTGTGGAAGTGGTTGATTGCTTAGGGAAGGTTGTTTTGTGTTGCTTGTATGTGAGAGAGAGTTGTTTGTCTTGGGAGAATCATCCTCAAAGGTGAATGCTTGAGATACATGCTGACTGGCCCCTCCTGAGAAGGTTACCGACGTCAGAACATTTGGTTGTACTCTTCTCTATTCTGATTAATAATAGATGACTGCTATTATTGTTCCATTCTCATTTGTACTTGCAATGGCTGAATGTGAATTACATCTTTTCTGACTGATGTATGGTTGCTTTTACTAGATTTCACGCTTGCGTTTGTTTCCTCTTCGTGTGTGCAGGTATCTATTCGCGGAGATCGCGGAGGATTGTGACCAGCGAAAGCGAAGGAGCGAAGGCAACATCTCTTCGTCAAACGACAGCGCAGGAATCCAAGTAGGTGCTCTTTACCTCTTGTTTAATTGTAATTAGGAACATGCATAGCAGCATTGTTTGATTGTTGCTAGACCCTTGCTGGGCTAGTAAGGATCGCCTCTATCCGTAGAGGGGATTTACCTCTCCAACAAGGGGTCCTTAAAGTTATCTCCCTTAATTTTATTACACCCTTCAACAATCTGAATAACATATTAGAAGTTATGTGGTATGGGTTGGTGGTCATAGCTGAGGTGGCAGGTTGCGGGCATGCATGCCATGCACCTGTCCATTCCTTGCATATAGTGAACTCAACAACAAGACAATTTTACAATTATTTGTATACGTAGTACTTGTCTCATTCAAGTCTACAGGGGAGCGATCGTTAATGGAATTCATGGTTAATAATATTTATGTGGTGTGTGAGTTCTCAAGTCCCGAAATTATATTCATGGAGGGTGGTAATGAGGTGAATACGCAAGATTTAGCATTTTAGTATTTGTATAGGAGCTTGGTTCACCTTTTTCGATGTCGAAGTACCCTTCAAGTTTGCACAATCTCCATAGGCCTTGTGAAATTCCACATTAAAGATGGACTTATGTGTTGTGTCATGAATGATGTTTGGCTCGACACTCTCATGTTCATAGTTTTGGGGCCTCTCTTGCGTGATTTCGTCAGTGATTCTTTCTACTTTCTGGCATGGAGCTGGGTATTGTTTTCCTTTAGCTCGATAAAGGTTCCTCTGGAAATTCTAGTGGCTAAATATAATCCCCTTCTCATCTGTTATGTCGTCCTCTCAGTTGAATCCCCAACCCTCCTTTCTCTGGATAAAGATTAATTTTTCAGATGGAAGTTGTTGCATGCAAATTTTCATGCCAATTTGGGCATGTTGATGTTATGAAGGTACCTAATTATCAATTTAACAGTTAATTTTAATATTGTTTTTTACCTTGTACTAATTTTGACACTCTGTTTGGTTTGCTCCTACTGTTCGCTAAGTTTATCCCTCCCTCAACTCTCATTTTCCCTCCTTCCATTCCCTTGAATTCCTTCTTCTAGTTCAATTGTTGTAAAGAAACCAACCCCTATTCCTTCTTTTTAGCTACTATGGAAAGCAGAGAGTATAACCCTAAAAACTTAAGGTGTGACAGAGCATGCAACCTCAGCTCACACCCCTTATCAATTTCTATGTTGAAAGAAGAGACCTCCAAAGGCAAATTCTCTAGCAATCCAACACCATTATGTTTCTGGTTGAGGAGATGCAAGGACTTCAAACTCAAGTGAATCATCAAGGAGATGAGATTGATTCCCTCTGTAGACAATTAGTCAAGCTTCAAATTTAAAGGAATGAAGGAGATCAACGCAACATTGCGAGTAGCTCCCTTGGAAGCCAATGTGATAAAATGTCGATTGATCTCCCCTGTCTCATGATCTCATTCTGCAAAGTTGTGTTTTTGTCTTGTTAGTTTTGTCATGTTTATATTTGTCAAAAATTTGGTATAATGTATGTCAGCAATAGCCTGCTTGTTGAATATTTTGGTTCTTTTATTTTTTCCTCCCTTGAAGAACCTACATCTTGGATTACAATGTTAAATATCCCAAATATTTTGCTGCAATTAGACGCGAATTTAATAGAAAAACTACTCATTGCTAAAATAAAAAATGAATTCTGAATTTCATTGGAAATGTGATTGAAAAATCCCTTTTATTTACTCTAAAAACAAATAACAAACACATTCCCGCTCATCATAGATCGTGTGTTGGAATGGATCCTACTAAACTTATAGTTAAATATATCTTGATTGAGGTTGCATGTAAAGTCTGGGAGCAAAAGGTAAATTTACACAAGTAGCAATTAAATATGTAGTACATTACACTTAGTAACTTCTTTTTAAAGAAAAAAAAAACCATTGTAAAATTTTCCAATGTGTAGGGAAGAAATATTAGTAAACAAAAGCATAGACTCGATTACTGGAAGGTATTAAAAAACGCCAACAACTTAATAGAAGTTGCAAAACCTCACTCTCCCCCACCCAAAAAAATGCTCGCTAACAAACTTGCAAAGGAAATTCATAACGTGTAGTCTAACGAGGTTACATATTTGCCCAAAAAAGAAATGGAACTTTAAACAAGATTTTGATCAAATTCGGCATAAACTTTGGGAAATTCGGGTTACAACTGTTAAGTTTCAAGATTTGAGTGCGTCAGGGATTTTTTATGGTGTTGAATCCATTTCCACCATCAAAAACAAGATTCAAGCACTCTTAGTATCAAATTTTTTGAGCAAAAGGTAGCCAGATTCCGATGATTTTGGTCATCCAAACAAATTTGTCTCCTCGATAGACAACGCAAATTGATAATGGGGAGCTAGTATAATAAATCCTCATATAACATAAGGAAGCATAAAACAGATCAAAGAAAGGGAAAAAAGAGCTTTGCACCTAATGAAACAAGTCTTACATTAACATCAAAAGGGTTTGTGTAAGATTAAAAAACAGTATAGAAAGGAAAAAATATAATTTCAAAGAAAAAGAAAAAGAAAAAAAGCATTATATTTAATGAAACAATTTTTATATTGTATAAAAATAAATAATAATATAACTAAAAAAATTAAAATTTATTTTTCTTGGATTGCAATCAATACATTAGGTAGTACATAGCTATATCTTCAAAAAAAATTCCTGAGCCTTTTTTATTTCCTTTAAAAAAAAAAAAATTCAATTGTAAGATGTAAATTACATTTTGTAGACGCATTCGAATGCATTGTTGTAGAAGTCTATAGACCCCCTTGATTGAGATTCAAAATTTGCATGTATGAGCATATGGTTGTTTCTATACAAAGGAAGGAAAATATACTTTTTCGTCTTCATTCACGACATAATTCAAAAAAGAGAAATTTGTTATTCCTTCCTGAAATAAATCAAAATTGGACTCGCCTATACATACAAAAAGTAACATCAAAATATATTATGGCTACAAAATGTGATTTGGTGGACCGCCTTTTGTGAAGGGCCTATGATGGAACTCAAATTAGTTTCCATCTCGTTTTTCTTTTATGAGCCATTGCCCATAATCCATCCAAAGGCCCTCCTTAGACAATGAGTCTGCCTACATGTTCTTGTACCTATATACATAGCAGCATGAGCATACATCATAAGGGAGCTTGATTCACAAAATTTCTTCCACTAGCACCAACAAATGTAAAGTTAAGCATCTTTAAGTTCCATTGAACCAATCGATAAACATTCATAGTCCCAAAAAATTTGTATAGATTTGCATCTCTATTCAAAGGTGAAAAGCATTGGAGCCTTTAAAGCCATCAACTCTGCATAGTTGTTTGTGCCCAGTCCCAGAATGATAGATAAAGTAAAATAATGGTGTTATGAAAGATAGAGTACAACCCTACCCCCATAGATACCCTTAGGGCCTTGGAATGCCCCATAAAAAAAAAAAATCCCAAGGCTAAGAGAAGTCGACGGATTATTCCATTGAAACTGAAAAGCCATGAGGTTTTGCTGCTTGTGGTAAAAAGGAGAAAATAACTATCACATTAGTTGCAATTCTATCCAGACTTGAGGTTTTTCCTGAAAGATAACATTGTTCCTTGTTATCCAAAGTCCCCAGTAGACAAGGAGGGGAATTGAACAATATGCTTTGATAGTCATGTCTTGAGCCTAAGTCTGTCAAGCAACAACAAATGAGCTCCCATGCCATTGTCTTCTCAAGCCTAATTGATGATGCACATCATCCATACCCCTTTCGAAAAGGAATAATGTACAAAAAGGTGGACCATAGATTCTTCATCATTATTGCACAATGTACACCTATCGAGCCCCTCCAAGTGCCTCTTTTTGATATTATACCAAGTGGATACTTTATTCCTCAATAAACACCACATGAGGAGATGGAATTTTATTGGACTGCCGAGTTTCCAAAGGTATTTCCACCACCAGATTTGTTCTCCCCCCTCATGATAAGATATGAGGTGAAGGTATCCCAATTTGGGTGTATAATCCCCAAAAGGTGAGAAGTTCCATAGAAGCTCATCCTTATTTTCTATCAACCTAATATGAGAGAACCAAATGTCAATGATGTAGCCATTCTAACTATCAACAAAGGCATCCAAAATTCCTAACTGACCTACCTAATCAAGAGAAATTATCCCCTATTGTTTAAAAATGCAACCAACTCTTGTCAAAATTGGTATCCTTTCTCAAAACCAAACCAATGATCCTTTATAATTTTAACATGTGTGTCATCACCCACTTTCCAAGCTAATCCTTCTTCAGTAAATGGAAATGATTTAGTTATCGCTTTCGTAATTACATAAATGCATGAATGAGGGTCATTTGGAGTTCAAATCCAACCCACCAAAGAGTCAAGATGGATATACTTTTTTAGAACCACATTTGTCCAAAGTTTGTATGTAGAAAGAAGTCTCCACCCTACTTTGCAGCCAAAGCCTCAGCAAAAAGAGGAATTTTTTTTAGTCCCCATCCACCCCACGCCTTTGGAATGGAAATTATGTCCCATTTAATCCAAGGCACCACATGTTGATCTTTTGATTATGCCCACAAGAATCGCATGCAGATCTTTTGTAGTTTCTCAAGTAGTCATTTGGGAATCCTTGACAAAGACATCTAGTATACCGGAATTTCCGCAAACATATATTTAATGAGAATAAGCCTACTCACTCTGGAAAGCCATTTGTTGCTCCATGATTTTAGCCTTTTTTCCAACTTTGTTATCAGATAATTTCAGTCGGACTTGTGATAAGAATTAGGCTTTAGATGGAATCCCAAATAATTTAAACCTTCATCAAAAGTTGTTAGAGTAAATGGAAGAAGATTATTTAAGTTTAAGACATCAACTTATTCAAGAGCATGAAGGGATACATATAATTTTTCCCTATTTATTTGCATACTAGTTGCTTGGCCAAATAGAGGCAATGCAAAGTTTAAAAACTCGAGGGACTGCTAGACAGCATCACAAAAAACTAAAATATCATCAACAAACAACAAGTGTGTGATTGAAAGGTCTTCAACAACCTATATCCCTTTGAATTTTCCCCTTCTTTTAGCTCCTGCCAACAACCTACTTAATATTTTTGCCACAAGATGGAAGATAAGGGGCGACAAGGGACACCTTCATCTTAGGCCCCTTTGGGCATGAATGAATCTCGACGTTGAGCCATTAATTATAATTGTGAAGGAAATCGACTTGAGACAACCCATAACCTAATATATAAAAGGGACCTCAAAGCCCAAGTGAGTTAGTAGGAGACAAAGCTAAAGCCAACTAACTCGATCATAAGCTTTCGACAAATCAATTTTCATAACCACTCCTTTATGCCTTTGCTTCTTTAAACTTGCAAACCTTCCTAAGCCACACCAATGGCTTCATGGATTTTCATTCCTTCCAAAAACCCAAATTTCTCCCTAGATATGGGGCCTTAGATAGAGTGGGCTTGATTTGTCGCGCTATCACCTTAGTGATCACTTTGTAGATGCAGTTTCAAAAAGAAATGGATCTAAAATCATCAAAATTCATTGAAATTATTGTCAACCTTCGGAATAAGGGCTATCAAATTTGTATTGAAGGAAGTCAAAATTTTACCATATACCCTTGATTCCTTTGCCACCCTCAAAAGGTCTCCTCCATTCAAATCATAAAGATCAAGAAAAAATTCAATAGACTACCCATTCAGTCTAGGACTTTTGTCCTTCTGGAGGCTATGTAAAACCCAATTCAACTCCTCGTCTAACACTTCCCCCCTCAAGAGAGAATTGTCCTCTTCATCCACAAACCTTGGAAAAATTTGAGCAATCCTAACAATTTTAGGAATCGTTTCCTTGTAACAGCCCTGGGTTAAAAGTTCATGTAATAAAGTTAATAATGGAAAAATAAGACCAAGGTCATGGGACACGTATTCCAAGTTGAATGTTTGGTGAAAACATCCTAGTGGATGTCACTTTTGGTTTACTATGGCTAAGAAAATTAACAAAGGCAAAGAGGCATTAATTGGCATTTTCTTTATGAAAATAAAGTAAAATAGGAGAAAAGGGAGATGAAAGGTCACAGGTTTGCATGAGAGGGAGTTTAAGGAAAATAGAGGAAAATGAAGAAAATAGAGGCCTCAACAATAAAAAGGCTTATGAGCATTAGTTCACAACTTTTGGTTGGTTTAACTTTTGTTAGTTCAATTTTGGAGTTCTCTCTCTATTTTCTCATACTATTTCACACTTATAGCATTCTTGGAGCACTCTAACATTAGAGAAAGGAAGGCAAAGGAAGGATAATGAAAGCAAAGGATAAGCAAGGAAGGTTGGATCAAGTAGCTTCATCATGGAGATTGGTAGGTAACAGGTTACATGTGTGATTTCCTAGTTGGTTTGTAATTGCATGGTACATGCATTTGTGTATTTGGTTTTCTTGTTGTCATTGGCATGGGTTTTGTCGAGTGTGACAGTTGTTTCAGCCTTGTCTTTCCATTTCCATATAGCCATGGTGTGATGGGGTTCTTTTATTTGATTGAGCTTTGGATTGTCCGAAGATTTTGGAACCGGGTGAGGTGGTCTCAGGAAAATTCCCTGGGGTTGGGGGTGGAGGTGGTCTTAGGAAAATTCCCTGGGGTTGGGGATGGAGGTGGTTTAATCTTAGGAAAGCCCTCGACATGTGGGTGGAGACAGGAAAATTCCTCAAGGTATTGGTGAAGAAATTTTGAGGCATCCAAGCTTGTTTTGGGCTTAGTGATCTCCTGACCAATTTTGGTAGGATCACTGTAGCCTGAGGGTGGAGTGTTGGAGAAAATGTAACTAGGTTCGGTCTTCGTATATGTAATTTTTATATTTTTACTTATTCAATAAAAGAGAATATTTTTTGATATTATTTATCAATGAGTTTCTTGCTCATTGAAAATAGGACAAGCACATTTTGAAGTACTTCTAGAGAGTCAAAGTCAAAATGTAATTATAATGAGACCCTTTGAGGCATGTTACATCATCTAAGTCATCATAAAAGGTCATGGGAACACCTCCAAGCATGGTCAAATCCTATCCTAGCACCAACAAAGTCTACAAGAAGCAAAACAATGAATAAAAAGTGAATTATAAAGCAAACTGCAAGTCAGCCTAAATGATAGTCATGTTGGCTTAAAGAAGAGGGATAGACCTCTATTTATAGAGGTTTTCCACTCCTCATTAGACACACAATATCTCTCTGAAATCCATAGAAGATAGAAGGGATAAAAGGGATGAAGACAAGGCAAAAAAGGGGCAACAAGGACAGTGAAGTCAAGGAGACAAAGCCTCTCTCTCCAGCGAGGAAGAAAGGAAGAATCAACGAAGATAATATGATTGTCTTAAGGCTCTTGTCCACACGTGCAACAAGGGAACACTTACAGATTAGACAACAGATGAAGGCATCATATTTAGAGACCTGATTTGGATGTAGAACAAGGTCTACAAGGTCTCCAAGAACAACGAAGAAGGTCCTCCTTATAACGAAGTAATGGAGCCCTAATATTCTAGGGTTTCCTAACCTATAAGACAAAGTGTCGGAAGAAGTGTCGGAAGTGACAGTGCAGAAAGAGAAAGGATTTGGTTAATGCTTGGAGGATATCCTAGTCAAGGGTCTATGGTTTGGCAGTTGTTCAAATAAGAAGCTTCAATAAAAGAAATATTACAAAGGGTTTTCCTCTCAAGAGTGGAGAGGGTTTGTCCCTGGTAGAGAGCCAAATTTTGTGTTCTTGTTATTTTTTTTTGGTAGCAGTTTGATGAAGCACACACATATGCACTAACAATAAGAAGAAGAAGAAGAAGATAACAAGAAAAGAAAAAAGACTTCACAAATTGTTATCATGTCTCAGAGAATCATCACAACACTACTTTGCCCTAGATACTCTAACATGGTATCAGAGGTAAGGTGACACATCAAGAAGAGGGTAACTCAAGAACACTCATCAAGGGGAAGCATTTGGAAAGTTGAAGCATCAAGCCTTGAAGTCTCAATCACTTCAAGGTAAATAAGGTTCTACAATCGATCGTTCACCAAGGAGATTTAAAAACCTAGAAGAAGAGCCTTACATAAAGGCACCTACAAAGAAGAGCAGATTGGAGCAAGCTACAAGTCATCAAGAAAATCTCATCATCAAGAAAGAAGGCAACTTGAAGAGAATCAAGATCCAGGGAAGACTAACCACCAAGCCTTCAAGGAGGAAGCAATTCCATTACATCTCAAAATATATCAACTAAGTACATGCCTCCCTTCTGAATATACATCAATGTCTTTTTTCAAGGAAAGCAATAAATTGGTAGGGACCACTAACTTTCTTGCATGGAAGAAGAGGACCGATCTACTACTCAAGGAGAATGAACTCATAGAGCATTTCAAAGGGAATATCACTATCCCTGCTAAGGAGCAGACTCAATCCTTAGACAAGTACAATAATGATGAGACAAGAGCTCAAAGGATTATAATAGAATCAATCAAAGACTCTCTCATTCCTTATGTATCCAAGTTTGAGACATCCAAAGAAATTTATGATAAGTTAGTAGAGCTATTCTCAGTGTCCACAGCCAGAGAATTAATATCTCTGAGAATTGAGTTGTACAAGATGAAGATAACAAAGGAAGGAATATCTTCCTACTTCATGAAAATCTCTGAAATGAGAAATAAACTTCAAGAGCTTGGGTAAGTCATGTATGACAGAGAGATGACAACTATCATACTCAATGCTCTACCTGAGGAGTGGGGAAACTTCACATCTAGCATATATGCCAAGAAAGAAGCAACCACTCTTAGTGAAATGTGGTATCTATGTAGAATAGAGGAAACCAGACTTAAGGCAAAAGAATATGTGGGATCAAAGGAGGAAGCAACTACTACCATGGCCAAAAGAAATGGTAAATTTGGCAAGTTTGGTCCACGAAGAACAAACAACAAAGACATGTCCAAGATCCAATGTTTTGGATGCTAAGAATATGGACACTATAAAAGGAATTGTCTGAAGAAGGACAACAATAACAAAAGGAAGAGGGAAGAAGCTCACATAACTCAAGAGATGAAAGAATAAGGAAAGAAGCAAAGAAGATCCTATGGATCTCTACTATGACTAGGTAAAAATCTTTTCTTCTAGAATTCTTTCAAAATTTTGAGTAGAATAGGAGCATGTAGGAATAAACTAAATTGCATGTCTAGAATTACCCTCTAGAATCTAGCAGCATACGTATATAGAGTTCTAGATACTCATGTAGATGTAGCATTTATGATAAGAACAAAAATGCATAAGTAGAAATATCTTCTAGAATATAGGAGCATGAAAAATATAGCTCAAGATATTTGTGTAGAAGAAGCATACCTAGTATAGGACCTCATATATGATGAAAGAAAATTGATCATGATAAGAATCTTAGAAAACCTACATCATCAAAAAGAAAGGAAACATTTGTAAGGTAAGGATCTTTAAGATCCTATGATAGAATCTTCAAAAGAAGGTTCATGGACCAAAGAAGATGTCTCATTGGGAATCCCATTCATGGGATTCAAGAAAAGGATGATATGTAGGCAAGCTAAGATGAAGCAAGAAGGGGCACACCAAAGGATGATCAAAGGAGAATCAAGATGAGGTATGTATGCATTAAAGTTTAGTCATGTTATCATTTGTATATTATTAGTCATGGGTATAGTTCTATAACATGATTAAGCATGAAAGAATCTATTTCGCCAAGAACATGCTCGAAGGCATGTACCACAATGCAATGAAGGCCAACAAAATAACATGCTCACATAAGGAGCATAATATTGTTGACTAAGAAGCAAGAAGAAATGCTAACAAGTCCAGAAAGCAAGCAATGAAGGAATGCTTCCACAAGAAGCATTATATGGTTGACCTATCTATCTGAGAAGAAGAAAATGAAGAAAGAGATCAAGCATGTGAAGAACACCATGATCACTAAGGATCACTATCTGACAAAATGCCTTGATAAGACATCTCCCGAAAGAAGGCAAGACAACTCTGATAAAAAAGGCCTTGGAGATACAAAAGGTGCAGATAATTGATTCTACTCTACAAAGATGTCATGATGAAGAAGCCATCCAACAACAGAAAAAGCAATGTTGAAGCAATATCAGAATGAAGTCATAATGGGCTACTAGGTCAAAGCATGTAACCTAGCAAGTACTATGAAGCATCCATGAAGAGAGTATTACGAAGCATGTACAAGATGACAAAGGAGTAGCCAAGATGACAAACCTGATAGTCACTTTCCACGAAGCAATGACATGACAAACCAAGAAGGAAAGTTATCGATGGATGGTGCCCTAGTGTTGTAGCGGCTACAACCACCCTCCAAAATTTTGGTCTACATCAATTTCGGAGCCTCCCTTGAAGAGTTTCACTTGATGACTGCACACACCCGGGTTCACTCCTTGAGCCCGTGTGAGTCTCTACATCTGCCCTGCTTGTTTATTGCACTCAAGTCTCTGCATGTTGATGTCTAAGTCATGCTTGCGACCATGTTCTGGTTATGCTCAAAGTCTTTGCTTCGTATGTGTTTGATGTGTTTGCCATGAAAGCATCTATCGCACTCACACACAGAGTCACATTCACTGTCGCGCAAGCATTGTCTCGATCATGAATGATCAATCACAAGTGTTGCGCTTGTCGCTTGCACCATCAGTCAGTCATGTTGAACATGTGTATCTGGATGGTTTGTTCGTTTCGTCATCAATTCATGCGAGTGTGTGTCTGTATGATCACCTATGCATATTTCGATTGTTCACACACTTAGTCATTTTTGCTGAAGTTCTGACGACCAGACTCCTCACTAACAGCCGGACCATCACCCTGCTTTCGACTCGATCGACTGTCAACCAGAACAGCGCAGAAGCACCAAGCTAGTTCTTTCAAGTTGTGCTGCCCGCAAGCAATTCAATCAGCACTCATGTTGGCCACCCGAACAGTCGATCGACTGTTCATCTAAGAAATTTCACAGTGCTCATGAGTAGGCCTCCCGCTGACCATTAGTCAGCTCAGCTTAGAAATTGTGTAGAGATGATCAATAGACCAGCCTCCTGGCCTTACTGCAATTTTCCCAGCCAGCAGCAGACGGTCTGTTCCCTCCAGAAATTGTGCATTTTTTGTTGTCAGTGACTTAGCATCCAACTGATAGTTTCCTCTGGGAATTGCGCAGATCTGGATGCCAGTGACCCCAGCAGCCAACTGGAAGTTCCCTCTGGGAATTGCGCTAGTCTCGCTGCCAGTGACCCGAGCAACCAACTCGCAATTCCCTCTGGGAATTGCGCAATTCTGGCTGCTAGTGACCCCAGCAGCCAACTGGTAGTTCCCTCTGGAAATTGCGCAAGTCTGGTTGCTAATGACCCGAATAGCCAACTGGAAGTTCCCTCTGGGAATTGCACAAGTTTGGCTACCAGTGACCCCAGTAGCCAACTAGCAGTTCCCTCTGGGAATTGCGCAGATTTGGTTACCAGTCTCTCGGGCAGTTCCCCAGAAAAACTACGCAATCCCTGCCTGTTGACCCTTCCTGCAGTCCGACCCGTTCCTCTGGAAAATTGGGAAAATCTGGCAGTCTAGCACCTACTGATTGTTCATTCCGGAAAATGCGCAGAGCATGTCTGCCTTGCCTTCCAACAGCCTGGACTGTTCCTCCCAAAATTTTTGCATTTTTTCCTCCCAGCCGAGCCAGACCTTGCAGTCAGTCACTGTAAACTCAAATCGCCTGTCTCCATCTCTCGGTGACACTTGCGCAATTTTCATCAACAGTTGCTCGGAGCCATCATCCCACATCACAACACTATTGCTTCTCACGGTCACCCGCATCATAGTGTTGTTGATTCTCCCGGTCACCCGCATCACAGTGTTGCTGCTTCTCCCGGTCACCCGCATCCGACTGATCATGTGTCATGGTAGACTAGGAGGTTTTTGGATTTGATGTCGTCTTGTCATGAGTGATTGCAGATACAGGTACACCAACAAACATGTCAAGATGATGAATGGGATGAATGAAGGGAGCACATGCAAATGGACAGGTTCACCAACGAATGAACGAATGAAGCATGAAAAGTAGATGAACGCGACGAACATGCACCTTCGCGAACAAGTGAGCCTGTCAAGCTTTCCAACATGAAAGTGAGGAACAACATGCTAGAGCTTCATCAAGCGAACCAAGGACCATCGAAGACTCCGCACACTTCGCCATGCAGAGGTGAAGTTATGATACACCATGAGGACATACACCACTCAATAGCACTGTAGCTCAACATGCACTCCAGCAGCAGCATGAATGTACCAACATTGTCATGTCAAATCATGTCGAGTCAAGTCATGAGTTATGTTGCCCACATCTCTACTATGGGCTTGTTGTCAATCAATATGATGTAACGTGGAAGTCTAAGAGACCCACTTGTTGAACATAGAGTCATGTAAGTCGGAAAGTCATGGAATTCGAACGGTCATGAGGGTAGTCGGACAGCCACAAGGGTCAGTTTCACCCTTGGCTATAAATACCCCCCTCATTTGTACATGAAAGGACTTTTCCCCTCAGCTCCTCCCACATAGCCAAGAGAGTCTATAATCTTTTCTTTGAGGAATAAGTAGTGGCTCCAACGCCCCGCTGACAGGGTTAGTGATGTATGGTGTAACAATGTGTCTTGGAACTTTTGCTTAATTCAAAAGCCTGTCAATAGGCCAACACGTTTTCACACATGTATTGTATTTGTTGTAAGACTAATCTTTAACACTTGTAATGCATGTTGCTTTAACCATGTGTTCTACATATAAACTGATTCATTTGTTGTAATGCATAATCTATTAATGGAAATGTGTTGTATATGTTGTTAATGTTGTCCCGTCCGTGTCGATTTCTCTGTTGGACATCAGACAGACCTTTCACATGAACCTTGTTGTAACATTGTTGCACTCGTCTCAGGCTGATCTGTGAGTGTTGTACGTGTTATCTTACCTTGTATGTTGTGACTGTCGCATCCGAGTGGAGTGCTCCGCCAGAAACTATGTATGTCCTTTGTGTTGTGTGTTCCTAGCTGAGTTGGGACTGATCCCTTTCAACCTGGAACTCACCTTCACATTTTTCCCCTCACAGTGAATGAACCATTGACACAAGTACACTTACACTCACTAGGCATGCGAACCTCACTTCTTGAAGACAAAACGAACCAATCTCCTGTGCTGACAAGCAAGAGTTGAGGAAAATCCTTAAGACAATGGCAACTGGGCCATCATACCAAATGGGACTCCCACACCAAACGGTGTGAGGTCTAGTTGGGAATTCATATTAGGGTGATCCCCTTAATGTTGGCGGGTCTAGCACCATCAACATTTTTGGCACTAGAAGGAGGGCGACCAGTTGTACATGGCTGAAATTCCCCTCACACTCACTCATCAACCATATGGTCAAGGCAGTAACTCGCACTCCCTCTCTCACGACTCAACAGTTGGTTACTCCTCACCTCCCATAATTGAACATGAGATTTCATATCAACACCTTCGCTCCATCCGTCCCATCACTCGCCAGTTCGCGAAACCAGTCGGATTGATCCCAGGTGTACAATATCTTCCACATGCATCGAAGAAGCCAAAAGCCACTCCCACAGGGGTTGTTGTATCATTGGTGGAAGAAGCAGTCCTTGCTACTCTTGAAGGTTTGGAAGAAGCTATTGAAGATGGAGAGGAACCTCCAATCTTCTTTGAAGACGAACAAGGCACTCTTGTGGTCTTGGGATCAAACTCTGGTATAGGAGGTAGAGGGGAAGGCAGTGGAGGAAGTGGAGGTGGAGACAAACTGACAGACTCAGATCCAGAACCATCAGATTCCGAAGGAGAGGAAGAAGACAAAGAGGACGAAGAGATGGCTGACCCAAATCTTGAATGGATGACTCAGGGACCATTGGCTCTCCCATATGTTTTGCACAAGATGCCAAAGCGAGAGGAGAGAATGAACATCAAGTTTAACCTTGACAGTGTGGTGAAGGTAGAAGACCACTTAGACAACTTCTACCTACAGCTGCAAACCCTTGAGGTACGTTATGACAACGTAGCATGTAGACTGTTTCCATGTACCCTAGATGGTCGTGCAGCTGTTTGGTATCACAGCCTTCTACTGAACTCCATAAAGAACTGGGGTTCTTTCAAATGCATGTTCCTTGAAAAGTTTGTCGATGACAAGACTCCAACCATGCTACTCAAAGAATTGGGAAGCCTCAAGATGGAGGGAAAAGAGAAAGTAAAAGATTTCAATCAGAGGTTTACACATATCTTGAACAAGTTTGTAGCAGACACCAAACCTCATGACTCCATCACTATTGACTATTACACATCTACACTGCCAACCACCATTACATAGTTTGTCAAGCGAGCTGCAAAGCCAACACTGTTAGAAAGCTGCGAAGAGGCTATTGTTGTTGAGAAAGACTTACGTGCCATTGGAGTCATCAAGGATGACGAATCAACGAAAGACTCCAAGGATGCGAGCAAAAAGCCCCAAGCAACAGTGAGCAAAGGTAGAGACAAGGAAGCAACTGACATTGAGACCCTCACTCGCCTTGTCAAGAAATTGACCACCGAAATGTCTGAACTCAAGCAACGGAAGACAGACACATTCGTGAACATTCATCCGCCCAAACAAAGACAGGCAAGCAGTTCATCAACTGACTAATCAAAAAACAATCGGTTTGGTTCCAAATCTGCGCAAAAGCCTATGTTCCAACTCGATCAATGCATTGATCCTAAGCATTGTTCCTTCCATGAAGAATTTCATCCCGAGAACTCTTGTTCAGATTGGAAGCGAGTTGTTACCTCTGTCTATACTCATACACTCGATGTGGATGGTGACATACAAGAGCAACTGGAAGACACTGATGATAACGAAGAGGTTGCACCTGATGAAGCACCAAGTTTTGGGCGTGTGGTGAACGCATATCAATGCTCGCAAGTAGTCTCGAAGACGAACACCGAGAAGCAACCCCAAAAGCAAAATGATTATTATAATATTAGGAGTAAAGGGACTCCCCCGACACTTGAGGAGATGCAAAAGAAAGTGAGACGGCTGATAAAGAAGGCCGATCCACCAACTGCCTTAAAGAAACAAACACAAAGCAAGTCCAGGAAGACAACAACAGATAAGAACACATATGTGAGTAGCAAGTTGCAGAACAATCCTCCAAACAACACGAGCATCCGTTCCACCTTGGACAGCTTGGTGAGTCTACCACCTTTGGATTACCACATAGTCGATGACATGAAGAAAACTCGAGTGAACATCAATTTGTTCAAGTTAGCCAAAGTCCAAAGCCAGCGAGATATCCTGCTACGCACATTGGGACAAACAGAAACAGACAACACAACCTCTACCAGCAAGGGAGTATGCACACCTCCCGGATCACTATCCACTGTGCTCAATGTTGAAGTTTCTAATTTTACTTAGTTAGAAACCCTCCCTGCACTTTATCTGATTTATTCCTACCTACTTGTTATTTTACTTAATAAGTTATTTATAATGTAAATTCTGAAAATAAACACTAGTGCATGCTCAACATATTACAGATCAACAACTAAAGAAAATAGAAACAATCACACCATATGACACCATTATTTTTGGACCAATGTCCCTGGAAAAACCCAATGTGGGAAAATTGGTGCAGCTATCTGACAGTTTTCTTATTAAGCAATATCAGAGTACAATCTCGGTACCGAAACTGACCTACCCAACAAAGAATTTCCTTGACAGTAATACCTCTCAGCTTCTGACAAATCTCTTGGCTGAAACCCCATATAATCCTTTTGGCAGCTACTCAGCACCAATCTGCCCCAAAAACCCCAGCGTCAGCCTCACTCTAGACTATGTTAGCCCCTCTCTGCCCCACGCTGGCCCTACGTCACCCCGGATGGGTCTGCATCAGCCTTAGGAGGCCCTGCGTCAGCCCTCTGGCCCTCTGCGTCAACAACGCTGGCTTCTCTGAGGCTCTGCGCAGCTCCCGACTGCCTCTGCGTGGCCCTGCGTGAGCCCTGGTGTTATAGACATTTTTGGGCACTACAAACCCAAGCATAAAATGTCCATAACCCAAGGGCTCCTAAGTCCCTAAAAGTGTTGTTCCAACCCCTAAAGGAACAAGGTCAACTGATTACAGCTTCTCCCAAAAGTTCTCCATGAAAAACTACTCAGAACTGGTCAAAACAGGATCATTTCACCTGATCCATAGGCAAAGTGCGTTGCATCTCACCTAAGTACACTTAGTGGGTGAGTTGCATTTCAAAAAGCCCTTCTATGGGGTGCGATGGGCGAGAAGAGACAAATGGCAGTGTCAATCCGCGAGGTGGAGAAGCATGGAATCTTCCAGAAACTTCTCCTGTGACACTTGCCTCTCTGGATTCGACCAAGGATGAGTAAGAGATCATCAATCTCTAAGTGGAAGCAAGAACTATCAGAGAGAAGACACTAATCAAATCACAAGCTGACTCATCTCCCTTACAGATATCTATACATGGATCCCTCATCCCAGAGATCCAGAGGCTGGAATTTTGCATCTTGTAAGGAATTGCTGTTGGTTTCTTGAGGCAACATCATAGTGTTGGGTGATATAAGCTTTGCATGAGGTGAAGAAGGGCTTACTTGTTGAGAGGATGATGCTGGGTCAGAACAACTGGTTGTAACTCTCTTGGCTCTTTCTTGATTATCAATAAATCTATTCAAGTTTTCCTCCATACTCTTGTGTAATCTATATCTTGTGCATTTGTATGGTCAATTTACATCTGATCCTAGATTGTTTATGATAATAGATCCACGTTCTCGTATAGTTTTATGCTACTTTGATTCTACAGGTACTCTGTAAAGCTGGGTATACAAGGAAGCAAGTAGCCAAGGACTATCAAAAGAGAGAGGAATCGAGCAAGGAACTAAGCGCAAGACAGAGGTTGGTCTCCTTTATTCTTCTCTCATCTATCTTTCATAAAGGAAAACGAAAGTAGTTTTACTTTGTTTGTTTCTAAGGTAGCTACCACGCCTTAGTGGGATTAGCAGTTCTGCATAGACACTTTTCCCTGTAACAAAATGGCGACTCCACTGGGGAGCGACTAGGTTGTTTGTCTATCTACATTTGTTTACTTTATAAACTTACGGACGGAGCCTGAAGTCGAGCCAGGTAGCTTTCGAACTGCATTTGTTATGCAAATGAAAAGTAGATAAATGCTGCTACATTCAATCTCCAGGTTTTGTTTATGAATTAAACAACTGATTTACAAACTCTCTAATTACCCTTGTGGTGGCTCTAGTAACCTCCTTAGATCTACCCCTGTTGTTGATTTACTGATTACCACTTACTCGGCCAAAATCCCTGAACTGAACTGCAAATTGTGACCCGGAACCCAAGCAAAGTCTCGTCCCTGGCCCAACGCACTCTCTGTTCTGTGAATCTCAAATTCAGCGCACTTCCCGAGTATAGTAGGTGCGCTGCATTTCAAATTCACTGTGTTACAGGTGCGCTGATCAGACTAGGCATTGTTCCTAAATTTTGGTTTCTGTTCACTCTTTTCAGATCTATTCAAGAATTTTGCTGCCTGTAGTCAGTACACCTCTGTTTGAAACCCCTTTCCTTGCTGTTATTCCGCCTCCATTGTGCAAAGAACTGCAAATGTTTTTGTGTATTTGTTGAGTCATTTCCAGTTCTCCTTTGCAAAGAGTAACGTAATTGTACTATCGTTTCTTGATTTGAAAGTGTCGCAAGTGTCGTTTTCAGTCATAGAAGAGAGTCTGATTGCTCTTGATAGTCGATTATTCTGTTACTATTGTATTTGATCTAAATTAGTAGTTTTTCTAGTGTCGAAAGCAAGTTTTCATTTCCAAATCGTAAAGTGTTGTCATTATCTTCATTTTTTATTTTGAAAAGAAACTTGTTAGTAATTGTCGCTTTGAAAATAATTCAGATTTGCGCATTAGCTTTCTTTTATCATTCACATATTAAGAAAGCTGAAAACAAATACATGCATGTGCATTTTCATTTAGACTGTTTGATTGGTTTGATTTAGGACAGTGCATATAGTGTGTGCTCTTTGCTCTTTGTTGAAAGAATATTGTCTCTCTTTCCTTAGTAGCTAGGATTTTCATTGCACAAAGAAGATAAAAACACTGTTTATCATCTTAGCTTGCATTTTAGGAATTGTACATCTACATCACGCGGTGAACCTGAAAGGCAAATTTCTTAAGCAAGATCAACTATAAAATAAATTTAATGAATCTAACAATGCTTTGGAACCTAACGCACAACATCTAGAAGTCTAGGCTAGAGACATATTCCGGCGTCGTAAAGCCTGGTAACTGTTGTTCACACTGTTGGTTGGGTGATTCCTCCACTTTGAGACGATAAGTGCCAGTACGGACTTGTGCTCCCACGTACCGTCGAGTATATTTTGGGAGACCACAATAGGCTTAATCCTTTATCCATAGGAAGTCGTGTCTGCCGCCCTATCGATCGCAATGCACTGAACACAGCATTCGGGAAGATTGACTGTCGTACCGTAAAAACTATTCTGCAGTTTTGCGATTGGTTTGGTAATCCATCTGCCTAGATTTCTAGAGCAGTCCCTTTCGTTCCTTTTCAGACTCCTTAACAGAAAAGGTCCATCTGAGCACTTGTCACTTCAGGCTCATTAAAAATCGAAGGCGACTAGAGTCATCTTTTGTTTTTTCTCGACTCTTTAAAATTGAAAAAACAAGTTGTGTCAAAGCGTCTAAAATTTATTTTAAACGGAATAATCACCACCTTTCCTATGTTGGTCTTAGGTTGAGAGAATGGAGTCCACCAACCAAGGAGTTCCCCTTGGAGGAAATCCTAGTCCCTTCTCCTCTTGGGGAGATGTTGGTGCACCCCACATGGCCACATTGTCACTTCCAGGATTGAAAATTGGCCTGCCTGTATGGCTTTTCTCAACTTCCGTCGTTCAGAACACTGCGATTCCTGAACAATCGAGTCAGCAACTAGACAATTCCAGAGTTACCCCCCAACCCTCTACTTCGTCCAACTCTTCCTCTCCTCCTTCCTCTTCACTTGATGAGGCTAGTAAAGCCAAAAATCAAGTACCTGAGAAGAAGAAGGAAAAGAAGAAGAAGAAGGAGCCAAAGGCGAAAAGGGGCAACCAAGCGTCGTCTAGCGAAAATCCACACACTGCACCGACCAGGCCTAAATCGCCATGTGTCATTTGCAAAGGAGACGACTATCATAGATATTGCCCCTGCATCCCTCGGATCTTAAGGGACTGGTCTCCTCGTTTGCACAACCCGGTGTCGTTAACCTCTGATGATCATGTTGAAAGCACACCGTCGACTAGTGAAAGTGAAGCCCCTGAACAAAAAGGAAAGTGCAAATTTCCTTGTAAATTGTGTGAAGGCGATCATGCCATCCACCGTTGTCCCTTCTTAGACGAGGCTAAAAGAGTTTTGGATGATCGTCCGGTTTCACCGTTACGACTTCCTCCTGGATATAAAAAACTCTTGTCGAGTCCGTCACTAGTTGAAAATCCGGCTGACCCGCCCAGGTGGTCGGCCGAAGCATCTACCATTGAAGATAAACCATCTGAACCCATACCAGATGAAAGTCAAAAGGTCGAGGTGGCAGTTGACCCGGTCTTGCCTTCAGAGGTTCCATCTTCAGATGATACAGTCACCGAAGAGAACAAAGATGACACCGTCCAAATTCTTTTCGTAAGCACAGACTCCGATGAACATGGGGGCAATTTACCCATTCCTTTACCGCAGGAAGGAATTTCGTCAGAGTCGTACCTGACCGTCTATTCGGTCCCACCTCCAAGCAACCTAGTTGTTTCCTTCGACTGGAATCAACTAGGCAGACCCCGTTTACTGGCTAGTGTACCATTCAGAATCATTGCTCAAGTATACATAATGGTTATGGCCAATACCATCATAAATGAAGGGGCTTCTGTGAGTATCCTTTCCTTGACTACTTGGAAAGTGCTTGGTTCGCCATCGCTTTTGCCTGAGATGAGAAATCTAACAAGCTTTGACAAAGGAACCAGTCGACCGTTAGGGATCCTTCCCAATGTGCCCATAACATTGAGAGGGAAAACTGTTCAAATGAACATAATGGTAGTCCAAGGACCCCTAGATTATAATCTACTCCTTGGATGAGACTATATTTATTGCATGGGAGCCATTGTCTCATCACTCTTTAGAGTAATGTGTTTTCCGCACGAAGGAAGAGTGGTCAAGCTCGTAGACCAGCTTTCATTCCCCGGTTCACGCATAGCAAATAGTCATATACCATCCCTGAATGGTCTTTTCACGTAAGGAATGTCTCATCAATCTCCAGTCCGTCCACCTGATGAGCGCAAGTGATTCGAGGGACATGACTGAAACCCATGGGGCATGCACCCTGGTCTGCTTCGGCAGGAAAACTTCAGGTACATAATAGGTTTCCGCGAGAGATATATGACTAGTCTGACACTCCCGTCCGTGATTGGAAAAGGGGGTTGGACTGGAATAAGATTCCCTTGTCAAAGTTATGTGGGTGGAGGTGTCTGCACCACTCGCCTTTGTCTATTTCGGTAGGCATCGCCGAAGAAGTGTTTTGTTTGCAGTGCAGATAAAACAATCTTTGGTAACCTGAAAGAGGTAGACCTTTCCTGATAAAACGAATGTCTTGTCGGTAGAATAAAAGGTGACCTTGAAACTCTATTTTATACCTGGGGGCATGCAAACCTTTTGGCGTGCAAGCGAAGAGCGACCATTTATTTTTTTAAATTTGTAGGTCCTCTAACCCTTTAAACTCGTAGGATTGGTCGTTTCCTAACTTGCATAAAGAAAGGATGTGGGGCAAAGATTTGAAAAATTGTCGTTTTTATATATGAGACATCCTTATTATACGACTGGATATATCAAGCAGTTTTAACGCGGACTTCATGCTCGTTAAAAAATAAACATAAGCAATGAGCAAATGTTTCCCCCAGTGTTTAAGCTCAATAAAAAATGAGCCAATTCCCAGTAAATAACCATCGTGAATGTAGTACTTCAGCCTTTAAAGCCTTGGTCATGTTCTCATCATCACCTCCACTCAGTATTGACCGATCATTCACCTCCATTTGATTATTTACCCCTTTTGAGGAACACCTGCGAAGAGTGATCTTGTTAGCCATCCTTGTAACACTGCCATGATTGGAAAATTCCAAACCTTACCTGGAATCAGCTGCTACCCAATTTTATCACTCGTTCCTCAAAGACGAGTCTCCTTTAAGCTCTTTTCAACTGACTCGTAAAATATGAAAAGATTGCCGAGCCATTGGACTCTCCAGCTCGTTAAACGGACCGGAAGTGCTATCCCTCCTTTAGATTTTAATCTTTTTGGACCTGAGGGATTATTACACAAAAAGATCGAGCGCTTGTTTTATTCGGCTCATTAAAAGTATCGAAAATTCATCCCTTCTGTATTGTTTTATACTTTTTCGGACTTAAGGGATTAGATGGCGAAAAAGGATTTTTGGAGTTTCCTTTACGTCCCTTTTCAGACTCTCTAAAAATGAAAAGGACCGAGTTATCTTTGTCGTTAAACTCGTTAAAACATAATAGCGACAAACTTGTCCATAGCAGACAAGAACGAGTTTCACTATCGCTAGGCTCGTTAAAACATAGTGATGGGTTTGCCCGAAGGGAAAATTATAGAACAAGCATATGTTATCCTCCTCAAGCTTGACAAAAATAAAGAGGTATTGGTCAGCAATGACTGGGGAAAAATTGGGAAGAAAACTTGAAGAAACTTTGTTGGTAGCAAGTCGCTCTTGAACATGACACTTTCACTCCGCATCCAAGTCAGGTTGGGTTGTTTCATTCACCGGTCACATCACCATGGTCACATCACACCATCCACATTTGGGGTTAATGCTACCAATCCATCATATCAGTGTCGCCGATATATTCAAGAGAATTCACTCAGAGAATTCACCTGTGTCTCACCCGCTGCAATACATTTACGCTCCACTCTTTCATGACCGCCACCCTGAACCTTATATCACCAGATCGTTTTCACCTCCATTAAAATCATTTGCTCTGTTCCGTGTCATTGATGTGGGATTCATTAAGGCCCTCCTCTGACGGATCGCTTCTTGTCGACATCAGCTCATTATCCAAGAAGTTGATCTAGGGACACCCCTTTCAGTACTTTGAAGCTTGCATGCCTCAATGGCAAGTTTCTCACTTCCGGCAACAGGTTTACATGAATGGTCTTCGACCGAAAGATTTTGCGTGGTGTTCGACGCCAAGTCCCTTTGTTCACACCACGTGAATTGTACTGTAGTACCTTGAGGATCATTATCATTATCGGTGATTCCTCTCGCACCTGTTAACAGCTTACATCATTGGTTGGTAATCAGGCGATGTTTTTCCATGTTCGACTCCAGAACATCTCTCACATGGATCGACTTATACTTTGAGTGAAGATCGAACAAGATTGAAGACCCCGGATCTAGTTTCATCCATCCGGGCTGCGATATATATTTAGGAAAATAAAGACATCAAATGTACATCATTGCTGCACAGATAATCATCCAATCTATGGGATGATGACTCCTCCATAATCATCAGTCTACACTCAGACGATTGTCTGTCCTATGTACATGAAAATGAATTTATAAAGCAGAGCATGGGAATGCCCACCTCAGCTAGATCATGAAAATATTATGAAGATAATGTATTGTATTGTATCTTATTACAGGTCTCCTCCCAGCTTGAAAGAATTTCGGATCCTCATGATAAAGCATTTCACCCGACATCAAAAAAGATTAACGACCTCATGCTTTAGGGGGCAACTGTTACAGAAATTTTTTGGCACTGCAACCCCAAGTATAAAATGTCCATAAACCAAGGGCTCCTAAGTCCCTAAAAGTGTTGTTCCAACCCCTAAAGGAACAAGGTCAACTGATTACAGCTTCTCCCAGAAGTTCTCCATGAAAAACTACTCAAAACTGGTCAAAACAGGATCGTTTCACCTGCTCCATAGGCAAAGTGCATTGCATCTCACCTAAGTACACTTAGTGGGTGCATTGCATTTCAAAAAACCCTTCTATGGGGTGCGATGGGCGAGAAGAGACAAATGGCAGTTTCAATCCGCAAGGTGGAGAAGCATGGAATCTTCCAGAAACTTCTCCTGTGACACTTGCCTCTCTGGATTCGACCAAGGATGAGTAAGAGATCATCAATCTCCAAGTGGAAGCAAGAACTATCAGAGAGAAGACACTAATCAAATCACAAGCTGACTCATCTCCCTTACAGATATCTATATATGGATCCCTCATCCCAGAGATCCAGAGGCTGGAATTTTGCATCTTGTAAGGAATTGCTGTTGGTTTCTTGAGGCAACATCATAGTGTTGGGTGATCTAAGCTTGGCATGAGGTGAAGAAGGGCTTACTTGCTGAGAGGATGATGATGGGTCAGAATAACTGGTTGTAACTCTCTTGGGTCTTTCTTGATTATCAATAAAGCTATTCAAGTTTTCCTCCATACTCTTGTGTAATCTATATCTTGTGCATTTGTATGGTCAATTTACATCTGATCCTAGATTGTTTATGATAATAGATCCACATTCTCGTATAGTGTTATGCTGCTTTGATTCTACAGGTACTCTGTAAAGCTAGGTATACAAGGAAGCAAGTAGCCAAAGACTATCAGAAGAGAGAGGAATCGAGCAAGGAACCAAGCGCAGGACAGAGGTTGGTCTCCTTTATTCTTCTCTCATCTATCTTTCATAAAGGAAAACGAAAGTAGTTTTACTTTGTTTGTTTCTAAGGTAGCTACCACGCCTTAGTGGGATTAGCAGTTCTGCATAGACACTTTTCCCTGTAACACCTGGCTGGCTCTACGTCACTCTCCTCGACTACTACGCTGCTCTCCCAGCACTATATCTGCCTCTCTGTCTCTCTGTACTCAAATGCCCCTCAGCTACATCTCCCGATCACTAATTCTATCTCTCTTAGCAAACCCCGCTCTAGAGAATAGAATGACTGATCACTCTAGTGTATTCTCCAAGTGACCCTCAAGCCTCCTCTTATACTTTTCCTGTTGACATCTCAACTGCTAAGATTAGATCTGGCTTGATCCATTTCTTTTGGACCATTCTAACACATATTCATATTAATACACATTAATATTTTATTTTCCCTAAGTTTAGACTTAGGGACTCCATTAAAAATATTAATTATTTTAATATCTCCTGATCTGTTTAGAATCTGCCCAAACCCTTTCTGGGTATTGGAGATCTCATGTGCCCCAACCTCTCCACCAAATTTCATGGCTAGAGCATATATGATGCCACCCCGAATCAACACTCCCTCTTAGCAAGCACTGTGCTTTAGCAATACTCCTCACTGAGTATTACTCTAATCATCTAGCATCAATACCTGTACTGATGCTAGGCCTTCCTGCCCAACATCCTCTTCACTAGTGCATCTTATACTGCTGCCCATGGTTCTGCCGCTGCCATTGTTGCATCTGTACGACAACTCCCTCTGCATCTGTGTTGTTGCTGGTCCTTTCTCCTAGCACTACATCCGCACTGCACCTCCTCTCATCATGTTGCATCATGCTGCCCACTGCTGCACTGCAACTCAGTTACTGAGAAGTAAGTAACTGATCTCCCAATATGACCTCCTTGTTGGGCTAGAGACACCCACTGATGTTGAAGCTCCCTCTGCCACTGACAAGTGCTCCCTCTCTGACCTCTATGCTGCTGCAACAACTCCCTGCATCTCACACCGTTGCACACCTCTCTGTGCCATCTTGCACTGGTGCAACACTCCTGTGCCTCTTGCACTACTGCAGCCTACTAGCCTCGCGCTGTCTCGGGACTCCTGCACTATATCTCTCTTTGTTGCTCCATCCGCATCCGTCTCTACCCACATTAGCTAGTCCTGCTACTCCTTGTCGGGGCTCCCGTAGCAAGGTCTAATCCAAGAGGCTGGGTACCTTGAGGATCATGCCCCTCATTGCTTGTAGTCCGCTTGACTACAGCTCGATTTCCCCCCACTTCTTCTCAAGTGGCACGTGTGCACTCATAGCACAGTGATTGTCTATCAACACTTCCTTCTTTGCCTGTGTTGGCGCTGCCTTAGGAGCGGAAAACTCTCCCTTACTCTTCTTCCTTGGACATTGGGTCGCGTAATGACCAACTCCCCACAATGGAAGCACTTGATCTTGGAGAGATCTTTCTTCTTCCGCTTCTCCTGCTTTCCCTCAGATGCTAGGGCCACATCTTCCTCCTCCTGTTTGACTTTGATCCCCTTGCTACTGCTACCCGTCTTCGACTATCATCTGATCTCTTCTTGGCGAAGAGCTGCCCACATCTTGTCCCAAGGTGGGAGAGTCCCTCTGCCCAGTATATTCTGGAAAAATACCTCCCAATATTTTGAGACAACATTCAAGGCTGTCCTCACCATCAACTCCTGATCTCGTGTCACCTCTATAACAGTCCACTGATCTCGGATCTCATTTAGTCCTCCGAGGAAGGTGCCAATCAGTTCTCCCTTCTTCATCTGATACGACCTCAACTGATTCTCAAGCAACATTCTTCTCTACACAGAAATATGTTGGTACAACTTCTTGAGAGCCACCCACATCTCAAATGTCATTTCCTTCTCGGATATATGTGGTACTACATGATCCTTGACCCCGTCAAGGATAATGCTCTTGGCCCTCACCATCACTTCCTCGTACATGTCATTATCATTGGGGTCGGCTGGGATAGCTATTGTCTTCAAGGCGAAGTTCTTGACAGGATTCCTATCAAGTACAGATAAGATTTTGGCCTTCTAGACTGCAAAGTTCGATGCTCCGTCTAGTCTATCCTGGTCTCTTATTCCGTGTAGTTCCATGATGCTCCTCTACTTCCCTCCTGGAAGTTCTCTGTTCGACTCCTTTGAGTCTCTACTTCCCATCTGGAAGTTCTCTTCTGGACTCCCTCTAAGTCCTGATTTCCCTGCTGGAAATCCTTCTGCTCCTGTCGAGATGCCCCCTACTCTGATCGTCTTGTGCAACTGCACCACTGATCTGGGTTCCTCATCTAAAAACCCTCGGTAGCAACTCCTCTAGCCTTGCTCTATCAGGTATTTTTCTGACTATAGTACCTCACCAGATCCACTCTGCAATATTCCTGCAACCTTCTAAACCCTAGCAACCTGAAGGTGAGATCTCTTAGGCTTTGCGCAATCCCGGCACCAGTAACTCAACCTTGTCAGCCAACTGTGTCAGCCTTCCCAGCTACTGCATGGCTCTACGTGAGGCTCCCTTTGCCTCCTTAGCTTCTGTGTTGCCTCTTCTCCACTTACCCTTGATGAAGCGGGCACTACGTCACCCTTCCTTGTTGCTACTTTGCTAGAAACGGCCTCTGTCACCTCGGGACAATTATTTTCTGCTGCTATTCCCCGCTCGGCTGATGTCCTTTAGTCCTCCTATGATTTGCAATCACCCTCTAATACCATGTTAAAGTTTCTAATTTTACTTAGTTAGAAACCCTCCATGCACTTTATCTGATTTATTCCTACCTACTTTTTATTTTACTTAACAAGTTATTTACAATGTAAATACTAAAAATAAACAATAGTGTATGCTCAACATATTACAGATCAACAACTAAAGAAAAACATAAACAATCACACCATATGACACCATTATTTTTGGACCAATGTCCCTGGAAAAAAACCAATGTGGGAAAACCGGTGCAGTTATCTGAGGGTTTTCTCATTAAGCAACATCAGAGTACAATCTGGGAGCCGAAATTGGCCTACCCAACATAGAATTTCCATGGCAGTAATACCTCTTAGTTTTTGAGAAATCTCTTGGTTGAAACCCCGGATAATCCTTCCGGTAGTTACTCAGCACCAATCTGCCCCAGAAACCCCAGCGTCAGCCCCTCTCTGCCCCACGCTGGCCCTACGTCACCTCGGATGGGTCTGCATCAGCCTTAGGAGGCCCTGTGTCACCCCTCTGGCCCTCTGCGTCAGCAATGCTGGCCTCTTTGAGGCTCTGTGCAGCTCCCGACTGCCTTTGTGTGGCCTTGCATGAGCCCTGGCTGGCTCTACGTCACTCTCCCCGGCTACTACGCTGCTCTCCCGGCACTATCTCTACCTCTCTGTCTTTTGGTATTCAAATTCCCCTCAGCTGCATCTCCTGATCACTAATTCTATCTCTCTTAGCAAACCCCGCTCTAGAGAATAGAATGACTAATCACTCTAGTGTATTCTCCAAGTGACCCTTAAGCCTCCTCTTCTAATTTTCTTGTTGACATCTCAATGGTCGAGATTAAGTCCCTAATCAATGGCTAAGATTAGATCTGGCTTGATCCATGTCTTTTGGACCATTCTAACACAGATTCATATTAATACACATTAATATTTTATTTTCCCTAAGTTTAGACTTAGGAACTCCATTAAAAATATTAATTATTTAATATCTCTTGATCTGTTTAGAATCTGCCCAAACCCTTTCTAGGTATTGGAGATCTCGTGTGCCCCAACCTCTCCACCAAATTTCGTGGCTAGAGAACATTCGATGCTACCCCAAATCAACACTCAATACACTTCGAATAGAAGAAGCAAACTCAGGTTGCCCCCCATTCCTGCTTTCTTTTGAAGTTTTTAACTACAATGCCCACAATTATTTAGTTGATTCTGGCACGACAGCCAATGTCATGCTGCTCTCCATTGCTAAGAAGATCAATACATGATGGAGTGAAACATCCGTGAGAATCATCCAACTTGATAGAACATCAATACTAGCCATTGGTGCACTACGAGACATGATCATCCAACTATCCCATGATAGTTGAGTCTACCAGTGCATCAACATAATTGTTGTGGACACACCGGAAGCATATGGTCTGCTGCTCAGCAGAGACTGGTCCAACAAGCTAGATGGATACTTTGCTACAGACTGGTCTCACCTGTGGCTTCCGTACAAGGCAAATGCAACAAAATCCGGGTGTTATCCAAGAGGTATATGAAACACAATGTCACTCCCCTTGATGGTGAGAATGAACCATTGGCCTTCGCAGAACTCATGTTTGGCAACTGTTTCCTAGAAAAGACATTGGAGTGTTATCTTACACGGCCAACCCCAACCTCATCAGATAAGCAGTTGGGACTCCTTCCTCGCTCAAGTGGTGATAATGAAACTTGTACAATTTGTTTTTCTATTAGTAGTAGTAGTAGTAGCAACAACAATAGTAGCAGTAGTGCCAACATGCTAAATGGTCCGTGTATAGACAATTTGTGGACCATGATTCTTGATAAATCATGAATGTGTGATGACTCAAGGACCGAGTGCATCTCAGTCATCCAAAACAAGGAACTATGCACGATTTCAAGCTATTTGAAGTTCGGAGTCACAAATAATGATGTTGAAGCACTCATGTTGAACACACGAAAGACCAGCATTATGAACAAACAAAGCAACTTGGGGATCCACCATGATCCGAATATGGTTAATCTCAGTACAAGTTACACACTGCAGCAATGACCAATTGTTGACTGCTTGATCGAACAGTACCAGGATGGGCCTGCACAAGTAGATGATGACCTAAGTACCCACTACATGCGAACAATCCAACATGAGATTCCAGGAAAAGGAGAAGACAAGGCATTACAACAAAGAACAGGTAACACATACATGCTGTTTGTACTCCTTTCGCTGAATAGATTGATTAACATTTTAAGTGTTTGGATTATACTTGCAAATTTCGTCATCACACTTGGTTTTCTAATTTAAATCATCCACATAAGAAATCTAGGAAGATACGCTTACGCGTTGACTTCAGAAACTTTAACCCTTCCCAGAGTAAAAACAATTACCCTGTGCCATCATCCGAGCCCATGTTGCACACAGTACCTGAGACAGTAGTGTTGTCTTCACTTGAAGGTTTTCTGGAATGCCACTAGGTTCCAGTAGAGGAACTCGGTGGACCGAAACTGGTCCACGAGAAACTTGGCTTACACACCTGTCATTCGCAATCACTCGATGGCAGGATTGATGGTCTTCCTGTCAAATGGCTAAGTCCTCGAACATTAGCTCAATAGGTCAGGCCACGCCCGTGCCTTGTACATAGTCTGCTTGTTGCTTGTTCTTTCATTTGGTTTGTTTTTCTTATTATCTTTGCTTTTGCTTTGTTTTATTCTGATTACTATTTTTGTTCACGTACATTTTGTTTGTTTGATATATTACTATTTTTGTTTCTGGAAATAAGTGTTGCCAACTACTATGTTCTGGATTTTGAATAGAGTATGTGGCTGAAATTCGAAGAGACTTGTGACGTTGTAGCACTTGGCTAGTCTTGTGTCCATTTTCTCTGTGCTTGGTTACAACCTTTGTCCGACGAAGTCTTAACGGAAAATACGAACCATCTGTAAGGGAAGCTTTGGTCCAACCGTGAACTTGTGTCCACACTGGGAAGCCCCATGCCTGTACTCAGCCTTCTGCTCTGTGTGTTGAAGCTAGTCCAATTAGCAGAAATGGAGAAGGGGAAAAATCTAAACGAACAAACCTATGTCAGAGGTCTTACATGCTTCTATGAAGGAACAACCTCTTCTGCTCTCAATAAGTCGGGATCCCTCTTCCGCCCCAAAAATAAATAAGTGCATATGCACAGTTCTCTTAAAAAATACAAAGGTGAAAGAAGGGAAAGGCTTCCTGTGCAGAGAGGTGAAGCATGCAACTTCACCGAGGTACTGACCAGGCTTGTTGGCAGTGGAGCAATGTGTGTGTTCCTACATGACTCCACCGGGGTACTGTCCAAGCCTGTTGGTAACGGAGCAACACCAGAGATGAAAACTTATACTCTGAAAATATTCAACTCACGAACTAAACTACCCTCCTGGATTCGAAACACTGAGATCTAAGCTGAACTTTTGATTGTGTTTGACTGATTTGGCAAAAGGTGAACCATGTATGTCCACGGGGTAAATGGGGAAACTGAAGTAACATGCACAACGATTCAATGCTTCCCAAAAGACCAAGGACCTGTGCTAGCAATGAACTGAAACAGAGAACCTTGAGTCCTACTAGTGTGTCACCAAGTGTTGTAGCGAGTACAACTACGCTCCAAAATTTTGGCCTGCATCAATTTCGGAGCCTCCCTTGAAGAGTTTCACTTGATGACTACACACACCCGGGTTCACTCTGTGAGCCTGTGTGAGTGTCTACATCTACCCTGCTTGTTTATTGCACTCAAGTCTCTGCATGTTGATGTCTAAGTCATGCTTGCGACTGTGTTCTGGTTATGCGCAAAGTCTTTGCTTTGTATGTGTTTGATGTGTTCACCATGAAACAATATGTCGCACTCACACACAGAGTCACATTCACTGTCGCACAAGCATCGTCTTGATCATGAACAATCAATCAGAGTGTCAGACTTGTCTTTTACACTGTCGGTCAGTCATGTTGAACATGTGTATCTGAATGGTTTGGTCGTTTCGTCGTCAAGTCATGTGAGTGTGTGTCTGTATGATCACCTATGCATCTTTTGACTGTTCACACACTTAGTCATTTTTGTTGAAGTTCTGACGACCAGACTCCTCACTGATAGCCGGACCATCACCCTGCTTTCGACTCGATCGACTGTCAACTAGAACAGCGCAGAAGCACCAAGCTAGTTCTTTCAAGCTGTGCTACCCACAAGCAATTCAATCAACACTCATGCTGGCCACCTAGACAGTTGACCGGTTTTTCATCTCAAAAATTGCACAGTGCTCATGAGCAGGCCTCCCGTTGCCCATCAGTCAACTCAACTCAGAAATTGCGCAGAGATGATCAGTAGGCCAGCCTCCCGGCCTTAATGCAATTTTCCCAACCAACAGCTCCCAGCAGCAGACTACCTGTTCCCTCCAGGAATTGCGCAGTTTCTGCTACTAGTGACTAAGCATCCAACTAGCAGTTCCCTCTAGTAATTACGCAGATCTGGATGTTAGTGACCCCAGCAGCCAACTGGCAGTTCCCTCTGGGAATTGCGCAATTCTGGCTGCCAGTGACCCAAGCAGCCAACTCGCAATTCCCTCTAGGAATTGCGCAAGTCTGGCTGCTAGTGACCCCAGCAGCTAATTGGCAGTTCCCTCTGGGAATTGCGTAAGTCTAGTTGCCAGTGACCCCACCAACCAACTGGCAGTTCCCTCTGGGAATTGTGCAAGTCTGGCTGCCAGTGACCCTAGCAGCCAACTGGCAGTTCCTTCTGGGAATTGCTCAGATCTAGCTACCAGTCTCCCGTGTAGTTACCAAAGAAACTACGCAATCCCTGCCCGCTGACCCTTCCTGTAGCCCGGCCCGTTCCTCTGGAAAATTGCGCAAATCTAGTTGTCTAGCCCCTGTTGACTGTTCATTTCGGAAAATGTGCAGAGCATTCCTACCTTACCTTCCAACAGCCTGGACTCTTCCTCCAAAAATTTGCGTAATTTTGCCTACCAGTCGAGCTAGATCTTGTAGTCAATCACTGTCGACTCAGATCGCCTGTCTCCATCTCTCAATGACTCTTGTGCAGTTTTCATCAACAGTTGCCCGGAGCCATCATCCTGCATCACAGCCCTACTGCCTCTCCCGGTCACCCACATCCGGATGATCATGTGTCATGGTAGACTATGAGGTTTTTGGATTTGATGTTGTCTCGTCATGAGTGACTGCAGATACAGGTACACCAACAAACATGTCAAGACGATGAACGGGATGAATGAAGGGAGCACATGCTGATGGACAGGTTCACCTGCGGATGAACGAACGAAGCATGCGAAGTAGATGAACGCAACGAACATGCACCTTCGTAAACAAGTGAGCTTGTTAAGCCTTCCAACATGAAAGCAAGGAACACCATGCTAGAGTTTCATCAAGTGAACCAAGGACCATCGAAAACTCCGTGCACTTTGCCATGCAGAGGTGAAACTATGATACACCATGAAGACATCCACCACTCAGCAGCATTGTAGCTCGACATGCACTCCAGCAACAGCACAAATGTACCAACATTGTCATGTCAAGTCATGTCAAGTCATGTTGCCCACATCTCTACTATGGGCTTATTGTCAATCAATGTGATGTAACGTGGAAGTCCAAGAGACCCACTTGTTGAACATAGAGTCATGGAAGTCAAACGGTCCTGAGGGTAGTTGAACAGCCACAAGGGTCAGTTTCACCCTTGGCTATAAATACCCCCCTCATTTGTACATGAAAGGACTTTTCACCTCAATTCCTCCCACATAGCCAAGAGAGACTATAATATTTTCTTTGAGGAGTAAGTGGTGGCTCCAACGCCCTGCTGATGGGGTTAGTGATGTATGGTGTAACGATGTGTCTTGGAACTTTCGCTTAATTCAGAAGCCTGTCAACAAGCCGACACGTTTTCACACATGTATTGTATTTGTTGTAAGGCTGATCTTTAACACTTGTAATGCATGTTTCTTTAACCATGTGTTCTACATCTGAACTGATTCATTTGTTGTAATGCAAAATCTATTAATGGAAATGTGTTGTATATGATGTTAATGTTGTCCCATCGGTGTCAATTCCTCTATTGGAAATCAGACAAACCTTTCACATGAACCTTGTTGTAACAACCGTTGCACTCATCTCGAACTAATCCGTGAGTGATGTACGTGTTATCTTACCTTGTATGTTGTGACTGCCGCATCTGAGTGGACTGTTCCGTTGGAAGTTGTGTATGTCCTTTGTGTTGTGTGTTCCTAGCCAAGTTGGGACTAATCCCTTTCAACCTGGAACTCACCTTCACCTTTTTCCCCTCACAGTGAAAGAACCATTGACACAAGTACACTAACACTCACCAGGCACGCGAACCTCACTTTTTGAAGACAAAGCGAACCTCTCCTGTGCTGACAAGTAAGAGTTGAGGCAAATCCTTAAGACAATGGCAACCGGGCCATCATACCAGATGGGACTCCCACACCAAACGGTGTGAGGTCTAGTTGGGACTTCATATCGGGGTGATCCCCTAAATGTTGGCGGGTCCAACACAGTAAACACCTATTGAGAAGAAGTTTGATTGAAGACTTCATGACATCAAGAGAGGAAGAAGATCAAGCATGCTGAAGGACCCATAAAGAAGAAGTTGTTGATGAAGGAAAGAGTTGCCAATTAAGAAGGAGCTCTGACAGGTCCCTGATCAAGAGGGAGTTTTTGGATCACCCCTGATTACAAAGGAGTGACAATTGTGTTTTCAATTTCATGGGTCATGCACTAGACCAAGACTAACAGTTGTAAGTCTAGATGAAGGCCATGAATGGAAATGTAAACACAAGATAGACCCAACATTCTTGTCTTCACTAGGGAAGAAAGAATGGGAGGATTAGGTAATCATCTGGCATTTGATACTCTTTGAGGATGTGTAGGGCATCTAATACAAGAGTAGGCAAGAAGACTGATATTCTTTGAGGGTTAGAAATCCAATATAAGAATAGTTCTAGAAGGTCATACTCGGTGAACACCCGGGGTGGGTATGTACCTTGAGAGACAATGATGAAGGTGTCTATAAATCATTGGCCTCGCCAGTATTGTAGCTCATGTTCTCATAAAGAGATGGAGCTATTAGTCAAGGCCCTGCACTATGACAATGCTGATGGATATGATGCTATAACAGATGGATTGCTAATCCGGTTTCTCTTATGTGAATTCTTCAAGATTGAAAATTGCCAAACACCTTGTAATATTGTATGAATACCTCCCTAGTGAAGAGGGAGTGTTGGAGAAAATGTAACTAGGTTCGGTATTCATATATGTAATTTTGATATTTGTAATTATTCAAGAAAAGAGAATTTATTTTGATATTATTTATCAATGAGTTTCTTGCTCATTGAAAATAGGACAAGCACATTTTGAAGTGCTTCTAGAGAGTCAAAGTCAAAATGTAATTATAATGAGACCCTTTGAGGGCATGTTACATCATGTAAGTCATCATACAAGGTCATGGGAACACCTCCAAGCATGGTCAAATCCTCTCCTAGCACCAACGAAGTCTACAAGCAGCAAAACAATGAATAAAAAGTGAATTATAAAGCAAACTGCAAGTCGACCTAAATGACAGTCATGTCGGCTTAAAGAGGAGGGACATACCTCTATTTATAGAGGTTGTCCACTCCTCATTTGACACACAATCTCTCTCTGAAATCTGCATAAGATAGAAGGGCTAAAAGGGACGAAGACAAGGTAGAAAAGGGCAACAAGGACAATGAAGTCAAGGAAACAAAACAATGAAGGGAAGAAGGTCATTTATGAAGCTGTTACAACCACACGTGTGAGGTGAAGGAGGGTTTGATTGTGGCTATAATAGAAGAAAGGTACAAGTCATCATATCTCACTGTTTTTAGGTGTAAACTAGGCCTACAAGGCCTCTCTCTCCAATGAGGAAGAAAGGAAGAATCAGCGAAGATAAGAGGACTATCTTAAGGCTCTTGTCCACACATGCAGCAAGGAAACACTTACGGATTAGACAGTAGATGAAGGCATCATATTGAGAGACCTCATTTAGATGTAGAACAAGGTCTACAAGGTCTCCAAGAAGGTCCTCCTTATAGCGAAGTAGAGGAGCCCTAATATAATAGGGTTTCCTAACCTAGAAGACAAAGTGCTGGAAGACAAAGTGCTGGAAGATGTGTTGGAAGTGACAATGCAGAAAGAGGAAGGATTTGACTGATGCTTGGAGGATATCCTAGTCAAGGGTCTAGGGTTTGGCAGTTGTTCAAATAAGAAGCTTCAATAAGAGAAATCTTAAAAAGGGTTTTCCTCACAAGACTCGAGAGGGTTTGTCCCTGGCAGAGAGCCAAATTCTGTGTTCTTGTTATTTTTGTTTTGGTAGCAGTTTGATGAAGCACACACATATGCACTAATAATAAGAAGAAAAAGAATAAGCTAACAAGAAAAGCAAAAAGACTTCACAAATTGTAATCAAGTCTCGGAGAATCATCACAACACTACTTTGCCCTAGATTCTCTAACATGGAGGTGGTTTAATCTCTAGGAAGCCCTAGTTGTTTAGTTTTGGTTTGCTTATGTGATCTCTTGACCGATTTTGACGAGATCGCAGGAGCATGAGGGAAAATGTGGTTTAATCTTCGGGATACCCTGGTTTCTTTTGTCTTGATGTTTACATTCATGCTAAGAATGTGGCACGAGGGTGATTGGTTGAAAGAAAGATTTGGTTCAGATCAATCTATGGTCAGGTAGTACGTGGAACTCCTTGACTTGGTTTGCTTTTGCACATGTTAATAAGAGCTCTCTTCCTATTGTATTTTATGAGTGTTGTACCTCTGAGATGGTAGTAGGTCAGGCTACCAATGCCAGAGCATCTGAAATAAATGTTTTGGGGTTTTTGGTTTAAGTTTTTTGGAAGACCAATGAATGAAGACAGATGTAGAATTAAAGTAATTAATCCTTTGGGTTATATTAATACTTCAGCAAAGGGCTGCTATAAAGCATTACACAGTGATATAGATAAAAAATAGTGTTGAGTAGAAGACAACAAAAAATACGATTATCACAGTTTCCATATTGTAAAATAAAACAATCATAAGTTGGAAAACATTCTAAACTACGTTCAGAAGATTCAAGGCAGTATACTTAAGCTTACACAAGATGCTGATGATTTATTGATTAGAGGGGATTAGCTACACAGATAGTTGCATTAATCCAATGTCTTAATAGATGATCACTTCAGGAGCTTATAGGAATCAATTGAAACACAAATTGTTCCTACCTAGATATCTCTGTAAGTCATAAGCATATGAAGAAAAGCATGATGATTGAAAACTGGGAAAACTTACAGGATAACACAAACTGTGTAAAACCAGATTCAGAATCCTTTGCTTTGTATTAACCAGAAAGACTGAGTACATCAAGTGTCTACAAAAGCTTCCTTCAAAGGTGCAACTAGGTTCAAAGTAGAACTAATAGTCAATACTTTACAATCAATGAACTATGAATTTTGAACTCCGAACCTATAACATCTCGAGAAGAGAGTTATTTATACAGTAATGAAACTAGGAAAATATCCCTAAAACTGATTAAGATTTTTAGGAAAAGAAAGATCTTCATGGCAAGAAGATAGGGGCAGCTGTTTGAACTGTTTCTTGTTGTCCCCTTTATTCAGGCTATGCTGGATTTTGTATGATATTTTCGCCCTTTAAGGTGCTTGGTTGTTTGCATTCTTCACGCTGGTCGATTGCTTCATTTAACCTTTTATCTGATATTGTTTAAACTCTGTTTAATAGCATTCACCCTACTAAGTAATCTTTTCTGCGCTCCTTTTAACCCTTTATTGTGTGTTTGAGGTTTTCACTGTGTTTTTCACAGTAAATCGCTCATATATGTCTTCAAACTGTTATGCAGGCTTTTTGTTTGTAAACCTGGAACAATAGCCTTTACCTGCAAAACACAGAAATCATTAAGAAAAACAAGGTGACAGAGGAGGTCTTCAATGGCTTTATTGAGATTTAAAGGATATCGGAAGGAGTCCGGGGCATATCGAAAGGTAAACAATGGCTTTAATGGCCGCAGAGGTATTATGGAGGTTGTGCTGTGTAAAACAGGCAAAACAGAGCAAAAATGGCTTTTTATGCATTTAATGGAAAAACAGTTAACTTTTAAACTATCGGGCAAAGGTGAACAGTGGTGGAGCGAAAGAAAGAGTGTAGAGGGATTAATTATGGCTGGCATGACTTAATTATGGTTTAAAACTGAGTTTAACAGAGTTTTATGGTTAAATGGAGGCTTAAGTTAATTTTTCGTTTTGAATCGTAAAACGATTTTACAAAGAAAACCTTTGCAAAACACATATGGCGGATTTGAAAATATATAAATTGGAGTAGATAACGATATCGGGTCTGGGTCTATTCGCATATCGCAATCAAAGTATGGCGGGGGAAGGCCCATCGCAAAGGAATACGATAAGGGGTGGATGCAACGTAGAATGAAATATGACATATAACTATGTTGGGTCCAGGTCTATTGCAATCAGAGATCGGAATGCGGAAAGGGTTATGGTATTAGCAGGAAGCTGCGATGGAGGCGGATGCGATGTTGCAATAGGTTGTGATATATATAGTGTCGGGTCCGGGCTTCCATATCGAAGTCGAAGATCGCAATACATGGAGGGTTATGCTTCGGTTGGGAATTGCGATGGAAGTGGATGCAAAACGAGAATGAAACATGATATATAGTAGCCTTGTGTCTGGGTCTATGACATATCGCATATCGCAATCGGGGAAAGGTGCATTCATATGAAAAGTTACGATCCACGAACATTTGTATGCGATATTTTAATAAAATACATAGCTTTTTAATAAAACTAAGGTTTTTCAGGATATTTAAATAAATGGAGTTAATATATACGGGAATGAAACTTTTTAAGCGTTTATTACATTAAATTAATGTTAATATGAAATATGATCGGAAAGGGAAATAACACTAAGTATAATGCTCTTTATGAGTTTTTGCTTTTCATATATGCATTAATACTTAGGGAAAACATCATTTTGTGGGTTTTTTGGATAAAAGGAGATTTTTCATGGGGTTTTTACTTTTCCTAGGTAAAAAGGATTTTTACCATAGGAAAAGGGGTTTTCATGAAAAATGAGTGAATATGGACTGTATGAAGGTGGGATGGGAAAAATAGTAAAAATGAGGATGAATGAGGATGAGGTGGAATCTAGTACTGTTGTCCTTCAATCATTAAGGCGAAGGTTCGGTCCCTCCAAAAGTCAGAGAAATGCTCTCAGCTTTTTGACTTAAAGGATTTAAGTACTAGGAAATTAGTAAAGGGGTAAAATGAATGGGGGATGTTAATTAATTGACTTTGTAAACCTTCATTTTCTTTGTGTAATTGCCTCATGGACATAGAAGCATATGGTAAAACATGATAAATGTATACTTTGTCCAATCAATCATCATATTCTGCAAACTTTCTTCTACTTACCCTTTGCTTACCCTATCTTTTTTTCCTTCACTTAATGGGTGCATTTAAGCTAGCAAACCCTTTTCCTTTCTTCTTTTTAAACAAAAACAAACTATCTAAATCTACCCTTATAACCTCCAAGGGCTCAGATTAAACTGATTAGCACCATATTATTCTCTACCTAAGTATTGATCTGCCAAAATTAAACAGTTTGGCCAGATCTTTATTCTCTAACTATAACATCAAATTTAAAGCATGAAGCAGTCAAGATTAAACTATTTGACTGTCATGGGTTGTGGCATTTAAAACAAGCTACACATAACCATTATTTTGTAGAAAAAGTAGTGTCATTTAGACTTGCTCACTTTCAGAATTTATTTTTTTTCTTTTCTTTCTAACCTAACATTTTCTTTTTGCCTTGATTTTTTAGAGCAGCTACCCTAACATTTTCTTTGATATGGACATTATCATCAAGATATTTTTTAAACTAGCATTTTATTCACTATTGTTATGTCCATATCCTAACTTAGTATTTTTTCAAATATTCTATATTTCTTGACTATTTTATTCTACCTTATCAAAACCAAAAAATGCTACAACATTGGCTCCATCTGGGGACTACTTTCTCCTGTAGAATGCAAAGAACCTGCAGATCCATGTGCCTTCTCCTTGGGCTATGGAGTCTTTGCTGTAAAAATCACACCAACATCTTGGAAAGTGAAAGAAAACCGAAGTATTTACAATGAAAACTATTTCAACTTCTCAGTACTGAATGTAATGTTTGAGAAACCTTCCATTTACTGAATAAGTGGAATATAGCCCCTCAAGATTCTGCAGCACAAAAGTGTTGTTACCCTTCACTTCAACAATTGCTAAAGGTCCAAACCATAGATTATCAAGTTTGCCATGCTTTCCTTTCTCTTCTCTCCTAGCATCCCATCTTAGAACTAGATCACCTTCCTTAAAGTCCCTTTCCCTGGCTCTTCTGTCAAACAGGGTCTTCATCTTATTTTGATATTTCATCAATTTGTATCGAACTTCATCTTTGTTCTCATTAAGTTCAATAATCTGATTTATCCTTCTTGAAAAATCATCAGGTTCATCTGTTGAATCCTACAGGAATTTTAAAATAGGGAAGGTCAAATTGGTAGGGAATATTGCATCTTTTCCATAAACTAATTGAAATGGAGATTTTCCAGTTGATCTCTTTGGAGTAACTCTATTCGCCCATACTGCATAAATCAAATGTGAATCCCAACTCTTCTTGTGATCAGCTAGTGTCTTTTTTATTACATTTACCAAACTTTTCTTTGATGATTCTGCAAGGCCATTACCTTGAGGGTAATATGGAGTTTAATGATGTAACAGAATCTGATATTTCTAGCAAAAGTTAATCATTTTAACACTAGAGAAGGTTGTTGCATTATCAGTTACAATTTGAGTTGGGCAACCAAATATAGCAAATATATTATCCTCAATAAACTTTATTACTACTGAATCAGTATCATTTCTGACTGGAATTGCTTCCACCCATTTAGTAAAGTAGTCTGTTGCAGTGCGGATCCATCTATGCTGATTACTTGCAGTGGGGTGAATTTCTCCAATAAAATCTAATCCCCATTGAGAAAAAGGTTCTGAAACTATTGATGGAACGAGTGGAAGAGCTGCTAAATTTTGTTTACCAGCAAACATTTGACAAGGAACACAACCTATGACCTTTGCCCCTACTTGTAAGAACAATGTAGGCTAATAAAATCCTCCCCTCATAATCTTGTATGCTGTTGCTCTCCAAGCATAATGTCCCCCACAAAATCCTGTATGAAACTGATCAATGATTCCTTCAGTTTCTGATTCTGTTAAACATAATAACAAAATGTTGAGTGGATCTTTCCAGTATAAATTTGCATTGATAATGTAGTACTTGACTGATTTCAACTTAAGGGTTTTAAACTGGGTTTTGGAGAATGATGCTGGGCACTCAAAATGAATCAACAAATTTACAATATCTTGATACCAGTTTAACAAAAAGAATTTTTCATCAATGTGTATAGGACTGATTTGCTCTGAAGGTAGAGGTTCTTGTGGATTCTCCCCTTTAAGAGGAAAGGAAGGTTCTTGTGGATTCTCCCTTTCTGCAAGGAGAGAAGGTTCTTGTGTATTCTTCCCTTGAAGATGAAGGGAAGGTTCTTGTGTATTCTTCCCTTGTATTTATAGAACAAAATTGATTCCAAGTACTTTGCAGTTGGATTCAGCTAGAAGCTTGGCTAATCCTTGACCTTTTACTAGCTTGGTAGTCTTGATAGTTAGATCAAACTCCAGAATTTGAGTGATCCATTTACCTCTTTTCCCATCAGTGTCTGGTTGGGTTTGGACAATTTTCATAGCACTCTTAGGAACATAAGCCTGGGATAAGATAGCTAGACCAAAGGATTGGGGGGGATGGGGCATAAAACAACTAGTTGATTTTAGCCAGTCCTTGGCTGCAAAATCAGGATGGCGAATAATAGAAGCAGAAAATCTGTGGACCAGAGTGGTAAAAAGGAAGTATATCGACCCGGTGCCCCTTGATGACTGGATTCGGAGGCCAAATAAAAAAGGAAGAAATTGCTCGGTCGTCTGGAAGGCTACCTCAGAGGCTTTCTACATCATCGAACAAGGTCTCGCTTGGCAAGTGGGGAATGGAGAGAGCATCCGGATAGGAAGGGACCCGTGGGTAGGTTGCAGTGAGCTCTATGCCCTGCCCCCCGGTCTCCTTACTCATCTAGATTCAAAAGGGATCCACAATCTAAGCCAGATTGCAAACATGGAGCTTCAGTCAATTTGGGGACAAGATTGGAAATCGGTAGAGGATTTAGGGATTGAAAATTTATGGCGGAATGAGTGGCAGAGGTATTTAAATGAACTAAAGCGTACAAATGTTAGGATAAAGGATCGGCCGGATCTGTTGGTATGGGCTCATGCTGAGACAGGCTCATATTCCCCAAAGGAGGGATACACTTTCCTGATGAACAGAAAGGGATGGGATCCTCCCATCTGGTGGTCAAGACCTCTTCTTAAGCTGAAATGCCCCAAAAAAGCCAGGATTTTCCTATGGTGTGCACTCAATCGGAAGATACCTACCTGGGATGTTATGACAGCTCGTTATAAGGAGGGACCTAGCCGCTGTGCCCTATGCAAGGAAGCTTCAGAAACGATCAACCACCTTTTTGTGGAGTGTCCATTCACCAAACTTGTTTGGGAAGAAACAAAAAGATTATTGAAAATCAATGCTAGATGGGAGGGAGCGGATATCAAGGCGGCATGGGAGGGTTGGTGGTTAAATCATCCAGAGAAGAATATGAGGAACCTTCCTCCCATCCTCTGTTGGGGCATTTGGATTGCTCGTAACCGCAGCATCTTCACAGAAAAATCGCCCCCAGTGGAAGTTATTGCAATTCAGAGCACAGCAATATTATCTAGTATCCCCGAACCTGAGACCTCCCCTGCCTCTCAGCAAAGGACAGAGCTTCAGATAAAAGCTGGTATTCCCTGGGCTTTCTTCGACGGGGCAGCACAAAACAATTCCACTGGCGCTGGAATTATTATCCACCTTAGCTCAAATCACTCTCTAAAAGCCTCTGTGGGTCTTGGTCCGGGTACAAACAACTTTGCCGAATTATCAGCCTTAAAACTCCTCCTTTGCTGGCTTATTCATAGACAAGTCCACACAGTTCAGATTTTCGGAGATTCCTCAAATGTAGTAAACTGGGTCAATGGGAAATTTAGATGCAGAAATTATTTATTGATGCCATTGCTAGAAGAAATACAAAACCTTAAATCCTATTTCACTGTTTTCTCTCTTGCACATATCTACAGGGACAGGAATGTCGAAGCAGATGAATATTCTAAAACAGGTTTACAACAGGCTGTGGGCTCGTGGCGGATAAAGGAACAGGTCCAGGACCAGATTCGTGAGACGGATCTGGCCCCATATACTTAATTTTTTCTGTTTTGTTCAAAAGATCGGATGGGGCCAAGTATTAGTACTTTTTTTTCCTTGGCGTTTTTCTGTGTTTATATGAACCAAAAAAACAAAAACTTAAAGCTTCTTATTTTTTGAGAATTTTATGGATAAAACTTTTATGGAATATTTCTGTAAAGTTGCGGGCTGTTTTCCTTTAATGGAGGCCCGTGGATACTCGACAGCCTTTTATTATGCGGCTGAGTACAGGCAGTAGACATCAGGGATCTTAGGATCCTATACTGTGTATTAAAGTCATGAAAAATGACGAACCATGGGGAAGGTTGGCACCTCCTTGTATCAGGCAGTTTGTTGATCTGCTGGATGTTAACTCATCTCTTTTGTAGCTCTTTTATTATATAATAGAAAAGCTCGGCTTTTTTCTTTGGAAAAAAGACATACATCCTGAATGACTTCGGTGCTTGAATGAGGGCATAGGCTTGCTTCTCAATGATGTCATACTTCAGCTCAGCATCTCTCATAACCTTGCTGAAAAAGGCTATGGGTTGGTCATGGGAATCTTCATTTTTTTGTAATAAAACAGTAGCAAGGGTCGTTTTAGAGGCAAAAGAGAAAATACTAAATGGCTTAGTATAATCGGGGCTGGCCAAGGTGGGAGCTTCAGAGATGGCCCTTTTTATTTGTTCAAATGCATGCCTAGAAGAGGGAGTCCATTTGACTTCATGGTCCTTTCGGAGCATGTCAGTTATGTCCTTTACAATTTCTGCATAATTGGGAAGCAATCGCCTTAAAAAATTAATCTTGCCTATAAAAGCCTGAATCTCCTTCTTGTTTCTGGGTAAGGTCAATGTTTCAATGGTTGATACTGGTTTGGGATCAATTACTACCCCCTCCTTTGAAATTATATGGCCCAACAGTTTTCCTTCTTTGACAACAAAGAAGGAATTCTTTGGGTTCAATGATATTCCAAATTTTCTACACCTGTCAAAAATCTTCATCAAGCGCTTTAAATGTCTCTGATCAGATTTAGAAAAAACAGTTATGTTATCAAAATAAATAACCAAATTTTTTTTTATTTGACCCATGAAAGTGATGTCCATAGCTCTCTGAAACGTTGTTCCAACATTGGTTAAGCCAAATGGCATCCTTGCGTACATGAATGTACCCCAGGGTGTAGTAAAAGTTGTTTTCTCTCTGTCTGTTGTATCAACGTTCACCTGATTATAACCTGAAAAACCATCAAGCATAGAAAGTCTTTGTGCTCCTGAAACCATTTGCAATAACTGGTCCATTTTGGGCAAAGGATAATTATCTTTTAATGATGCCTTGTTCAAATTTCTAAAATCCATGCAGAGTCTTATTTCTCCATTTTTCTTTCTAACAGGAACTAGATTTGCAACCCAATTAGAATATCTAAGAGGGAGGATGATCTGGGCATCTAACATTTTCTTAATCTCTCTTTCTACAGTTGGTAGAAGGGTTGGATTTATCCTTCTAAGCTTCTGTTGATACGGTTTTGCTTCTAGCTTCAGAGGAATCTTGTGTTGTATTAACGATGTATCATAAGTCTTTAAATCAGCGTAAGTCCAGGCAAAAACGTCCTTATAATTTTGCAGCAACTTAAAATATTGAGCTTTGATTTCTGGGTCTAGAGATGTGCATATTTTAATGTTTTTGATATCTTCATCAGTTCCAATGTTAATATCTTCCACGTCGTCTTCTGAAGAAATGGACTACGGGTTTTGGAAAACATCATTTTGATCGAATAATTTTTCTAAAGGAATGAGTCCCTTTGGAATAAAATTATTAGATAATTGAATAATGTCGTGATTAGCAATTTGGGTTTTAAAATCTGAAGTATCATTTCCTTCTGCGTTTTCACTTATTTCAGTTCTGTCATCATCAATTTGCAAAAATGAAAAATCATCTATTACCTGCAGAAATGATTTCAATTGTTCATCATCTTCGAATATTTGCCAATGTTTCAGATTATCTGGGATAGATGGCCTATATTTGACTTGTATCTGATAGAGTACATCAATATGATCAGGAATTTTAAAAGTGCTAGCAGAGACAACTAAGGCATCTGCGTGAATATTCTGATCTCTGGGAATATGAGTCAAATTAAAAGCATCAAAAAGATTTTCAACTGAATCCCATACCTCATTTCGGTAGGACCTAAGTCTAGGGTGCTTGGTCTGGCAAACATTCTTTACTTGCTTAACAATAAGTTCAGAATCGGTAAAAACACTTAAATTTTGAACTTTTAAGCTTTTGGCTAAATTCAATCCTAAAAGAAAAGCTTCGTATTCAACAACATTATTGGTAACTTCGAAGTCTAATTTACATGATTGTGTTATATTTTCCTTTTCAGGTGAAATTAAAACTACTCCAGCTCCTGCCTCATCTTTCGTGCAAGAGCCATCAAAGAACAGTTTCCAAATATCAGTTTGGTTCGGTTCAGGACTTTCCACTACCTCTTCAATTTTGAATTGAGTTTTATGTTGGTTTGAAGTGAGTTGAAAACAACCAAAGTCTTGATCTATTGCATAAATTGGATGGTTCCTTGGCTGGTCAGTCTTACAAACAGTATGTATAAATCTTACCTCTCTATATAATATTAATTTCTCTCCTCCATAAACAGGAATAGTAGCATATGACATATCCATCTGTAGAGTTCCCCCTAATTTGGCACAGCAAGACCTAGAAAGGAGCATTCCAAACTTGGGAGGGATATTTGTGACAACTATATCAAGTACTACACTTTTCATTGGAATTTGGGCAAAGGTAACCACTAGATCCTTGATCAATCCTAAATAGGGCACCTTTTTAGAATCAAAGGTGTATAGGTCATGGTAGGATCTAGTTATATTGAGTTTCAAATGGTCCATGGTGGATTTTGGCATAAGGTTGTGTGATGCTCCTGAATCAAGCATACAATTATATAATATGGAATCATTTGTTTTAAGAGTTACATCGAAATGAGGCATTATCTCATCTATCATGTCTGAACTAGGGCCAAAAACTAATGCTGGTTTTTCATCTTGCAGACTTATGACATCACCTTCTGCATCAACCGAGGTATTTTGAATCCATTTAGTGACTTGGCTTTTGTAACCAGGGTTTTTAGAAAGTTCTGAAAGTGGAATTAGGATCTTAACCCTCTCCAATTCTTTTTCAACATTAAATGCGATCAAAATGTTTTTACCAGCTTGGGTAGTATCAATTGACTAATCTAAGGGCTGAATAAGAGTTGTTTGAGCTTCAACAATTTTGGTACGTAGTCCAATTACTGGAGTTTCCTTTGGAGGTCTCCCAGGACCAGGCCTAGGCCTAAAATCATACCTCTTGTTTAATTCTGCAATTAAAAATTCAGAGAAAGCATGATATTTAGAGACTTATGAAGCTTCCTTATCTTCTTGTACCTGATTCTGTTGTGAGATAGGAATGATGGCTGTTTGATTGGAAGATGAATCCACAGTATTAATATCTTCAGTATTTGTCATAGTATTATCATCAGGTTGTTGGTCATCTATCAGTAGAGGAGTAGGAACTTGTTGATCATTTCTAGGTTTCTGAAGAATTTGTAGTGGTGGATTTCTTTTATACTGACCTTGATTTTGATTTTGAGGTCTAGCAATTGTTTGTTGTATTGTCCTAGGTTGAGTCTCAATATTTGAAATCCTATTTGATAGGTTTCTAAGAAGAGATGTTATTTCATCTATTTTTGAGTCTTCTGATTTAGTCTTAGAGGAACTAGAGGCTTCTTGAACAGTTTTTAGTTTTCTTTGGGCCTTTTCTTCCTTAAGTTTTAAAGAAGTTGAGGCTGCTCTATTTGCTTCTACTTCTATAGCGTTTGTTTGCATATCTTCAAGAGTTCTTGAAGTTCTCTCTCGTAGCATAACAACAAAGTCATCATCAAAAGCTTTAGAAAATCTAGACTTAGCTGCTGCTACAGGAGGTTTACAATCAGCAGACATTTTGTGATAGATTTTATTAAATCTTTTGATAAAATCTGATACTGGTTCACCGAAGTTCCTTTTAAGCTCTTCAAATTCTGTGAGGAAGTAAATAGGATCATTTTTCACACCCCATTGATTTTTAAATATGGTTGTAAGCTCTTCCCAATTTCTAATGGTAGCTGCTGGTAACTGCCTAAACCAAATCCTCACATTTCCTTCAAGTGACTGTACAAACAATCTCATATAAACATTTTCTTGTTCAATATTCATGTTGTCTGCAAAGTCAAGGAAAGCTTGAAGATGGTCCTCAGCTGAGGGACCAGTTTCTCCATTGTACTTTGGAAGATTTTTTAAACATCCAGCAAGGAATGCATCAAGGTTATTAGGTAAGACTAAGGCAGCATATCTAGCCTGTACAATAGGTCGGAAAGCCATGACAACAGGTGGTGTATGAGGTGCTTGAGGTATATGAGGTTGTTGAGGTGTATGAGGTTGTCCAGGTGGAGTATGAGGTGTTTGTGTGGATGTAGAGGATGAAGAAGAAGTAGAGGAAGAAGATGGTGATTCAGGCGTTGATGGACTAGTTGGAGGTGAAGGAGGAGATGAAGGAGTAGATTTCCTGAAAGACTTCAAAGGAGTCCTAAGAACTAACTTTGGGACCTGTAAAGGAATACCTTCTTTTGTTTCAAAGAGAGGATTGGAATATATAGAAAAGGTCTCCTCAGATTGTTTGGAAGAAGAAGCTTCAGGTCAGTCAAAAATGGAAGGAAAATGATAGGTGGTAGGGGATATCAAATTTGTGGGTTTATATTCTGGTAGATTGACTCCCAAATCAGATTTAGTTTTAGGTGAGCCTGATGGTCGCGTGGGTATTGGATGAGTTTCTAATGAATGGATAAGGTATGCTGACTTAAAATCAACTCCTTTATCTAGAAGTTCAGCAACCCTAGGTGATAAATGGGAATAATCAGGATCAGTTGGGATATTACTATAAGGGTCAAATAATTCTAATTCTTCAGGCTGTAGGACTAAAGAGGAAGAAGAAGATGGTTGGTGTCCCCTTTTAGAACTGGCTTTTCTTAGAAGCCTTTCAGGATTTGACAGAGGTTTAACTATGTCAGCTTCTAAACGAGATCTGGTATGTTTATAAGGTGTCAGCTTGGGAATGTGGAGTCACCTAGGTGAATGATTTTAACCTTTCTAAACCCTTTAATCACCTTTAGAGGAAAAGAATGAATGAATATTGTCGTCCCAAGGGAAACTTAAATGAAATTCGAATCCCCGGCAACGGCGCCAGTCTGATGTTGTACCTCTGAGATAGTAGTAGGTCAGGCTACCAATGCCAAAACATCTAAAATAAATGTTTTGGGGTTTTTGGTTTAAGGTTTTTGGAAGACCAATGAATGAATACATATGTAGAATTAAAGTAATTAATGCTTTGCGTTATATTAATACCTCAACAAAGGGCTCCTATAAAGCATTACACAGTGATATAGATCAAAAATAGTGGTGAGTAGAAGACAACAAAAAATATGATTATCACAGTTTCCAGACTGTAAAACAGAACAATCATAAGTTTGAAAACCTTCTAAACTACATTCAAAAGATTCAAGGCAGTATACTTAAGCTTACACAAGATGCCGATGATTTATTGATTAGAGGGGATTAGCTACATAGACAATTGCATTAATCCAATCTCTTAATAGATGATCACTTCAGGGGCTTGTAGGAATCAATTGAAACACAAATTGTTCCTACCTAGATATCTCTGTAAGTCATAAGCATATGAAGAAAAACATGATGATTGAAAACTAGAAAAACTTACAGGATAACACAAACTGTGTAAAACCAGATTCAAAATCCTCTGCTTTGTATTAAGGTTCCAGAAAGACTGAGTACATCAAGTGTCTACAAAAGCTTCCTTCAAAGGTGCAACGAGGTTCAAAGTAGAACTAACAGTCAAGACTTTACAAGCAATGAACTATGAATCTTGAACTCTGAACCTATAACATCTCAAGAAGAGAGTTATTTATACAATAATGAAACTAGGAAAATATCCCTAAAACTGATTAAGGTTTTTAGGAAAAGAAAGATCTTCGTGGCAAGAAGATAGGGGTAGCTGTTTGAACTATTTCTTGTTGTCCCCTTTATTCAGGCTGTGCTAGCTTTTGTATGATATTTTCGCCCCTTAAGCTGCTTGGTTGTTTGCATTCTTCACGTTGGCTGATTGCATCATTTAACCTTTTATCTGATATTTTTTAAACTCTGTTTAATATCATTCACCCTGCTGAGTAATCTTTACTGCACTCCTTTTAACCCTTTACTGTGCGTTTGAGGTTATCACTATGTTTTTCACAGTAAATCGCTCATATTTGTCTTCAAACTGTTATGCAGGTTTTTTGTTTGTAAACCTGGAACAACAGTCTTTACCTGCAAAACACATAAATCATTAAGAAAAACAAGGTGACAGAGGAGGTCTTCGATGGCTTTATTGAGCTTTAAAGGATATCTAAAGGAGTCCAGGGCATATCAAAAGGTAAACAATGGCTTTAATGGCCTCAAAGATATTATGGAGGTTGCGATGTGTAAAACAGGCAAAACAGAGCAAAAATGGCTTTTTATGTGTTTAATGGAAAAAACAGTTAACTTTTAAACTATCGGGTGAAGGTGAACAGTGGTGGAGCGAAAAAAAGAGTGCGGAGGGATTAATTATGGCTGGAATGGCTTAATTATGGTTTAAAACTGAGTTTAACACAGTTTTATGGTTAAATGGAGGCTTAAGTTAATTCTCCGTTTTGAATCGTAAAACGATTTTACAAAGAAAACCTTTACAAAATGCATATGGCGGATTTGAAAATATATAAATTGGAGCCGATAACGACATCGGGTCCGGGTCTATTCGCATATCGCAATCGCAGTATGGCGGGGGAAGGCCCATCGCAAAGGAATACGATAAGGGGCAGACGCGACATAGAATGAAATATGACATATAACTGTGTCGGGTCCGGGTCTATCGCAATTGGAGATTGGAATGTGCAAAGGGTTATGGTATTAGCGGGAAGCTGCGATGGAGGTGGATGCGATGTTGCAATAGGTTGTGATATATATAGTGTCGAGTTTGGGCTTCCATATCGAAGTCAGAGATCGCAATACATGGAGGGTTATGCTTCGGTTGGGAATTGCGATGGAAGCGGATGCGAAACGGGAATGAAACATGATATATATTAGCCTCGGGTCTGGGTCTATGACATCTCGCATATTGCAATCGGGGAAAGGTGCATTCATATGAAAAGTTGCGATCCGCGAACATTTGCGATGCGATATTTTAATAAAATACATAGCTTTTCAATAAAACTAAGGTTTTTCGGGATATTTAAATAAATGGAGTTAATATATATGGGAAGGAAACTTTTTAAGGGTTTATTACATTAAATTAATGTTAATATGAAATATGATTGGAAAGGAAAATAACACTGAGTATAATGCTTTTTATGAGTTTTTGCTTTTCATATATGCATTAATACTTAAAGAAAACATCATTTTGTGGGTTTTTCGGGTAAAAGGGGATTTTCATGGGGTTTTACTTTTCCTAGGTAAAAAGGATTTTTACCATAGGAAAAGGGGTTTTTATGAAAAATGAGTGAATATGGATTGTACGAAAGTGGGAAGGGAAAAATAGTAAAAATGAGGATGAATAAGGATGCATTTTTGATGAGGGGGAATCTAGCACTGTTGTCCTTAAGTCATTAAGGTGAGGGTTCGGTCCCTCCAGAAGTTAGAGAAATGCTCTGAGCCTTTTGACTTAAAGGATTTAAGTACTGGGAAATTAGTAAAGGGGTAAAATGAATGGGGGATGTTAATTAATTAACTTTGTAAACCTTCATTTGCTTTGTGTAATTGCCTCATGGACATAGAAACATATGGTAAAACATGATAAATGTATAGTTTGTCCAATCAATCATCATATTCTGCAACCTTTCTTCTACTTACCCTTCGCTTACCCTATCATTTTTTCCTTCACTTAATGGGTGCATTTAAGCTAGCAAACCATTTTCCTTTCTTCTTTTTAAACAAAAACAAACTATCTAAATCTACCCTTATAACCTCCAAGGGCTCAGATTAAACTGATGAGCATCTTATTATTCTCTACCTAACTATTGATTTGCCAAGATTAAACAGTTTGGCCAGATCTTTATTCTCTAACTATAACATCAAATTTAAAGCATGAAGCACTCAAGATTAAACTATTTGACTGTCATGGGTCGTGACATTTAAAACAAGCTGCACACAACCATTATTTTGTAGAAAAAGTAGTGGCATTTAGACTTGCTCACTTTCAGAATTTATTTGTTTTCTTTTCTTTCTAACCTAACATTTTCTTTTTGCCTTGATTTTTTAGAGCAGCTACCCTAACATTTTCTTTGATATGGACATTATCATCAAGATATTTTTTAAACTAACATTTTATTCACTATTGTTATGTCCATATCCTAACTTAGCATTTTTTCAAATATTCTATATTTTTTTACTATTTTATTCTACCTTATCAAAACCAAAAAATGCTACAACAATGAGTACTTGTACTTGTTGTTATGTGGCTTTGATGGTTGTTCTATCTTGGTTATCATTCTGGTTATATGTTAGTTATAAGCATGTTTCCATAACAGGTTCTAACTATGGCTCTCGATATGTTTTGATTAGTTAACGAATGGTTGATGAATGCACGAGCTAACGAATGTTATTGAAGCTATTATGAGATAGCCTTAGACCTTCTTGGTGATTCTCAGATAAGTTTCAGACCCCTATGTTCAGATATGCATTCATGACCTGTAGAGTACATGTTCACCATATGTTTGACGAGATGACTGCCATGGTTAAGCCTGCTTAGGTCAAGTCCTTGATCAAGTTTTGTATGAATGGCTTTGTTTCAATGTTATTTATCATTCTAGAAAGTTCCATTGAGTTATGGGTAGTGGTCTGGAGGCTAGCCTAAAATGGTGGCTCAGAATCTGAGATTCCACCCTCTGAACTAGAATTTTTGGGCTATAATCGTGCCCTTACAGGATTATGCATGTGGTTGGAGGCCTATAACCGCATGGAGGCCTTGTCATACATGCGGTTGTGGGTCCAGGTCATTAAAAAATCAATCCAACTCAGGGTTTGGGCACTTGGAGTGGTTGTTTAGCTCCTGGGTGTCTTGTAGCTCCTGAGGAAGGTCAGTAAAGTTCCAATTTGTTGACTCCACTTCCTTAACTGTACTTAGGAGGTTGGGTCATGTCATAGTAGCCCTTAACTCATGTTTACCCTGGAAGGCCAGTTAAAGTGGGTAAATGTGGGAGGGGTGGTTACAAATTGGTATCAGAGCAAGGTTTTGTTCTCTTTGGGTGTCATCTGATACCAAATTGGTATCAAAGCATGATTAAATACTTGGACTAGATGGCCAGAATGTGTTTGTCATGCATGAGGTCATGTTATGCAATTGGTGTTATCATGCATGATGTCGATATATTGATGTGATTATCTCTCTCTCTCTCTCTCTCTCTCTCTTTATATATATATATATATATATATATATATATATATAGTGCTAATCTAGACTGATTTTGTAGATGAGATAGCCTCCCCTGAACTTCACTGAGGTATGTTGATTATGTTATATTTGGTTATCTGACATGGTATGCTTGCGGGAAGAATAAGATTAGAGATGACTAGAAAAATGGTGGATTATAGTTCATGAGACTCTCCTTATAGATTAGATGAGAAACACAAAGATGAGTATTCTCCTGACATAACAGATACCTTGAGAAGTCTAAAGGAAGAAATAAGAAGTTGCAAAGAATATAATGATAGAACCATTCAGTTCCAAGAAAAACTTTCCAGGGCATAGGAAAAACAAGTAGAGGTCAATGCAATTATCCTTCAGGGTTTGTCCGACTTGCAGTGACAGGGACAACCGCGAATCAATTATGGGCAAGAGGACAAGATGAATGGGGCATATGGTAGCATGTCTCATGGAGGGCACAAGTAGGACAAGGATGACACAGTGAGAGATGACAAGTTCTTGGATACACCTGATAGGAGAGGCGATGGACATGGGTTTAACTCTAGTTATGGTTCATACAGGTATCATGGTCATTATTGTTATCATCCTTATACGAGAACTGAGAGGGGATACTTGCCAGATGAGTTCAAGAAAGCCAAGCCACCTACATTCGATGGAGAGTTGAAGAAGTCGAAAGATGCAAAAGCACTATTACTTAGAATGAAGAAGTTCTTTGAGCTACATGAATATACAGAGAACATGAAGGCCATGATAGCTATTTTCAGTTTGGAAAGCAGACATCTAGTGGGAAGATGTGAAGCGTGTCAAAGAAGTCAGGATAGAGGAGTTGAGTTGGCATGAATTTGAGAGACTCTTTAGGAATAAATACTTATCAGAGAGGTACTACGACGGAAATGCCAAGGTTTTCTATGAGATAAAGATGGGATCTATGACAGACGAGGAGTACACGACTAATTTTCTGGAGTTGTTGAGGTATGTGCCTTATATTAAGGAAGAGAAGGCAAAAGTTCAAAGGTTCATCCGTGGACTGCCAATAACATGTAAGGATCCGATTGAGTACGATGAACCTCGATCACTGTAGGAAGTCATTGGAAAGTTGACGCATTGTTATGAGTAATCGAAGCGTAATAATGAGTCTAAGCAGGGTTGGAAAGGGAATGACAAGACTAAAGATAAATGGTCACTGAAGCAGGGAAGACCTCAGGATGCAGGTGAGAAAGAGAATGTTTCTCCTTACAAGAAGTTTAATGTAGTAAAGAAGGGACATAGGTTGCAACCTGGAGAGTAGCAGAACAAAGGTAGTGGGCCATTGCATTGTTGAATATGTGGCAAGGATCATCGCAAGAAGGATTGTCCATTGTATTAAGGTGGTAGGCCTTAGATCTATAGTGCTCAGGAAGTGCAGGTAGTTGGGGATGTTGGGTGGAGCATTCCTCAAATTTATGCAGCATTTGATAACAATCAGGTGGATCACCAGGCATCCATTATTGAGATGGAAGGTAAGTTATGTGATCGAGTATTTTTTATTTTGATTGACGTTGGATCTAATTATAGTTATGTTAATCCCGACTTGGTGGATAAGTGTGGTTTGAGAAAAAAAGTGCATGCAAAGACTTGGTTGGTGCAGTTGGCTATAGGTATTAAGAAAAGAGTTCATAATTGGGTAAGAGCTTGTGCATTTGAGTTGAATGGTATGCCTACATCTGTGCATGTGAATGTGATTCTATTGGGATCGTACAATATGATTCTGGATATTGATTGATTGTATCTTCACATGACTAAGGTGGATTGTTATGAGAAGGTTATTGTGTGCTTGGATGACAATGGGGAGAAGAGAATCTTGTAGGGTAAAAAGAAGGCTACATCAATAAAAATGGTTAAAACTATGAAGGAAAAGTGCAGTTGCAAGAAAGGGTGTGTATTGTTTGTAGTTCATGTTTCAAGTGATAAAAGTAAGGATGTTGAGGATGTAGAAGTCTTGAATAGGTATATGGTTTTGTACTAGTTTCAGGATGTGTTTCTAGCAGATATTTCAGATTTGTCTCCTCACAGGGAAGTAGACTTCTCTATTGAGTTGGTACTAGGAGCGACACCAAAATCAAAGGCTCCTTACAGGATGAGCACTCCAAAGCTAGTGGAATTGAAGTTGCAGTTGAAGGAAATGCTTAACAAGGGATACATTAGGCCAAGTGTGTCGCCTTGGGGTGCACCAATGTTGTTTTTGAAGAATAAGGATGGTATTCTCAGATTATGCATTGATTACAGGCATTTGAACAAGGTAATGATCAAGAACAAGTACCCATTACCATAGATCGATGATTTATTTGATCAGTTGAAGGTAGCAACAATGTTATCGAAGACAGACTTGAGATCATGATATCATCAGGTACACATCAAAGAAGAGGACATCTACAAGACTGCTTTGCAGATCAGGTATGGGCATTATGAGTTTGTTGTAGTTCCTTTTGGTATGACTAATGCTCCAGTTACTTTCATGTGTTTGATGAATAGTGTGTTGTGTCCTTATCTGAACAAGTTTGTGGTAGTATTCATTGATTATATATTGATATATTCTAAGAATGAGGAAGAGCATGCCGAACACTTAGCAACAATATTGAGATTGCTAAGAGAACATCAATTGTATGCCAAACTTAGCAAGTGCGGTTTCTTTCAAACAAAGGTACATTACTTGGGACATGTTGTTTTGAAGGAAGGCATACTAGTGGATCCATAAAAGATTGAATGGGAAACTCCTAGGAATGTGGATGAGGTCAGATCATTTATGGGTTAGCAGGTTATTACAGGTGGTTCATCAGGAACTTCTCATGGATTTCCTATCCTATTACATCTTTGTAGAGGAAAGGAAATAAGTTTGAATGGACAAAGGAATGTGCAACTAGTTTTGAGTAGTTGAAGCAGTTGCTTACAAATGCTCCAGTTCTAAAGATTGTAGATCCAAATAAAGAGTTTGTGGTGTGTACAAATGCTTGCAAGAGAGGACTTGGTGGAGTCATGATGCAAGAGGGATAAGTGGTATGCTACAAGTCAAGGAAATTGAATGAGCACGAGAAAAACTATGTGACACATGATCTTGAGTTGGCAGTGATCATTCATGCATTGACCAACCTAATCTGAATGCCATACAAGTTAGATGGTTGGTCATGCTTAGTGAGTTTGACTTTGACATCAGGTACATTAAGGGTAAGGAGAACAAGGTTGCATATGCTCTTAGCATAAGAGTGCAGGGGAATCACATAGCAATTATGAGTTCATATGGGATCAAATCTTACAAGCAAGACAACAGGATAACATGTACCAACAACTTAAGCACAAGTTACAACAATAGGGTACAAGTGACGAGGATGTGGATTATCATCTCACGGTAGATGGTTTGGTTAGATTTAGGGATATGATCTATGTGTTGAACAACAGTGAAATCAAGAATCTTATCTTGAGGGAATTTTATGTTAAGCCATATTTAGGTCATCTGGGATATCAGAAGACTCTAACAACTATGAAGAAGTTTTATTATTGACTGATCTGAAGGAAGAAGTAACCGAGTTAGTCACAAGGTATTTGGATTGTCAATAGGTAAAAGCAGAATGTAAGCATCCATGTGGTTTATTATAGACGATTTCGATTCCAGAGTGGAAATGGGAAGTCATTTCTATGGATTTCATCACAAGATTGTCGAGGACATCTACATAGCATGATTCCATCATGGTTGTGGTTGACAATTTGACTAGGGTAGCTCACTTCATTCCAATGAATTCTACTAATTTAGCTAGTGAGATAGCACAACTCTTCATCATGGAGATAATGAGATTGCATGGTATTCCTAAGAAGATTGTGCCAGACAGAGATGCCAAGTTCACTTCCAGGTTTTGGAAGGAGTTGTTTGCAGGTTTGGAGACAGAGCTGGCTTTCTGTACAACTTATCATCCACCGATAGATGGACAGACAAAGAGGGTTGACATGATTTTGGAGGATACATTGAGGATGTATGTTATGCACCAACAAAGGAAGTGGGAAGAGTGTCTTCCATTGGTTGAGTTTACTTACAACAATGGGTATCATGAGTCACTGAGGATGAGTATATTTGAGACACTTAATGGGTGGAGTTGTAATACTCCCATCAAATGGAGTGATCCAGTGAATATGGTATTGATTGGACCAGACATGTTGGCAAAAATGGAACAGGAAATGCAGGTTATCAAGAAGAATGTAAAAGCAGCACAGGTTAGACAGAAGAGTTATGCAGATCAACATAGGGTGTTTAAGGAGTTTTAGGTTGGGGAGCATGTGTACTTGCGCATCAAACCCATGAAGAGATCCTTGAGGATTGGATCATGTGGCAAGTTGACACCTCGTTATTACAGGCCTTTTGAGATCCTTAAGAGGATTGGACCAGTGGCCTACAGACTTACATTGCCACCACCAATGAAAGTCCATGATGTTTTCCATGTTTCATTACTTAAAATATATGTGAAGGAGATTGATCATGTGATTGACTAGTTTGTATTGCAGGTGGAGCCAGAAAGATAATTCCAGCTGGAACCTCAGTGCATATTGCAACGTAAATAACTCATGCTCTAGAACCAAGCAATCGAGCAAGTTAAAGTGTAGTGGAAGCACTTTGGGCCCGATGAAGTTGCATGGGAGATGACCGATCAGATGGAGGCTAATGAGTTTTTGGTATATGTACATATCTATGTATGGTTGTTATTGTAAATACCACAATGAGCTGTGTTATAAAGCTCCAATAAGTGGTATGATTGTCATATTGGTTTTGCTTTTCAGCAGGTTGTTCATTGTAAATACTACATCAAACTAAGTTATAAAGCTCCATAAGCAGTATGTTTTGGTTTTTAGCGATCTTGCTGGTCATAGGTGTCATAGGACATGGAGGACGGTGTTCCCCTAAGGGGGAGGGCTCTGTAATAGCCTCGAGTTAAAAATTCATGTAATGAAGTTAATAAAGGCAAAATAAGACCATGAAACATAACTCTTCATTATCAAGGTGATCACCAATCGAGAAATCTTCTATGGGCTCATGTAATATTATTATTATTATTATTTTTGTTTGCTGGGTAATGCGAGTCTTGAGATCACTGGCAAGCTTAACTTGTGGCTTAAGTAACTGCGACCCATGGGTACTAGTCGTCAAAATCACTTCGGGATCACACATGGCTTAGGCCACACCAACGCTTAGCATAGTTAGATTTTTGCCCACAAAATTTCAAACCAATTACCTTACACCATATAGTGCTTTAATAAAACATCTTATCACCATTTACCATTTACCTCATAGACAATATATTATTATTAAAAATTTAAAACAAATAATGTTACAATTAAAAAAAATAATAATAACATCAATTAAAGATGTCTTTATTTTTCAAATGTAATAAAAAATGAGAAGGTTTTAACACGGCGAAGTCAAATTTGACACTCATTGGCTCTACCTAACACCCGAACAGCCAAACGTCCCAAGAGTGACCCAAAAACAGCCAAACGTCCCGCGATTCCATGCCACAAATCAAGTCGTTTTGCTGTTAAAAAAACAATGGCCTGGAATAAACCATGCTATATATAAAGCCACACACAAATGTAACTTTGAATTCAAGAGTGGTATAACGTAATTAAGGATTGTTCTGTCATCTGGGAAAAGTCGTATTCTACGCGTTGCGAGTGCTACAGGATAAATTCACATAGATGATTTTAGAGGAGGCAGAGGTTGAAGCCTAATCCTATATGTATTCAAAGGCCTATTGAAGTGAATTCCCAATCTGGTTCTGCGGGTTTGTTGTTGTGAGATCAGCGGGTTACAATGGATCGAGTAGGAACTTTCAGCTCCGAATATTGCAACAAGCTGGATCGTGCAGCAGTGTGGGTGGGATCGAGCGTGGTGTCCGCATTCTTTGCATCTCTGGAGCGATGTTCGTGTATCACTCTCAGCACCACCGATACAGAAGATGAGGAAGAGGCTAAGGACAGGCCCCTGATGTATCCCACCTCCAATGGGGAGAACGCCACCGCCCATGGCGATGTAGATAAGGATTCCAATAAAATGGCCAATAATATGGTCTGAATTCCTTTAATGCCTAGTTTTCACTGCCAATATGATATCTTTGCTAGTTTTCTGGACATATTGGGGATTAGGTTAGGTTTTATGTCTTAATGGTGGATGTGGGTGCTTGCCCTTTCCTTTAGAAGAACACCACTTCTAGTTTCCTTTAAATTTTGGAATTATATATTGTATGCTTGTACTGGGTGCCTTCCATGTGAGTACCGACATTTTCTTTATGGACTATAATTCTGAAAACATTTGGAACTTCTTTTCATGTAAGACTAGGGAGTGATGTACTAAATAATTGAAAAATATTGCAAATCTGTATTTGGTGCTTTTTAACTCAATTATCATTTTTTCTACCATATGGCTATAAACAGTTTGCAGATTATATGTTGACTCCCTGGGGTGTTTTCCTTGTTGATTTATTGTTCCTTTCAAGTATTTTGAGGTAATCATCGTCATTGGGGAGGATTTAATTTTGGGTTAGCCAAGATCAGGGCTCAAATTTAACTTCATGCTTATTAGGCAGGCACCCACGTTTTCACCGTGGCTTGCCAGGTTTGTACTGGCCGTTTATGCATTTTCCTATTTGCGGTTCACCCATTCATGATTTCATTCATAACGGTCCTTCTAACATTATCTTCCTCTGGCAGAAAATGAGAGCAAACCCTGCCTGCACAATTGTTGGCCTGTTGTACTCTCCAAATTATCTCCCTTGAAAGCAGAATGTGATTAAAGCCCATTAAGTGCGGGTGGGTTGCATCCATTTAGGTGCTGGTTACGAGCATTCTCCAAATCACCCCTCTCCATAGTGGGGGGTGTAAGAAAAAGGTCAGGCTCTACGGATGATTGGAGTGGAACACATTAACTAAATGCACAATTGTTGCCATCCAAGATGGTGTACTTTTCTTGGTAAATTTTCATCTTAGACTAGTCTTTATTACAATTTATTGACTTTAGATGGTCATAGTAGCTTTAGCAGTTATGCTTTCTGTTGAGTCTTGGATGGATTGTTGAAATTGCTAATCCTAAAGCCATGGTTATGTTATCTCTGTAAAAGACGTAAACAATGAAATCTACAGAGTACTTTTATGAAGTCATGTCTAAAAACATAAGCAATGAAATAGCTGGAGTTCTTTGTAGTCGCTTGCTCTGGACAACTTTTTAACATTTGTCTTGTATCTGTCATTAAGCTGAAAAAAATGAAGATTTGAAAGCTATACGGAGTTAATATCTTGTATCTTAGAATCGTTTCAATTATACCATTTGTCACAAATTTTTGGATTTAGGGTAGTATTTTTAATGCAGAAGAGAATGAACATCATGGCATAATACTTTGAGCTTTAACACCCAAAGTGGTTGTTTGCTGTAATTTTTTCCCTGGGCTTAGTTTGTATCATCTCAATTTGGAATATCTAAATTTTGATTTGGAATTATAATGGGTGACACCAATTTTTGCAAATGGTTTGGAATTCTTTTTTGTATCTGATGATTTTTGAGCATTAGTTGATGAGTGAAACAACATTCTGTAGTAAAGAATAAAGAAATATACTGATGGGCAGAGAAGGATTCATTCCTGGTGCGTACATACTTTATCGATCTTATTATCTATCTTGCTACTGTTAAAGTGAAGATATTGGGTTATCTTAGAACCTCATAACATCATTTGATTTCTATCAGTGTTCATTTGATAATGATTTACTGTTGCTTGAATATTGGTGAATGCATACTTTGTTCCGAGACAACATCTGATGTTACAGTGCATCGTAACCTCTGATTGGTTGAAGTTGTTTGAGGGCTGACAACATCTGATGTTACAGTGCATCGTAGCCTCTGATTGGTTGAAGTTGTTTGAGGGCTGGCTGTTCTTGTGTATTATTGTAAATACTCCTTATCAGTGAGATATTTTTAAATCAATCAGTTTCAGATGTTTGAGTTATATAGTGGGGAGATCGAGAGGTAATTGGTAACTAGAGAGAAGAAAGAATGAGAACGACCATGCTGCTGGTAATTAATCCTTGAGATATGTCATTACGCATCATTTTTTCACAGGATATTTCTTTCCCTAAAAACTATAGATGTAATGAATTCCACAACAGCCCATTCCTGCCTGTCAGTTAATAACTTAATGGCATCCATTTTATCTGTGCTTTTGTAGAAAATCCATGTTGATGGCAGCCATGACGTATATTCTTGTAAACATGAAATGCTTGATGTGTTGTCAGATTTCTAAATCGTGTGACTGTGAAAGTCTTTTGAAGTCTCTTTCCTCATTAGCTCTGGGCTTATTATAGAAAGTAAACCAAATTTGTGATAACAAAAATTATTGCTGGTATGATAAGTATGGCACATATGTCTTAATAAGGTATATATACTCAAACTTCCGATGCAGAGGTAAAGCATGCCCTCTTTCAAGGCATGGGATGTTAGAGCAATTGATTTTACCTGTTCATGGGGAAGTATACCACGGGTGTTTGATACGCATGGAGTTATCTCATCCCTGAGCCTCACCTGTTCAATAAAATAAATCACTAAGCAGTTTCTTAGAATAATGATTGTGTATGGTAGGGCTAAATAGAGAATTGACTACTACACATCCTCCAAGCCACACTATATATGGGCATTGAATAAGTGCAATATGTCTGAACCCTGAGTTTGACTAACTCATATTAAAATAGAAAGATGCAGGTAATGATAACCGCAACAAATGAATTTGAGAAATGCATTTCAGTTAAAAAGGTTCAGTGTTTTAGAGACAATCAAGAGCTAATATTGCTAATAATTGCACGTCATATCATAATACATGGCCAAAATCTACCTAAGAGAAAAAACTGTGTGCTAATTGTGTTTGAGTAGGAGTCATGTCAAAGACTTTCAAATTATCTTGGATAGAATAGTCTATTTATTACTTGCATCAGTTACAACCTCTGCAAAGACCTTTTAAGCTGTTGGTCAAAAGGATATATAGATGTAGGTGCACGGGTAAGGTTATTATTCCTAAAGGAAAAAGGTAGCGTTGAGCATATGGTAGCACTTGTGATTGGCTGTAGGAGCAATAAGGTGCCTGCTTGTGATTAGCAGCACACTTACCAGTCAACATCCAACAGCATAGGATGAACTTGATGGTACTTGAGTCTATAGACAATTCACATGCTTAGCTACATTTTACAGGCAGTATAGTTAAGAATAACGAGGGCTTCTAGGGATTCTTGACCTTATCAGGACCTTAAAAGTCAAACACCAATGGGATAGCAGCATGATGGAATCTAAGTTATCTACTTCACCACTTCTCAGAAAATATATCTTTCTATTGTTTCATTTTGTAATTTCCATTTTCTCATGGTTGAGCCTTGGCATCATTAAAAGTAACATCGAAGGTGAATTTCCCAGTTCCTCATTACCATTTCTAGACATTTTCCTTAAAACAACCATTTCACCACTTCTCATAAAATGTATCTTTCTATTGTTTTATTGTGTAGTTTCACTTTTCTCATGGTGTGCCTTGGCTTCATTAAAAGCAAAATCCAAGATAAATTTCTGAGTTCCTCATTTACCGTTTCTAGACATTTTCCTCAAAATCACCATTCTACCCTTTATTGCCTGGTCTGTAACTTCTCTTACCAACTTGCAGATATCATCATCCTCCATGAGACTGACTTCTCGAACACAAAGAGTAGATTACCATGGTGCTTCCTCCACAGTTTTGCTTCATCATTTAAAACAAGTAATCCTCAATCTCTTGGTTCTAAATATTCTTGTGCCTTTTGTAGTCCATACCGGCTCATGCATCCTCTGCTCAACCTCCCTGACATCTGCAACAGTTGGCCTAACATTGACAATACTTCAAAATTTTGATGCATCTTGATATGGCCTTGCATTGCAAGTTAAGTTAGGCGGCAGAATATACCTCCTCAATTTCCATCAACGTTGGCATCATATTTTGGAATTTGGATTATGTGTTCGTATATGTAACTAACATGAAAGTTCTGATGCATCCTAACGGAGGTTGGTAAATACAACTTATAAGCTCACTCACTCATCGATCGCTCTGCTATTTAAAAAAGTCCTCAAATCTTGGTATCAACTTGAAAGTTGGCACATTTTATTGGACAAGGAATCCTTTTGTTTCCCTAAAATATACATTTTATCCCCGTCTTAAAGGATTGTGATGATCTATGCTGGTTAGCATATAACTTTGCATAAAGCTGAGGCCTATTTATATTGTTCTTTCATTCTTTCAATTCTTATATTTGATATAGCATTTCCTGGGAACTTGTGTTTTTCTTTGAAAAGTTTTCAGTTTGAAAATCCAAGGGAATGATTGGGTCATAACCATGCATCCTTGGAAAAGGAGTCATGTTCTACTGTTATCATATGTAAACTCCAAAAATGTAAGTTTATCCTCTTAGTCTGTATGGTTGTGTTGTCCTAAGCAGTGTTGCAAACATCTTGATAACATCCTGATTTTATCCTGAAATCATGATTTTTTGGCCTAGCCGATGTTTGCTGATTTTTACTGATATTTTGATGCTATCTTAATTTTGCTAATGTTTGCTGATTTTTACTGATATTTTCCTGATTTTTATGATTGTTGGTTTTCCGGACCCTTGCCGATTTTATCCCGATGCCAATGTTCACAACATTGGTCCTAAGATCTCAACATGTCCTCAATGGTCTGCTTAGCCTTCTCAATTTGCTCATCTGTATGAGTCAGATTATTGTTTAAGTTCAATTGTTTACCCACGGCCTAGAAGAATTTTTTCAACATATTTCTTGTGAACTTGGTCTCTATCACTTCCAGTATGCCTATGAACTCCAAAATAGGCAATTATTTAGTAGTCATAATAACTGCAATATATTTATCTTTATGCATCACATGTAAAAGAATGCATATTGTGAAGTTTGTGAGCATTATTGATACCCACAAAAACTTGTTCTCATTGTTGTTGAGTCCTTGGGAGAGAAGTCAAAATACATAGAATACTCAAAACATGAGTGATTCTATTGGTTGTTTTCCCTTTGCTTTGTTGACTTGCAAGTTCAATATTACCAATGGGCTTTTGCATGTTATTCCAGTAGTCATTTTATTTTAGTAATCATATGTTTTGTCCCTTATAGTATAACACCAAGAAGACTATCATGTCATTCATATAGGGTGTCTTACCTTGGATCAGACAGATTTTGTGACATTGTTCATTTGAGGTCTTGGCAAGGTATCTGGTATAATGCTTTTCTTTACAACCCTGTAAATGAGCTTGAGTTGGAATTATTTGAAAGGGTAACAATTTCTTGTGGTTTAATACCCTATAACTCATTATCCTAAATTTTAATAGGTAACAATTTCTTGTTGTTTAATCCCCTATAACTCATTATCCTAAATTTTAATACAGAACTCTTAGTAGCATATGGGTATCTTCTCTCAACATTGCTCTTCTTCTGGCTTACTATAGCTTTGCCATATTGAGTGATTGTTGCGTTGACAACTACTTGATATGCATCGATGTAGATGGTAAACAGTTTTTCTGGGTTCAATAAGTGAGAGTGAGCACTTTGATGAACATCTCTGTCTTCATCAAATCAAAGCTAATAAGATTCAACAATTCAAAAGGCTCCTTAGAGAAATACAACAAAAGGTTGTCATGGAAACTTGTCAATCAAAGGGAAGCTTCTCACCCCATGGGTGCTGGTCTATGTCCTCCATCCATGAACAACTTTGACATTTTTGTGATCAATTGCCATGGCTGAAAATAATATGGCCAAGATATTTTCTTTCTTAAGAAACAATCACTTTTGAGAGTTAGTGATTCAATTCAACACCATTTGCAAGTGATGTAAATGTTTCTTTTTGTTTGTGTTGAAAATCATAACAGTTTCTAGGAACTACAAATTTACCAAGATAAGGCATAGAGATGTTCTTTACCTGCTTTATAAAAATAGCAGGCGTATCAATTAAAACAAACAACAAAATCGATCATTCATAGGGGCTGGTGCTGTGCACTAATTATGCATGTCTCTTTACAAGTTATTAGCATAATTTTGACACTCGAAAAATGTGTTGTTAAATATTGAAAAAAAAACTTCTCACAGGATGACAATTTTTTTTTTTAATAACAGAAACTGGTAAATATACTAGAAAGAGCTGCAGCTAAGCTGAACAGCAAGGAAGTACAAAATGATAGCTGACATGGAATAAAACCGGCAATGCATGCAGACAGTATATGTCAAAAACAAAAATTTCTAGATCATCCTTTTCTGTAGCTTTCAAAAAATTCCTGCTAGTGTACACTCTTAAAAAGATGCCTGATATAAGTATTGATTTACATAGCATAAAAACTAATGAAAGATATGTTTACTCATGGCTTCATCTTGTTCAATATTAGATTAGGTAGGTTTTCTGATTACCCATTATTCCTTAAGGTCTTCCCGAGCGCAGTTGACTGACATACTGTAATTAGAGGCAGCTAACTGTGAATCTTTACTGAGCTCGCAGACCATGTTCCTCAGCATGGAGCACCCTGCTTCCAACACTTGGATTTGTTGCTTCTATTGAAATTTGAACCACAGTATCTGTGACCAAAGCATCCTGAGAGATAAATTGATGTTTATTTCATGAGTTTTGGTGGTTATTGAGGAAATTGAAGCTTTGTTGTTATTAGTAAATTCCTCATGTCTGGAGCATTTTGTGAGATTCTTGGGCTTCCCTGTAGTCCATCTTCACAATCTGTTGCCTGATCAGTGAGGAATTATAATGAAGCTAGACATGCAATTCCCAGAGAACAACCCTTATATTCCCTTTAGACTCTCTGTAGACCCACTCGGAGTGTCAGCGCATAAGGATTATGTTGGGGGGTAGAATAGGGTGGACAAGGGATGGTCCGCTAATTCTATCACAGACAACAAACAAAGCCACCAAATAACCCAAGGTCACAAGCAGGGAATCCCATGCACAACGATAGGAAGAGCACCACAAAACAACTGAAATCCCTTGCGCTGATTTGCTGAATAAGAACCCCGAATTACAAGTTAGAGACTGAGAAATTCTTACTATAAAGGCAAGTAAGTTCAGGGCTGATTGCCACCAAGCTTTATCATTGAAGATCCCTGGAAACATAGGCATTATCCCCCGCGAGTCATGAGATATCATGCCGAAGGTTTCAAAATGCCAGCCAAGAGTTATGGCTAATAACATGTGCAAGGCTGGTTGAGAAGTCCCTTTGCATCCCTTCCCTTAGCTTGATATTGCATGATGTCAATATCTTGACATGAGTTGGTTGTTTAAAGTCATGACGTGCCTTCATGCTTGATGAAACACAAATGAACTTAGGGGATGCTTGAACATATAGATCCCAATTTACCCTATGGAACCCTTCATTTAACTTTGTTGCTTTGTTTGCAAGACCATCTCTACCTGTGGATTGAGGGGTCTTCAGAACCTGGAAGAAAGTAACATCCTGAAATCTGTGAGTCTCGTTTTGAATCCTTTCTATGGGTGATGCTAGCTTGCCATCAAAGGGAGTCTTCTTAGAATTTATTAAGCTGATAATTATATTCGAATTGCCAATGATGATCAGAGTCCTCTCTCTATCCGCATTTATTGATATCAGACCCTAAAGGATGACATATGTCTCAATTCTTGTTTCCCCTCGGTAGCAAGGATAATACCCCTATGCTTGCCACCCTTAGGATAACAAATTACTTACACCTCATTTGTGCTGCAAGTGCCAGCATCGTCTTGATGGCTGAATATCGTGCTACTGGGGCAACTTGTGAGAAGCCCTTGGCCACAAACCTGGCCTTGTACTTCTCAACACTCCCATTTGCTCCAAGCTTCACCTTGTACACCCAATGTGAGCCTACTACTGGTTTCACTTTGGTCGTGGCATAATCTCCTAGACAATTCTTCATGATGGAGGAATATTCCTCCACCATGGCATCTTGCCAAACTTGTTGAGAGGCTGCCTCCTCATAACAAGAAGGCTATATGTCCAACAACTTAGTCATCAGTGCCATATACCCAGTGTACCTTTCTGCCTTCTTGCTCCGCCTAAACATAGAGCTAGGACCTTCAACATGCTCCTAGGCCTCCTGAATCAACCTCTCGGTCCAATTGGCTCTCTTCCTCCCTGTGCTAGGAGTTTCTGACTGAGTAACTGATTGCTCGTCCCAGTCTCTCCTCCTCATCATCGTGTTGGTCATATTGCTGTGCGACCCTCTTGCCACTTGGCTGGGACTTAATTTATGATCCTGGTTGAGGCTCCTCCTTAGGTACTCCAACTTGCTCTCGCTCATAGGGCTCCCTCAGAGCTTTGTCCTCCTCAAACTTCACATCCCACCTAATAACTGACTTCTTGAGTGATGGAATATACACACGTTTGAGACGTCTCACTGTAACCCATGAAAATACCCTTTTCAGCTGTGGGCTCCAACTCCTTTATGCTATCTTTGGACACATGGTTGTGCCAACTATGCTGCGACTCTTCCTCTCAGCCACCCGATTCTTCTGAGGGTTATGGGGTGCTGTCAGCTCTTTCCTAAAATCTGTTGCCTGATTAGTGAGGGATTATAACAAAGCTAGAGATGCAATTCCCAGAGAACAACCCTTATATTCCCTTTAGATTGTTTCTGTAGACCCACTTGAAGTGTCAGTGCATAAGGATTATGTTGGGGGGTAGAATAGGGTGGACAAGGGATGGTCCGCTAGTTCTACCACATGTAGAACAAACAAAGCCACCACCAAATAACCCAAGGTCACAAGTAGGGAACCTCATGCACAACGATAGGAAGAGCACTGATAGGGCACCACAAAATCACTGAAATCCCTTGTGCTGAATAAGAACTCCAAATTACAGGCTAGAGACTATGAGAAATTCTTACTAGAAAGGCAAGTAAGTCCACTTTGAAAGATACGTGGTGATGGGCTCTCCTTTGCTCATCCAGATACTTCTTAGCTTCTCCTTGAGAGCTAGCTTCTTAACATCATTGGAACCAAACAAAGTCTTTCCGTAGAAATCACATGAGAGAATTTCTTGGCCGACGCGTTTTGAACCAACAAGCATGGTTCATCAGAACCATGCTTGTTGGTTTGAAACGCGTCGGCCAAGAAATTCTCTCATGTGATTTCTACCGAAAGACTTTGTTTAATTCATTGTGGATCACAGAAGCTTGAATACAGAAATCATTGGAACCTTCATATAGATCTAAGATGGCTTTAAATATCTCATATGTTGCCTTCTTTCCATGGAGATGAGGGATAATATGGTTTTTGACCCCTCTAGAATGATTCTCCTTGCCTTGGTATCATTCTTGTTATACTGGGCTAACTGTTAGGGATCTTGAGGTGGCACTATAGCCTGCTTTATAAACGCGAGCACCCCATTATCTGCTCATTCCATGAGCAAAAGTTAGAGGCTCTCTCTAAACAGTGATCTTCCCTCGGTCCTTGGAAGGCTATACTGATTATCCAAAGAATTGCTCTTCAAACTCTAGTGCTAGCCTTTCTGACTGATCTACGCTCTTCACTAATTGATCAACTTGGAGCTAGTCCTTATACTGACCTTTGCTCTGATACCATGTTAATTTTCCATGAAACTTTGCAACTACTTAGTGAATTACTGAAAACTAGGCAACTAAAAACTGAAACCAAATTCACTTTCACCAAGATAAAAAGTTTCTTAACTGATAAACAGTGGAATATAAACACAGAAATAAAAACACAATCACACAAATTGACACACTCGTTTACCCAGGAAACCCAAAAGGGAAAATTTGCCTTCTTTGTTGTGGTATTTTATTGATTGAGCAAATAGATCGATTACAAGGCAATCTGTCTTCTTGAGCACACTTGTTCTCCTACTATACAAGCCTGACTTTGCTCTGTAATCCCCTGACCCTGCTTCTCCTTCCTTGCGCTTTGCCTGGCCTGAATTTCTTGTGCACTGGGCCTCCTATTTCCTAGCACACAGGGCCTCCTATTCTTTAGGACGCAACTCCTAAATCCTAGCGCAGAATTGCCTCCTATTTCCTAGTGCAATTCTGCCCTATTATTTAGCACAAGGAAGCTCCTAAAAACGTGCGCACTAGCTCCTCAAAGATACACACACCACAAGCAAAGAGATCTCACACAAACTTGTGCACTCAACAATGAATAATACATGTGCCTTCGTCCTTTTATAGATTCAATCCATGCTAAAATAGGCAAGTACAAATTTAGAACTTGAGTTGTGATTGACATGTTAACTGAGTTGAACTGGTTCTCTCTCCAATCATCACTGGAGTTATAACTCGTCCTTCCTTAATAACTGAAGTCCTGATTCGTCCTAAATTAAACTTGTAACTGCCACTTGATTCTGGAGTTAACTGAAGAAGGGACCACATAACTGATACTCCAACACTACGCATGAACTCGTGAAGTTATTCCCGCAAACTGGAAATAAGCTCACCATTTCGATGAACTCGCTCCAGGGTCAAAGAAAGACAACTCATGGTCTTTCTAGCTAAGGCACGAGCCAGAGAAGACCTTCCACTCACTACAATTTTCAACACCATGTGCATGCTGTCATCCTTCTTTCTTGTGAACAAGTTCAGTGTTCTAAATGGGGATTGGGATGACGAATGAACTCCATGAAAGTTCTCACCTACCACATTCTTATGTGACCAACTCACTTGTCCTATCCTCATCTCACGCAATAATGTTTTTAATCTATATTTTCTCTTCGGTTTGATTTAGGGACAAGTCCAGAGGTATTGTAAACTGGCTGGGAATAGGAATCAACAGTAAACATGTTTTTTGGAATCAGGTTGACAAGGGTCTGACGGTATCGGAATGAAAAATAATTCCTAGGAAATTGCAAGAATTGGGGAAGTGGCAGCAAATGGTCTGTAGAAATGGGAGCAATTTTTCTTGAGTAAAACCTATCTAGTATCATCATATATCTATTAAAATCTATTAAATACACAATTGCAGAACATAATTTATTAGTTGACTTTATTCATAGACAAAAAGAAAAAATTCTTGTTAATGTCAGATTTGCCTTCATAAATCAGAGAGTTACTTTCCTGTATACATTCATGGATATTGTTTGGGGTGAGCTCAATGTTACAGAGTTCACCACGAGATGAGCTCGACATTACAGAGTCTATTATCTGGGATTGATGGATTGTGAGTACCTTAGTCATATGGGTACTTTGTTTCAGAGCTTTGTTACATCCTTATCTAATTCCAAAGTTGTGTTATATGAGTTATCGGGAATATTCTGCTCAGTGTTTTGAGGCAAATAGCACATCCTGTGCTATTCTTAGCATATTATCGCTTCAAGCTTCAAACATCCAATTTTTAGAAGTTTTTTCCATGCATCGATTCGCGTGCAGATTGAGGAGCATGCATTGGGGATGGAGGATAGTTAGATGGGTACTTCCAGTTTCTTGATTCAACTATATTATGTGGTTTCTATTATCAGAAATCTGCTCTATTCCAGTAGCCAGTGACAGTTTATCAAACATCCAATTTTTAGAAGTTTTTTCCATGCATCGATTCGCGTGCAGATTGAGGAGCATGCATTGGGGATGGAGGATAGTTAGATGGGTACTTTCAGTTTCTTGATTCAACTATATTATGTGGTTTCTATTATCAGAAATCTGCTCTATTCCAGTAGCCAGTGACAGTTTATTAGTGTAACCATTGGGTAGAAAGGCTTATGGTTTGAATTTGGGGTGAATTGGAGGAGTTGTTACTTTTGGTGAAATTCTATTTTTAGAGGTTTTTTAATCTAATTTAATGTAATTTTTAGAAGGTAGTTGGAATAGCAGGAAAATTGTACCTAGTATGGCATAGAGAATTAGTGCAAAATTTTATGCTATTTTGAGCACTTTTTATTTTTTAGTAACCAATTATGCTTTCACCCTTGCTATTTTTGGAGGTTTGTAGTTGGAATGAGTTTTGGGCTCCGTATTCAAGAAAAAAAATACCAGTGTGTTCTGGGAAGTTTCAGACTTCTAGGGCAGCCTTATCATGCCTATAACGGATCTGAAAATACTTATAACAGGCTGTAAATACAACAAATCCGCCCTTACATTCTACATTTATAATGTTGAATCACTTAACACATTCACCCTAAACTTATGCCAAATCAGCAAGAGATATAGTGCTGGAAATTAGAAACCATGAAGAATATAGATGGCCGAAAATTAAATCTGCAATAAGACAAGTATTGGATAGTTGGGAACTTCATTAATATGTTAAAGATGAGGTTCATGTACATACCATAGCCTTATCACAAGGCTAATACAATTTGTTAACTTTTCAAAACCATAGCTAGGGAAAACCTAGAAAACCCTGATTTACACCAAGGAGATCTAACAATGTCCTAGCTCTTCAAAACCCTAGGCTAAGGGAAACCAAGAAAACCCTCCAAATAGTTCCAACAAGCATCCATCACACAATCATGTCCTTCAAGGCAATATGTCTCCTCTTCTTCTTCACTTCAACAAGTACAACTTAGGATTCTCAAAATCTCTAAGGAGTGAAACCCTAATGCTAGTTTTTAAGATGCTTCAACAAGGTCAAGAAACCCTAGTGACTTCAAGAGAGAGAGAGAGAGATCGAGTGCATAAATAAGATCCGAGAGGGGGAGAGATGAAGTATTGAACTCCTCCTAGTTACATCTATATGCAAGAGTGATAAGAATGCGTGATGAATGAATTATTAGTGAGGACTTTCTCCTTCCTATATATATGTGAGAGGTAAGGGGGGCCAAACAATATGCCTTTAAAGAAACCTAAAATAATGCATATAGGCTGGTACATGTGGAGTGCTACACTCAAATGGTACACATGTCAAGCTTCAAGGTGATGTTGTCCACAGGCATGGCTCCAAATGCAAGGGTGCTCCAGAAGGTGTGTCCAAGACTCCTACAAGCCCTCCAAAGACTCAAATCCTATTAAGCCATGTACTCCATTGGGTCCACTCTTGCATGAACACTGTTGCAATTGAGGGCTCCTTGAGCCAATTCTAGGACTCCATGCAAGCAGCCAAGTTACCCCACGCTATTTAGGGCCCAGTGCCCTCTGCTAGGATGCAAAACACTCCTCCAAAATAGGGTGTTCCCCAAGCAAGTTACCATCTCCATGTGGCCATGACGTAGAACATCACTAAAGTTGTTTGGAGATCTCCCATACCCTAGGGAAGAATCTCATGCAAGTCAAGCAACCACTGAGTAAGCCACCTCCAATGTGCACCAAATCTTGTGAAGCACCCTCAAACATGGTGTAAACACTTTTGTAGTAACTCCAAGACTCCATGCAAGCATCCAAGCTATCCCATGCTGTCTAGGGATTAATGCCTTCCTTAAGGATGTAAAACACTCCTCTTAAGTAGGTTGTTCTCCAAGCAAGTAGCCTTCTCCATGTGGCCATCATGTAAAGCATCACTAAAGTTGTCTGGAGATTTCCCATGCCCTAGGAAAGAATATCATGCAAGGACCCAACTGGGGTCAAGCACCCATTGAATAAACCATCTCCAATGTGCAAATTCATCACAGTCCATACAGGGGCTGAACATACATCGTGAACCCTAAATCTCATGAAACACCCCTAAACACTTCCTAACTCTGAAAGATAACACTTCCTCTTTACAAATAAAATGTTTTCACTAAACCTTTTCGACTCCATTTGCAACTCCTCCAAATTTGTTACTTGCAAATTTGGGTTTTGTATTTGTTGCAATCTTGTAATCAACCACTATCTGCTATAAAGAACTCAACCACTATCTCCTATAAAGAACTCGACATCCATGCTGTGATGACATGTCAATATTTCAAAGAATATCAACCACTTGTGAATATGAAGGAATATAACCTTGGATCACAAGCAAATTGCTTAACTCCATCATCCCTCAAGTCAACATCATGGGCCAAAATCAATGGACACTACATACGTCATGAGCTATGTAGGACATCTTGTGATAAAATCATATCTCTATATAAGAACAAGATAAGTGGATCACATTTTTCAATCATAAAGATAGAAACTTGCACAAGTGAACTCATTGATCTTGATATACCAAGTTTGTGGTACAATTAACAACCCATACATTTATGTTTTTCTCTCTTTTTCATGGAGTTTGGTAGTAGTCTCAAACAACCTAGTTGAAGCTTATGCCTATATTAAGGAGCTCTATTCTCTTCATTGTTATCCAAAAGCTCACCATTGTTGAGGATTCTAAAAAAAACAACTTCATTATTTCCAGGTAGGATCTCCTCCCTTGAATGCTTGTCTTAACTTGATCCTTCATTGAATTAGAGTTGCACTTTGGCCATTTGGCCATGACTAATTCTACCATGTCCTCTGAATCAATTACCAAGTAGTGGACCTCCATGCTAATTGAGCTTTCTAAGCAGCAGAGGGGTCTTAATCTTCAATGAGACTCATTCCTCACTCCCAATTCCATGATGGACAATTCTCTTCAATTTATGCATGCTGAGGGCTCCCACGTGGTCACCCTTATCACCCTTGTGCAAGTTATTTCCTCCCTTCGTCATTCATGGTCCCTTCGTTGGATTGTTGTGTCACCTTTGTACCTCCTTCACGCTCCCTCCTAGTTAATTGGTGGATCCCCTGTGTGATGGAGGATCCTTCTGTTCGGTCAACTAATCATTACATTGTGAAGCCCTGAGCCCTGATGAGACACTCAATTATGGTCGTTCTTTTCAATTGTCAGCTTGTTAGTTCCCTGCATCTCTTTTTCTCTCTACTTTCTTTCCCTATAGGTCACTCTTGTGTTTCCCTTGTCATCGTTGCTTTTGTCTGTCTCGTGCTCTCTACCAGTGACATCTTTAGCTTTATGGCACATAGATCTTCCTCTTGCAGGCTAGCACATGAACAATAGGTGGAAGATTTTGAATACCTCAATCCTTAGGATTGTAGTCTCCATGTTCGAATTATGAGGTTGAAATCCTAGGTTGAACTTCTGCTCAACATGCTTCTAAAACAGGCCCTCCACTCAAAGGATGAATGATGAAATTGATGCCCTTTGCTCCATGAGTAGAGAATTGTAGAGTGTGCATTTGGGAGTTCAACAAAGGCCATCCACTTTGGCTCATTTTGACATTGCTTCATTCTTTTTTGCTATTCAATCTCTTCTTGATCTGAAGTATCTAGTTCAAGGAGAAGCAAAAGATTGTCGCACAGGCCAATGGTTGCCTCTACTCCTAGGTTCCTCTAAATGTAGTGTTTTTTCATCTCTATTTTAGCAGTATATTACAAAGCTTACTCGACAAATATTTTGTTTGAACATTTGTATCCACTTGCAATAGTTAGAAGCAATGTTATCTTTGAGCCATAATTTTTGGAATGGCTCCCTTCGTTTTTTATCACAAAATTTTGTTCCTTTGTTGCGTCATCTTGACACAAATTTTACTAATATAAATCCTCTGTTTCAGTCAAAAAAGAAAATTCATACAAGCCTATTAACAAGATGTGACTATGAGAATCCCTCTCATGCAACTCAAATCCTCTTGCAGTTGAAACAACCTGAATTAGGGCAACTCCCTTATCTTGGAAGAATCTTGAAGTGAGAGTAATATCATGGTCAACTCCCTTATGTCGAAAGAATCTCGAAGCAAGATTAATATCATGGTCAACTCCCTCTATTTGAGAGAATTTGCCAATCCTATTGCTGTACTCTCAATAATTCCATTATTTGTAACCATGGAATCAATTCTAGCATCATCCTCCATCAAGGTATCATACCTCTCCTCCTCAAGACAATTGGAAGGCTCTTATACACATGAAAGTAATCTAGTATGACTAGCATATCTCTTGGGAGTTATAAATGTCTTCATTGAAGATTTGGGCACTCCTACATGCTATCGAGCCTCTAGCAACCTAGAAGACTCATTCAATCTCCTGTTGGAATGTACAAGTATTGCTACATTAGTAACTAACCTGTAAAAGCTACTCTCTCTCGACTATCTAGCCAGAGTCCTTGGACTAGCTAAACTACAATTAGTGATGGTTCACTATTGTTCTTTAAAAGCAACTCTCCATTGTACATCTATCATACATAACATCAAAAGAAGATTCTTTAAAGTAGGAACAAAAGAACATTGTTGAGTCAAGAACATCACCTATAAAGGTATTGGAAGGAAATGGAGCTAACTCTTCTCATAGGATAAGTAACATCATTATCCATAAGGGGAATTTTGAGATTAAAAATGGGCCTCAAAATGAAAATACACTAACAAAATTAACTTTAAAAGAACTAGTAGGATTCAAGATGATGATTCCATTCCCAGGTGTAAATAATTTTGGAGGGAAAAGAAGAAAATTGTGTTTTTAATGTATTTTTGACTCATCTTATAGGTTTGCCCAAATTTCTAGTGTGGGCACTCGTTGGATGTAGAATTAGTTTCCACATCAAACAAGTACCCACTCTATATACCTTCGAGTAGACCCACATTGAGAAAAAATGAAAATACAAGAAAAAGTGTGTTTCGACCCACTATTCAAGAAACATGTTTCTTTTCATGTATTTTCATTTTTTTTTGGTGTGGGTCTTCTCGAAGTTATGCAAAGTGGGTACTTGCTGTATGCAAAATCTAATCTAGCATCCAATTAGTGCCCATACTTGAAATTTAATCAAACTTATAAGGAGATAAGTCGAAAAAACAATTAAAAAAAGCAAGTTTTTTTTTTTTGTTTTTAAGATTCATAACTCTTATTTTATTATTTTCCTTAGGAGGCCCATTTTATACCTCAAAATCTCTCGAATGAATCCCAACACTCATGCCTTCCTCTTGTTCCCAAAACTTGCTAAAAATGAACTAACATACGTCATATGTCTTGAGGCTCCATTGTCCATAGACCATCCAACACTATACATAATGTTAGAGGACAAATAAGAGGCCATGAAAAAAGCGGCGTCAAACTAAGCGGGATCCTCTTCCACGCTTGCTACAGTCCCATTTGCAACTTGTTTCATATCCCTTCCCTTCTTAAATGGACACTAGCTAGCATAATGCCCCATCTCGTGACATAAAAGACACATCTTGTTACTAAGTCCTTTCTTGTATCTGACCCTTCTTGTAGCCTTCTTGACTACCCTTTTTTCTCTTTCGACGAGACCAATAGTATCTTCTTCCCTTTGTTGCTCTAAACAAGATTGCAATATGATTTCTTCCTACATGAGATCAACACAGTGATGCGGGGGAGCGCCCCCCCCCCCCCCCTTCGAACCCGCTCCCGAAGCGCGCTCCGGGCGGGAGCGGGTCGGGAGCGCGCTCCGGGCGGGAGCGGGTCGGGAGCGCGCTCCCCAAATCGCTCCCGGACGGGAGCGATTTTCGGGAGCGTGCTCCCGTAAAAAAATTTGCGCTCCCTGGTCTGTGAGGGAGCGCTTTTTAATGCCCGGGAGCGATCGGGGAGCGATCGCTCCCTGATCGCTCCCGGGCATTAAAAAACGCTCCGGGAGCGAATTTTAGTGAACCGGGAGCGGTTCGGCGGAAAAAAATTCCGCGGACCCGAAAAAAACAAAAAATTTAACTAATTTTTTTGGGTTTATAAGCCCAATGGGCCAAAACAAAATCATTTCAATGAGATTGAGCTTGAGTTTGAGAGCAAAGGAGCAAGGAGCAAGAGCTGAGGAGCAAGGAGCCAGAGCTGAGGAGCGAGGAGCAAGTGCCAAGGAGCGAGGAGCAAGCTTGCAGAGGTAAGTAACTTAATCATTTAGTTAGTTTAGTTGGTTAGGTAGTTAGTTTGTTTAGTTTAATTTACCTGTTTGAGTTTAAAGATCATTAATTTAAATTAAATTAATAAATTAAATGAATTAATCCCAATAAACTAAATTAATTTGCAGATTCAAGACTCAAACCCTACAAACATCAAACACGATGGACCTGGGGATTTTTATTGGCATTTTCCTCTTCCTGGTCCCTTTTCTGGTTATTATGGTGGTGGAGAGTAGGAAACGGAGGGGGCCTGAAACTGAAGAGGTGGATGAAGAAGCCGGAGGAAGTCAAATAGGTGAAAACCCCAGTGAGGAGGATGTGGAGGGTGAACATGAGGGTCAAAAAACTAAACAAGACCAAACTCCATTGTGGAAATATGTTCAGAGGCCTGAAACAGGGAGGGGGTGGAACCACTAAATTTCATTGCCCCCATTGCAACAATGATTTCACAGGCTCATACACCCGTTTGAGAAGACACCTTTGCGGGAAAAGGGCATGGGATGGAGAGAAACAAATAGGAATCAGAACTTGCGACGCGGTGTCAACAGCAGATAGAGCCAAATACATAAAGGAAGAGGAGGACGCCCAATACAAAGCAAAAAGATCAAGGGGTTTCTTTGAAAGCTCACAAAGAACTCCTTCAGCATCCTCCCAAGGCAGTGGATATGGACATGGAGGCTCAGGGTCATCATCTTTACGCCGTAGAACCATATCAGATTTCCTTGATGAGGGGTGTAGGAATGATGTGGATTAAAAAATTTACAGGTTCCTCTATGCAAATGGGATACCATTCAATGTTCTACGCTCACCTTATTGGCACGAAATGGTTTCTGCCATAAATGATGCCCCTAAAGGATACAAGAGCCCTGGGTATGACAAGGCAAGAACAGTTGGCCTTGATCATGAAAAAGCAAAAATATCACATTCTTTGAATAAAATGACAAGTTCTTGGACTGACAATGGGGTGTCCATTGTATCTGATGGATGGACAAATGTAAAAGGCAAGCCATTGATAAGTGTTCTTGCTGTGTCCCGAAGTGGTCCCATTTTTCTAGCTGCACATGATTACTCAGACAAGTTCAAGACCGCTATCAACATTGCAGAAGCATTGCTTGAAACAATTGAGCGTATTGGCCCATACAATGTCATCCAAGTCATCACTGATAATGCTCGTAATTGTAAGGCAGCGGGAGCAATTATTGAGGATAGATACCCGAACATATTTTGGTCTGGATGTTTGGTTCACACATTGAACCTTCTGTTGCATGATATTGTCAAAAACAAAAATGAACAATACCAATGGATTGGTGATTTGTACAAGAGAGGAAAAAAATGATAAAATTTATTACAAATCATAGCAATACCCATGGCCTTTTCCGCAGTCACTCGAGATTGGAGTTGCTGAAGATTGCGAGGACTAGATTTGGTAGCTATTACCTCACCTTCAGGCGCCTTTTGAAGGTAAGAGAGGGTTTAGCTAGCATGGTATCAAGTCCAAATTGGCAGGTGTTAAAGGAAAGGGCTACAAATGTAGCTGACATTGCAGGTTTTGAAACGGTGGAGGAGGCCGCTCTTGATGGGCAGTTTTGGACAACTGTGAGACAGGTATTGGATTTCACCAAGCCAATTTATAACATGATTCGGTTTGCAGATACAGACAAACCAGTGATTGGCGAGGTGTATGAGCAAATGGATACCATGTTGGGGGAAATAAAAGACATTGTTAATAACAGAGATCACGACTTGTACAATCTGATTCACGATTGTGTGTGTGAACGGTGGAAAAGGCTTAACCTTCCACTACATTGCTTGGCGTATATCCTTACGCCAAAATACTACTCAGATTCTTGGTTGGGCAAACCTGCAGCAGGGGGTGGTGTTAGGACCAAACCCCATTTAGATCGAGAGGTAACTAAAGGATATCTGGATGCATTAGAAAAGTTGGTGCCTGACAGGGAGGAATGTGCAGCTGTGCGCCTTGAAATAGGCAGATACTTCACTGGCAGTGGTTTGTATGGTAACTTCCATGCAATGGACGACAAAGATAAATTTGATTCTCTCACATGGTGGGAAACATATGGCGGCGACGGACTTTTGCGAAAATTGGCATTGAAAGTTCTTGCACAGGTTGTAAATTCTTCTTCTGCAGAGAGGTGTTGGAGCACCTACAGTTATATACATAATGTGAAAAGAAACAGGCTCAACGAAAACCGAGCAGAAAGCTTGGTTTATGTGCACTACAATTTGAGGTTGTTGAGCCATTACTGTGATCGGGCTAATGAAGATCCCACATATAAAATTTGGGACAATCACCCTGAGGACGACAATTTGGAGGATGGCATTGTACATATGGAAGAACTAGAAGATGAGCTTGTACGGGATGAAGCTGAAGCAGCTGCAGCAGCCATGCCACCTCCACCTCCACCATCCAGTAGCAGTTCTCGGGGCCCGAGTCTTGTTCCATTGCTGTCGCCACCTCCATCGACACCCTCGCGTGGAGGCTCTAGTTCTGGTCGTCGGTCTGGGCGGGAGACTCCTAGAAGACCGCCAAGACCTACTTATACTCCTGGAGACTCTCGTGGCAAGGGCCACTTGTAGATTTACAGTTTACTTGTCTTTTTTAGTTTCTATTAGACTTGTCACTTTAGTTTTCATAACTGTTCAGTGTTGAGTTTTGAGTCCTTGACTCTTGACTCTTGACTCTTTCATATCATTATGACATTATGATATTTTTTGTAAACATTATATCACTGTGACAATGAAAATTTGAAGTTTGAAGTTGGGCCTTGGCAATTATAACTCATTGGTAATGATTGTGAATTATGAATATGATGCTTTGTGAAAGACTAAAGTTGTTTCATTTCATCTCATTATTCATGTTTCATTTTATAAATTTTTAACATTTCATATCATGTTAACAGTTAGAAGTTAGGACTTAGAAATATCTTCGATATTACTTCTTGTAATGGTTAAACTTGGCTTACAAGTACAACTTGTTACTTTGGTGATCAATGATGATAAATGTTATTGAATTGAATGTTATTTTAATTTATTATTTTACTAAGGTTGATGACGATTATAATTTCTAGATGATTGATGTGATATGGTTCAATGATCAATTTATGTTTTTTTATGTTTTTTATGTCTATTTCATCATTCTACATGTTTTTGTTGACATATATGTATCAAAAATTAAAAAATATAAAAAATATATATATTTTTAAAAAATCGCTCCGGGATTCGCTCCCAAACCGGGAGCTTCTGAAAATGGTCGCTCCCGCTCCCGCTTCCGCTCCCGCTCCCCGCTCCCGCTCCCAAGTAACACTGGATCAACACAAAGCTATGGAAATTTTTGAAAGATTTCTCAAGTGCGAATACCTTGATCAAAAGGCATCTAGGAGGAGCAAGTCCTTATAAGGAAATGAACACGAACTCTTGATCCTCAATTGTTGTCTATTTATGGCCAATTGATCTTTCAACTTAGTTCCTTGGTTAAGTAGATCACTATAGTATCTGTTTTGCTCAATGATTGAAAGTTGGTTTCACAATAGCATTTGTTGAGAAGCACAAGAGTTTTGAAACAATTCAACCAAAGCTTCAAACATTTTCTTACCTGTCTTATCTGCAATGTGTAAGATGAAATGATCCTTCACAGAATCAAGAATGATTCTTTTACCTTGGCATCCTTCTTTTGATGAGGGGCCAATTGTGCTAGATATGTAGGTTTCAAAATCTCTTTCAATAAAAATTTTCTTACCTGTCTTATCTGCAATGTGTAAGATGAAATGATCCTTCACAGAATCAAGAATGATTCTTTTACCTTGGCATCCTTCTTTTGATGAGGGGCCAATTGTGCTAGATATGTAGGTTTAGAAATCTCTTTCAATAAATGCTCCAAACGATTGGCTTCCTCCACAAGCAATTGGCGTCTAAGCTTTCAAGGAACAAAATTGGAAGCTCCATCCAACTTGTCATACTCTCTAAGATTGAGTCCTCAAGTCCACAATTCAACAATTATATGAAGTAGAGAAAACACTTTCTAGGGTTCAAGTGTTTTCTCCCAAGTATTTTAGGTATCACACCCAACAACTTTAAACAAGGTGAAACACTTGTTTTAGCTAAAATAAAAACTCCCTCTTACACTTAGAGTGATCTCAACCACAAAAACTTTGATCTCATTTAGAAATTTCCAGTCAAGATGGTTTTTAATGCAACTCAGAAATTCTACCTATTCCCTGCAGGTTTCTTGGATCTCATCTTTGTGAATTTGCAGTCTTAGGGTTCTCATGGAATATAAAACAAAATAGTAGTAACAATGGACAATATTTCAATCCTTAACAATTCCAATCCACCAGGCAATTCAAATAAAAGGATATCGTCCCTCTTAAATGATGTGAAATCAACAACACATTCTGTGCTAGAAATTACAAACCTTGAAGAATTTAGATGGCTGAAAATCACTGCAATAAGACAAGTATTGGACATTGGAAACTTCATCATTATGAATAAAGTTGAAATTCATGTACATCTCGTAACATTACCATAAGGCTAGTACAATCCTCTAGCTCTCCAAAACCCTAGCTAAGGAAAATCAAACCCTAGCTAACACTAAGGAGATTAAAAAACATGCATCATGCAAGCATGCCTTCCAAAACAAGATGTATCCTCTTCTTCTTCACTTCAACAAATACAATCTAGGGTTTCATTTCAAAATCTCTAAGGGATGAAATCCTAACCTTAATCTTCAAGATGCTCCAACAAGCTCAAGAAACCCAAACGATTTTGAGAGAGAGAGAGACTATTATGTGGGTCTATTCCCTTAGAAGCAACCTACAATATTACATGTAAACTCACACATGTGCAGCTCTACTCTCCAAGGTTATAGATAATAAGTTCTAGGGTGATGTTGTCCACAAGCAAGGCTCCAATGCAAAGACACACGATGAGGTGTGTCCAATGCTTCTCTTACAAGCCTCCAAGACTCCACCAATCCTTGTAAGCCATGTACTTTGGTTGGTCCACTCCCTCTGCATGAACACTGTTGCAACCCATGCTGCCTAGGGCCCGATGTCCTCCTCTAGGATGCAAAACGATTGTGCTCCTAAATAGGGCATTCTCCAAGCAAGTGAGCATCTCCATATGGCCTTCATCTAGAATGCCAACGAAGCTGTCTGGAGATCTCTAATGCCCTAGGAAAAAATATCATGCATGCACTTGACTAATGTCAAGGAACCATTGAGTAAGTCATCTCCAATGTGCAAATCTATCATGGAACATCTCTCATGTGAATCCATCACAGATTGTCCAGGGGCTAATCATAAATGATGTACCCCAAGTCCAATGAAGTCCCCTCAAACATGGTCTAAACCCCAAAATATAACAAAGGTGAGAGTTCATAGTTGTCAGTGAGTGATAGAGTTTGCTTTTACTTTGTTCATGTGAATTCATCCCTGAACATAAGTGTGAGAAGGTGCTTTGGAAGTGGTTGGATGTCTCCTCAAGCTGTAGTTGAAGCTAATGTTCCCCCAATCTTTTTACTTATAGCTTTGGAAATAAAGGTAACATCTATTTGGCAGCTATTTTTCATTCATTTATAATGTCTCTTGCATTACTTCAATCTATTGAATTGGCTAAAATTTGGATTTGCTACCTAGTCAATTTCCTTAACTCCGTACCCATAGTTTTCAAGGTTCTGAAGTCGTTATTCGTAATTTTGGTAATTACATTTGATGTTTTTTTTGTATTTCTTCACACAGATATGCACTTTTAAGGGCATCTTTTCGTGGTCTAATCACAGTTTACATGTTTCTCAAGGTAGAAAATCATCCTTAGGTGTAAATCTATATTTTGGCTGCTTGTTTCGTGTGTTTTAACACAGATTGGAGGTCTGATATTTTAACTTACAACAAGCATTTAGTGTGGTTTGGCAGCGTTTGTTAATCTCTAGGGTTCAAACTCTGCTTACAAATTATAGGCTGCAGAGGGATCCCCCTCGTGCTTAGCAAGCACTAAGCTACATTCTCCAGTTACCTTTTAACTCTTCTTATTCGGAGTGTTAACTCTTCTAGAGTTGATATTTGGAACTGGATGATTTCAAGTGTTAACAGATCTCAATATTCATCAGTCGGTGTCCATAATACATACATGTAAGAATTCATCAAACAAAATCATAAATGCTCTAACACCTAATGGGTAGCATCATGTCTCAATCATTATTTGCACATCCACTCTCAGGTGGTGCATTAGTATCTAGATTATGATTATTGTGCAGTCGTAGTGAGTCATGTGATTCCTTCTCCATTGACAGGTGAACAATGTCAAATAATCCATCTCTGTTTCACGCAAACTCATCCTCATTTTGTTGCTATGCATCATCTTAATAAATTGTTTTCTTCCACTCCAAAAGTTGTAGAGTATTTTATACAAAGACCAACCGTTTTGTCCTCTTTGCAATTGGGATATTCCTCTTCACTGAAAGAATAAAGGAGTATGTTCTCCAACATCTAGAGTAGTTGGCAATGTTGGATAACCTTCAATAGTCAATTACCAAATCTCTAGAGCTCAATCTCGATGCATCATCTGCCAACCCACTGTGTCTAGTTGGGTCATTACTTCTCTATCTTATGCCAAATTTGATTGAAATATATGTCTCAAAAAAGCAAAGGAAATGAATTGCATTCTAGTAAAAACGACTTCTTCTGGAGTATATGTCTTTCAAAGATTCATCCTTTGAATTGCATTCTAGTAAAAACGACTTCTTCTGGAGGATATGTCTTTCAAAGATTCATCCTTAGTTTACATGCACATCTCTTGTAGGTGGAATTGTAACATGCTGTTGGGATGGAGATTCAGCAACTACACTCAAACAAATATTACAAAGAGGAATATCGGAAGTTTTTACTCAGGAAACTACTGGAGAAGAAATTCTATTCAATCAACCAGTTCATGTGTACTTATATTGTACAGTTAGGTCCTTTTCATGACTTTTGATGACCATAACAATATTTCATAATCATATATTTGGTTTAATCATCTCCATAACTATCTCCAACAATATCTCCACGAATCACCCAACAGATCCTATGAGATCTTCATCACAAACTTCTGTACTAGTCCTCTTCTTTGATTCATATGTAGATTTTTATGTGTGGTGTGCATCATTACAAAGCAATCATATAATTTAGACATATAGGAGTTAATCCTTCATACTCTCGCTGAAAGATTACTAGTGTTTTACTAATTTGTTTTCACTGGTCCAATCTTCATCTTTTTCTTCTACAGTCCTTGCCTTCAATCTTCTTTAGCTATGTCATTCCTCTTTATCTTTTGTCTTTTGCAATCTTCATCTTTGGTCTTCTTTACCTTCAATCTTCTTTAGTGCTCATTTTGAACCTGCTAAATATAAATAGTGTCTTTGTTGAAGTCATATAGGAATTATCTCTAGATCCTTCAATTTCATGTTTTTATTTTTCTCTAGCACGTTGTATGAAGGCACTACAGGTTGTATGAAGGCCATCATATATTGTGGGTCCTCCAACCATTACCTGTCGAACACATATTCTTGGCACCCCCCCTTTATGGAGTTTTTTATCTCCCAGCCATTACTTATATCTGTGGTAAGCGTTGCTTCTATATTGAATTTTGTATTCAATGACAATAGAATAAGAAGGATCCTTGGTTTCAGCTAGTTTTAGCAGTACCAACTGTTCATGTGACTTGTATATGGCACGACACCATCAAGCTTGTAGAACGATAAATGGCTGCTGCATTTGCATCCCCAAGCTGAACGGCGTTTGTCTCCAACCTCTTGAACATGATCTTTAAGGATCTCATATGAGAAAGTCTGTGTCTTTGTACTTTCCAAAGCAATCTACTTCCTATTGCCTTTATGAAGTAAGACCATCAAAAGAACTCACAATAATGTTTAGCTGCTTTAGCAAGAGTCTCGCATTTGTCTGACCGCTATTACAAGTGAACAACTGTATTAGCCCAAGTTTTTTTGTTCCCTTGCATTCGTTGATTCACTATAACCAAAATGTTGACGATCAAGGTGGTTAGTTTGTTATGCCGAGGTGTGGCTTGAATCCTTCTGGAGCCAAGACAATAGTTTTAACACTTTTTATATAATGGGGTGGCTGCCCAATCGTCAACCTTAAAAGGAACTCTATTTGCATAAAGAGAAAACGACAATAGCATCTTCAACTTGTTCACGTTTGGGGATTCTACACATATTGATGGCAGAATAGTGTCTTTTAGAAGTAGAATTGATATCTGACAACAATTAGCAGGAGTAGAATTGATATCTGACAACAATTAGCAGGAGAGAAAAAAGAATGGTTCGGAGTCCGGACAGAAGAAGACATAAAAAATTCTATTTCAGAATCCAAACGGTGCTTTATTAGGTAGGTCAGGGGTTGTTTAAGCTGTAGTCTATCTATTATACATTTTGGATCTATTTCGGCAATATTTTCCAGTCGATTTTGTCCAGAATATGGCAGGGATTTGTTGGAATCATAAGTTTGAGTTGTGAACTCCACAATCCGAGTGTCCCAGGGGTTTTTCAAGGGGCTGAATCCATATATGCAATCAAAACACATTTTAAATAGCAAGATATGAGGATTCCACCAAAATTTGTTTTGCCAGATTCCGACCAATATTTTCAAAACATATAATTGTTCGACAATGCCATTGTTTAAATATTTAGCCCTCTAAGACGATTAAGTATCCCTCACACGTTAAATTTCTTTTGGATAAAGAAAAGGCTTTTTATTTTCATAGCAAAGCTGTCATTTCTAAAATTTACAGGTACAGCTGAGATATGACATTTATAGGTACTGGATTTGCTTTAGGGTACCCACACATGTGTCTGATTTTCCTTGTAGTTGGGGAATCTTGGATCTGTATCGGATTCTTGGGAAATTTGTGTCTTTTATATCGGATCTGTTTCCTAAAACGGTGTATGTTTCCAGTATAAGTGGATCTATTTCCGGCAGACATAATTGAGACAGATTCAGATTTATGTCAGATTTCAACTGTAATACTTTGTACCATCAAGATAACCAACCTTGTCAGAACTTTAATTGCATTGTTCTTATGGTGCCAGAACATCTATCGGACTGCCTAGGTAACCTGCGGTTCGAACTGGCAGTGCCATAGGACGTGCTGAACAAGTTCATTGTAATTTATTAGCACCTTTGGCAGGCTTTTCAGTCAATTCATTACTGATGCTCTGACTTGTCAGTCTGGGTACGCATAGGTCAAATTATGAGTGCTCCTGAAGTTTAGGCAGACATGGTAAGTCCATCAGACATACCATGAAGGATTAAAGGAAGTTTGGTAAAATTCAGTGAATCACAGACTAAAGGCAGAGTAGAAAAAAAAAAAGAAAATACCCAAATTCATGTTACCTCCCCACCCTCTTCCTGTTACCTATTCTCAGACAGAGATATTAGAGAGGCCATTTGGGTGGATGAACAGCAGCAAAGCAGCCGATGAGGAAGGCTACCAAGCAGAGTTCTTTAAGCATGGTTTCCGTGCTTTGGTTAGCTACTTGGCTGATTTCTTCAACCATGTAGTCCGTGAAGGTTTTCCACCGACATGGTCACACCACATCATCCATCTGATCTACAAATCAGGTTCCAGTGCAAATTCCAATAATTACAAAACGATCATTGTGGGCCACACGTTCTCGAAGTTGTATGCTACTATTCTACATAGGAAGCTCTCTAGTGACCTTGAGCAAAGACAACTCAGAGTTAGGGGACAGACATGGTTTTGACCGTCTCATCAGACCATTGACCACATCTTCACCCTTCGTGCCGTGATTGAAGAGGCACGACACTGCGGTTCGAAAGTCTATTGTTGTTTCGTAGATTTTCGGAAAGCTCCAGAGACTCTATTCTGAGGGAGGCCTTGCTCCAGAGACTCAGAGATATTGGCATCTTTGCAATCCTATTGACCGCTATTATGCTCCTATATGAGTCCGTTCTTGGTCATCTTCATAGAGCCTATGGGATGTCTGATTTCATCTGATTGGGGTTAAACGGGGTTGTCCACTACCCCCTACCTTGTTTGGGATCTATATGGATGAGTTGGGAGCATATCCAAGACACTGATGGCTGCCTTCTTCACTAGGTTTTGATATCTATTCTACTCTTTGCTGACGACGTGGTCCTCCTCTCCTCATCCCCAGAAAGATTACAGAGCCAGCTGGATGCCTTAGCTTTGTTTTGTGATCATCGACATTTGACGGTCAACCTGGGTAAAACCAAGGAAACCTGAGACCTTTAATGGGGTGAAGAAAACCTGAGACCTTCACTTTCTATTTAGAAGGGAGGAAATCGAGATCACCAACACGTATACTTACTTGGGGGTGCAATTCTCAGGTCCCCACTTCAGTTTGCGATCAACACTTCAACCTCAGATCAACAAAGGATATGGATCCTTAGCCCTTCTTGAGAGACAGTGCTTTCGACATCACTTCCAGGACATCTCGTCCAAGATGAGCCTCATGGACACCTTGATCCGTCCCACTGTTCTATATGGCTCAAAGATTTGGGGACCGTCTTTACTTGAGTTAGATTGGGCTTCAGCTGAGAGAGTTTAGATTCTTCTTCTCCGCCGCATCATTAGGTGCAAACTGACAGTACCGGCCGCATCATTAGGTGCAAACTGACAATACCGCAACACATCATCCTTGCAGAGTTTGGAGGTCAACCCTTTCGGCTTGAGATGGTCTTCAGATTGGTTTCATTCTTGCATCGTGTCCAGGGCTTTGCAAACTCGATAGAGAGTAGGGACCGATATCTTTACTTGGCATATTACTCTTCTGAAACTATTCCCCATTCTACTCCCTCAGGCCATGCCAGATGTTGGTTTCCAGGAGTTTCAAATCTCTTGGAGTCGGTGGGAATTCAGTTGGATCGTCTCCCTCCTTTCCGATATTCCTTAGATGCTCATGGTCACCTTTTACTTACTAGACAAGAGCTAAACAAGATCATCAGGGAGGACATCTACAGGGAGTTCATCTAGGTCACCTGGGTCAATCCTCCAAGAGGGTTGCGCCCAAAGATGGCCTTCTACGCTAAGCACTTCTTGGATTTGAGAGACAGGCTCATTGTTCGGCCCCATTGTTTGGCCCCAGTATACATTTCACCACTAGATGCATGCTCTTCGCATTCCTCTAGGCCAGTTTAGAGTAGGTTCTCATAGACTTCGGGTAGAGATGGACCACCAGGTGGATAGACCAGACAAACTCTACGAGCTATGTCATCTACAGGAAGTGGAGACTGAGGTGCACTTCATTCTTGGATGCCCTGTCTACTACGAGACTAGAGGAAGGTTTCATTGCTTGTTCAGAGATTCTTGGACCCTCGTCAACTTTTTCAGGTATCCCGATTAGAGATGTTTGGCCCTATATATGCAAGAGGCTCTTAGGTTCCGAGCACATATTCTTCAACCTCCCATCAGACTAGACCCCACACAAAGGATCAAGACATTTTTCAGGGTACTACCTTCAGACAGGGGCACCAAGAGATCGATTGATACCAGTACGTATCTAGACTCCAGAGCAGTGAGGATCCATGGAACCTCACCTTGCCACATGAGATCTCAACAACAGATTCGTCTCAGATCCGTTCCTGGGAGACGGACTAGGTCTTCCAACATTCAACAATATGCGAACCCCCCAGGAAATGATTTAGTGGACAGTCTGCACTTGCCACTGGCGCTTCATCAGGCCAACAGATTTTGTTGAGTTTCTTTAGTGTTATTCATTCAGCCTCGGATGTTAGGAGAGATGGGTCTGATCCTCAAACCTATTAGCTCTTGGATCTTCTTTGCTAGGGCCAGATGTTGATTTACTTCATGCATTGGCTTTTTTATAGGAGACTGTTTGGTTCTCCCACTTTGTATAGACATCATTGTACTCAATAGTCCCTTGGACCTTTTGTGGTCATTAGTTGGACATAAATATAATTATCTTATCTTATCTTGAATTCATTCACTGTTCTTGCTACTGTTTTTGATTGCCTGACGGGTTTGTTAGCCGAGAAGAATTTGGAGCACGACCAAAGTGTTTGCTTCATTATGTTTTCAAGATTCTGTGACCGGGACTAGAATTCCACGAGGACGACAGATGCAACTTTAGTATGTACTATTTACCTTTCATGGATCTCATTTTCCAATCAGTCAATATGCTTTAATTTGGACTTCATTTATCTTTCGCTATATAAAATATAAATTTTAAATATTTTGGGTTAGGGTTCTGATTCCCGTATCCCTAATTTCTGGAGAAGTTCCGCACTGGCACCTGATTCTTATGCTGATTTCGATTGCACCTCTGGTTTGTGTAACTTTGATTACATTTGCTTGGATATTTTCTCAAAATAGGGCTTTACACTAGCTGTCAAATTGTCCAAACGTCAGTTTCTAACGCTATCTGCTATCATAAACAAAGTTGGGCTTTTGCAGCATGTCCTTACGGTATTGCATATAGAGAATTGTCCAAACTTACATCAGGGTCTAACGCTATCTGCTATCATAAACAAAATTGGGCTTATGCAGCATGTCCTTACGCTATTGCACATACAAAAGAGGAATTTGAACCAGAGATGGCCGAACCAGATTATTAACTTCCTCATACCAGACATAATCATCATAGACATTATTCAGAGACGTTTGAAACAAAGAGAGGCTGGCAGTAGTAAGGCATTGAGGTCGTGCTTTTTCAAGAGCGGGCCACACTCCACATTTGTCAACTAACGGAAGCTACATAATTTATTAACATATATTTTCTCATCATATTGTTCCCTCTGATGAAAGTGACCCTACCTTTTACTGTAAATGAGGAAAGTACTGTTAGAAATCAGAAGAAGGCCATTTTTGTTTTAGATGTTAAGGTGCCTGTTTTTTCCCACTATTTGGGAACTTCTAAAGGGTAGGGATTTGAGATTGCTAACATTAACTACGCCGTGTATGTCAAGCTATAATGGCAAGTCTGGCTTGAATGCGTTGTTACATACTGCCTGTTTGATAGTACAAGATTTCTACAAAATCAAGTTAGGTTTCTGTTACTTTTGCTTATTTACCCTCTCTTTGTCCAGGTAGAACCAAACTATGTTTCCCACGTTGAAGTGGTGAAGTGTTAGCTGTATGCCATGAATGGCTTTATACTTTGATTGGGTGAATCTTTTGACGACATTTGATGAATGAAGCTCTCTTGCTTTGCCCTTTATGCTGAGCTGATTTTTTTTGCAGATGCAACTACTACAGGTAGCTACTTTGGCCATCTTCTCTTGTGAGTATGAAGTTTGAGGGTCATTTCTCTCTATTAAAGTTGGAGTCTAAGGAGTGCATATTTCAGCGCATTTAAAGTGTCATGGACTGAAATTAAAACATAATTAAATATGAATGCAAAAAATAATTCTTTAGGTAAGTGAGCGAGAGGAATCGTACCCGTTAGTAATTACATACTCCACATGATAGGTGAGCCAGAGCAATCGTACCTGGGAGTTGACAAACTCAACATATAAGCACAGAGTCGTCGTGATCCTGCTCCACATGATCGTTGAGCGAGAGGAATCGTCCCTGCGAGTTTACGAACTCAACTTATAACTGGTAAGAACTGAGTCGCTGTGATCCGTTGATTGCAACTAACGTGTTGAGTATTACTTTCCACCTAATTATAGGCTGAAGTGCATTATGTTTTTCTAGAATAGGTCACGTTTGAGCCCTTAATCAACTACTATTGTTTGAGCCCTTAATCAACTACTATTGTTAATGATTCGATTTTATTGTAGAATTCTCCTCTTTCTCTCATCCATTAAATAGAGCAATTTGTTTCAAAAATGAAAGGAAATAGGAAAGAATGCTTCACATCCTCTTTCTCATCCATTAAATCCATTAAATAAAGCAACTTGTTTAAAAATGGAAGGAAATTTTTTGTCTTAAGTTTTTCTTAACTTGGTTATATTCTACAATCTACTCTTGTTTTATTCTCTTACTTTTTATTAATTTGTTTTTTCCCTACATTTCTTCTTACTATTTTGATCGTACTCTTGTTTTATTCTATTACTTTTTATTAATTTGTTTTGTCCCCAAAATTTATTCTTACTATTTTTATATTTTTCTTTCTTTATATTGAACTTCACTTTATTACTTATCATTTTATTTATTTATTAATTATTACTCTCACTTTTATTATTATTATTCATTAATTTGATAATATTATTAATTATTATTCTCACTTTTATTATTATTATTCATTAATTTGATAATATTATTAATTATTATTCTCACTTTTATTGTTATTATTATTCATTAATTTGATAATATGGATCCTACATATTTCTCCTCTTTAATTTAATCATATAAAAATAATTTATGGTGGTCAATATGGTAGTGATGTTTGCTATGTAATGTTAACATAGCAATTTTGACTTGGTTAAAAATAAAATAAAATTTTAAAAAGAAAAGAAAAAAAGGTGAGAAGAAAAAAAAATGGTCAAATATCTTGATAATTAAAATAAAAAATAAATTAAAATTAATCATTATAATTTTAGCTACAAAATTATGAAGTTAAATTAAACTATCAAATTACTGTGGGTTACAAGCCCATGGTATTTGTTATAATGAGGCTTATTTAAAAGCTTGAGGAAATCCATTATGGAATGCAAGAGTATCGGCTTAGATCCATCCTAACTCTAGACTTGATCCATTTGGATCCATTTGGATGCATGGTTGATTGGTTGATTCATATTTAAGATGAATCTTGGCTAGTTTATTTATTTCTTTTCTCTTATCCAATAACCTTTGCCTTAACTAGTATAAGGTCAACCTTTACAGTGGTGGTTAAATTTGATAGGTATTTATTTGTGTAGTCTTTTTAATTGTCAATTACTAGCAATTTTAAACAATGCACGTGATCACTGACGTATGCTTAATTTTTAAAACGTTGATTTGACGAGTGAGAATTTTTTTTACTTATATTTACTTGTGCCTAACGTTGATTTGACGAGTGAGAATTTTTTTTACTTATATTTACTTGTGTCTATATATATGTGAGTGTGTGAGTGCGTGTGTATGAGCAAGAGACATCTATTACTTATATATCTTAGATATAAGCAATTTTTAATTGGATTGGAGAAAATAAAAGAAGTTAGGCATACGATGAAACTCCAAGATAAACACATTTGCATTGTGGCTATAAACTCTAAAATAGACACAAGTTGCATTCACCACCCAAAGAGAAAAATTTACTCATATTTACTTGTGTCTATATATATGTGAGTGTGTGAGAAATGCATTTATATGCATGTGTGTATGATCAAGAGACATCTATTACCTATATATCTCAGATATAAGCAATTTTAAATTAGATTGGAGAAAATAAAACAAGTTAGGCATACGATGAAACTCCAAGATAAACACATATTGCATTGTGGCTATAAACTCTAAAATAGACACAAGTTGCCTTCACCACCCAAACTATTAGGCTTTGGGCATGCTAAAAAAAGCTTATGTGTACTAGCTCACATCATGCACCATAAATTCGACGCTGAAACTCACGTGCTCACCCAGGGGTCATCTATATTATATATAAAAAACCTATGGGAATAGAGTAATTAGATTGAATGGCTTTATAGTTGTTCAATAAAAATAATAAAATTTACAACATTTTTTTGTTTGATTTTGAGAGTTTTTATTTAATTGAGTGTTAGTATGCGAATGATAGATCCCAATTTTTAGAAAATGGATCTATTTAGTAGTTGGAAATGAAAATTTTAAATGGATAATTACCATGGCTCTTATGCATTCCATAAATTCATAATTGACTTTAACCATGACTAGGTTTGGGCCTTTCAAATCTTGGGATGTTTGCTAAAGTTTGTGCCTTTAAAATTGTTGGACACCTAATCCTAAATGGGTTAGTGTGGAAGCCGAATAGACCAAAGCAGTCCAAGAGACCTTGGGATCTGAAACCCAAGAGTCACATATTGTACTATAAATGTATATCTCATGTTAATAAAAAAATGTATTGCATGTTTTATCTTTCATATCTCTCTTGCTGTCCATGTGAGTTTAACAAAAATCTTGGGATGCTTGCAAGAGAGAGATCTGTCTTTATGTAAAAAAATAATGAATTTCTTTAAAATTGATACTTTATTTATTATCATCGCTTGAAATATTAGAATCAAGTTTAAGTGGGTTTAGTTTTTTATTATTATTTACGTCCTTTTTCAATCCAACTCTTTAGGTTGAAAGTTGAGATCAAATGCTTCTCTTTAAAGCATGTTATAGTTAATAGGTTTGAGAATGCTCTTTTACAGAATAATTGAACATGACTTGCAAAAGCTTTGACATTATATAAACAATGATTATACCTAATTTTCCTAAATCACTTACTGGTTCTTTAGTAATAAACATGATTCAATATGTGTGCTGTCATGTGTATGTCTATTATTTTACTTTGTTTCATTTTATTTTATGGTCAAGCTAGAATTGATATGATGAAACACAAATTTTACATCAACAAAAAATTTAAATGTAGGGCATGTGAAGGGCAGTTTGAAAAAGAAACCCGTCATAAAAAATTTACTTGATAGGTAGGAGTGCTTGCCAAATTTATACCCTAACAACATGAATTGAAAGTAACATTGTAGCATTGAGGGAAAGCGTGAATACTTTAAGCTCTTCTTTCCCTAATTGGAAACTAGGTTTAAAGCCCCATTGGTTTATACCAGAGCCCTAAGGTAGGCATCTAGTTTGGTACTCACGTACCCCAGGCATCTCTAAACGTTGACCCAAACTCCCTCCACAACTCCTAGCAGGTACAACCCTACACATCAAAGTTCTACACACAACTTCATCCCACTTTTGGACTTCGACATCAAAACTCCAATTTTAGACACTTGACCTTCTCAAGATGGTCCCATATCCAATCGAGGATTATAAAAAAGAAACATTGGCATAAGTAGTTGAGTGAGTTTGTCCCCAACCTATAAGGTGTTACACATTCTCCCTCATAGGTATGGACTCCCACAAGGTTACCAAATAAATTGACCCTCTTAGCCCATTGGTGGATTTTCTGTTAATCACCTCTTCACAACATGCAACCAATGTGTTAGTTATAACATTATCATCTCAAATATAATAATTCACATGTTAGCTCTTGCATGTCATCATGAGAATACACCATCATTGTTATCACAATATCCTGAATAGTAAGGAACTTCATGCTTACACATGCCATCACATAATGAAATACCATCATAATTATAACGACCACATATTTGTATTAAATATATATCTTTAATCACATAATAAATGAAATTCATATTAAGATAACATCATAAATATGATAATCACCTAACCACAAATCAAATGTAAAGCAATAAAACATACACCTATTCTCATCATATTTCATAACAAAATCTTGCATAAACAATGAATACCAACTGTTACATTTAATGCAATAATATTGTTACACATCCATCTAGGTTATGTTTTGGTTATGTTAGTCAATCTAGGTTAGACCATCAAGGTTATGAGTTCAATATTCTCACTAAGATACAAATTGCTTTTCGATAATCAATTTTTCCTCTTAAGAAAGTTGACAATTTATTAGATAGGTATGGTCTCTTTCCTCCAATGTTAACATTTTCAAATATTTCCTCATCTAAATGCATTGTTTGTTTGTTTGTTTTTTTTGTTTGTTTGTTTTTTTGTTTGTTTGTTTTTTTTGTTTGTTTGTTTGTTTGTTTTTTTTTTGTTTGTTTTTTTGTTTGTTTGTTTGTTTGTTTGTTTTTTTTTGTTTGTTTGTTTGTTTTTTTTGTTTGTTTGTTTTTTTGTTTTTTTTGTTTTTGTTTTTTTTTTATTTTTTATATCTGTATAAAGACACTTCTATTAAGATTAAAAAGAGAAAATATTTACAAAGAGGTTTGAACCTCTGAGGGGGCCGTAGCCTGCCCTCTGTCAAAGAACCGTTGCAGGTAGCTTTTTTCCTTCTGTTTACAAAAATGATAATCATAGCCTCAAAACTGAACAGAACTATATAGACCCAAGACTAAACAGAGCTAAACGCTTCAGAGTGAGCTACCCTATTACAAAAAACTGTCCTTTACCACAATTACAAAAAAGGAAAGCCAAAATTATATCCTGGAGAATGAACAATTTCATGCTGATGGTATCAGAAGCCATGCACACTGAAAATGACACACGAGATCCAGAAAACAAAAACTGACTTGCTATCCTGTAGCTGAAGCCAAAGGTAATTAAACCTGCAGTGGCGCATCCGTAGCATTTTCATTAACCTGGTTGGGGGAGCTTGCCCAGGTTACCATCACCTCATCTTCAGCTTCCATCAAGTTTCCTTCTGTAGGAGGCACAAGGTGCAGAACACTGCCAGAGAGGCGCGCCGGCTCACAAACTAAGATTTGCTCTTGAGGAGAGTCCGACTGAGGGCGAGAAGCTTCCTGTTGACCCTCTTCGTGCATCGCAACAGAAACATTGAGGACAGCACCAGCCAAGCTGCTCTGAGACTCAATGGAATTCTGAGAAAGCGACTGTTCCTTGGAAGTTTCATCTGAGCTTGTGAGCTCATCTTCTTCCTCCGAGAAGATAACAGTAATTATAGCTGAGATGAGCAGTCTGTTAAGCCTGCTTTTGAACTTAAACCTGGATGTATGAAGGGAACTGTTTAGGGAGGGTCCAGAATAGTCTGAGGGCGGAGAGGAAGGCGAAGCAGTAGCTAACGGGGATATACGACGAGGCGCAGAGCTACCACGCCCCCCAGACCCTCCACGGGACCCCGAGTTGCTCCCACGCCTGGGAATACCACGACGACGGGCCATAACAGAATATAACAACGGAATGAAGATGCTAAAGGACAGAGGGTGAGGGAGAAGCAACTCGCAGACTAAGAGTAACCAAATTGAAAACCAGACCTTTGAATGTAAGACCCAGCAGCCTAGCACACATAAGATAGACTCGGCCTCAAGAAAATACCCAACAGCGACTGAATAAGCCCAATACCCAACCCAGACACCTTCAACAAGGACAAAATCCAAATCCCTTACAGAGATGAACTAGAAGACTGACTTAAGACACCAAACACAAATGGAGAAAACTAACTTAGTGCACCCGACGCCTTCGAAAAGAGGTAGAACTATATACCTGAAGCTGACCAAATGGGAGCAGTTATGAGACAAGGAGGCTTCCAGATTCTCTGGGTTGCATTAAGACTCTGAGACCATGACCACCAGAGGAGACCTCTGCTTGAAGAAACCGGAAACACTACATTGATGCCTGAAAAGACCAGAACAAATGAACCATGGAGAGTGCGCGCCATCCTGATAACTTCCATCTGCGTACCTCGAGCTCGGGCCTTCATTAATGCTGATTAATTACCTGCCTCGAACCGCCTTACCTTGCTTAATTGCTTGCCAGTTGCCAGCTCCGCATGCTCCAGCATTAACACCTATTAAAGACACCCGCATCCGGGTTCATCTAAATGCATTGTTATCTTCAAAGTGGGTCTTCATTTTCTAGAGCCATAGTCTCTAAGCATGTATTCTTTCCCCATAGTGAAAGATTGTGAATTTCCTTACTATCATAAAATATTTATATTCTTGGCCTTGGAAATATTTTGATCATTATCTATTATTCTTACATCACTTTACATCTTTGGCTTATCCATTTTAGGACCACAATACCCAATAACATCTAGACACAAGGTCATCATTGTTTAAGTTAACATTGTTCTATCTTATACACATTGGCTCATCAAATCCAAATATATAACTCATCGTGGGCATACAAGCTTCTTACTTTTCATGCTAGGACATGTTGAGTCTTAGAGATTGTGTGATAAGTTGAGTCTTAGAAACCAATGAGCCAACACCTAGCACATAGTCTACTTCCTTTTCCATAAAGTAGACCATTGTTATCCTTGAAAATTAAAACTTTAAACATTTTCTCGATTTTATCTCTCGTCAGTCCTCACCAGTTATGAGTTTTCATACTTCCTATCTTGACACTTTAAAATTATATATGGGTCATCACTACAATCCTTGTTACCCATCCTTAGTCATCATTCATGCTACATCCACTAAACAATATCATTAAGAAGGCTCGTTTCTTGAGAGAGGCACCCCTTCACTTCCTCATACTAGATATTCATGTTGCCATGCAAAGAGCTTATGTTCCTCCAGATGATCAATTTTATTATGCATTCTGTGTATTTAAGTTTCCCTCAAAATCACCAATCAAACACCCCGCAATAATCTATTCTCTTGTAACCTTACACCATGGTGTTTCAAAATTAGACACTTCTAATAAATAAGCAAACTCGTTACAATTGAAGGATTATTTTGGAAATATACTAATTCCAATATAGTTTCTTCCTCATATCAATGTATTGCTTCTAGAAAAATAATATATTAATGTAATGCCCTATCCTTGTTTTCTCTAATGTGATTCTCATTGCACTATAGGGCCTTTAAGCCCATTAAGCTTCCAACACAATATCACTTGATCTCATTTATCATCAATGTACCATTCTTCTAGTTGGACTAGGGATTCTTCCCCCATTTCTACTTACGATTTTTTCATAATTTTGATTTTGTCTTCTTCGTTCCCATCTTATAGGAACTCATAGGTTTATTATATCTTTAGTATAATGTTACCATGTTTTTTATAGTTCCTTAAAATGACTTGCATCTTCATTGGTTGATTAATAATATTTACTTTCTGTTAATTTTAGATAATAATGGTATTTTCTATGCTTTAGCACAATTTATTCAATGTTCCTTAAGCAACCGAATGACGATTTTCAATTATATCCAATTGCAATCACATTAAATTAAACACATTGATAGTAAATGCAAATAGAACATAAAACATGTGCAAAAGACAAGCCAAGAAAAGAGGACACAAGATATGGCGGATGCCAGGGAGAAACCCCAATGTGGGGAAACCCTTTGATCAAATCTTCTTATTATTCTTCAATAGTTCAACAGAGAGAGAGAGAGTACAAATATCAAACTAACTTGCCCAAAACAGTGCTGTCAAAATCAGTGGTCAACAACAGCCCTAACCAAAAAGTCAACGCTAGTCAATGCAACACCAAAATATCCTCCAAGCAGGGCGGTCAACAACAGATCAATTCGGCCTTCCAAGAGAGTCAATGTCAACACAAAATAGTTCGGTCAACCCAGTCAAAGGAGAGAGAAAACACAACTGTAATTTTTGCGGTCAAATATGAAATCAACGCTAAAGTAAACCCCGGTCAAATTGTCTCAAACTCCTCGATATTTGTGCCAATAAATGTGACCTCCAAAAATCAAATTCCTGCCTCCAAAATGCAGTCAAAACTTGGTCAAACAACAAGGATCAACGCTGCCCTGTACCCATGAAATTTTCGGCTAGCAAAATAGTGCAGAAATTCGTCCTCCTTTCACACGTGCGAAGTAGAGAAGGTTGCCTCCAAGTTGTATGACCCAATCAAGAGAGGAGAAAGAGATATATGTGATGAGATGAGTGATGTCCAAATGAGAGAGAGGTCAATCCTATTTATACACTTTGTTGAGGGTGAGGAGACACATCTATTGGGCTTCATGAGCCTACATTTCACTGAGGTTGACCTTGACAATTTGTGCATGAGAGAGAATAAATTCAAAATTCCATTTATGCTTGTCAGAATGTGATGATATTTATATTAAAATTGGACCTCTAGAAAAGAGGAATCCAATGCAATAATCATCTCCATCATATGAGTTGTCCTAAGGTGGAATTTGACCCTAGTTTCCAATTTTAACACTCCCTCTCAACTAGAGAGAATTCCACCTGCCAATCATCTGTCATCATGCCATCTTGTCATTCTGTACCATCCCTGTCATCATTGCTCTGTTCTATTTTGCTATGCTTTGTTGAACCATGAAGTAATAATGAAGAAGAAGTGATTGAGAGTGAGTCATAAGATCATACCACTCTCCAATCACAAAAGTTGGTCCTTGATCCCAGATCAAGTTGTTGAACACCAAGCATCCTAGTAATAGGGAGTATGGTAGTACATGATGCGTCCATTGGTAGTGCCATGATCGCTAACCATATTTTTCCAACTCATTTTCCAAATGAGAGGTACTTCCCATGAGTCCCAAACTCTATGGGTAGGATGTGTGCCGGGGTATTAGTAGGAGAAGGTGAACCACTCATCTTGCTCATACGCCATAGGAGAAGGTGAACCAGTCATCCTATGCATATGTCCATCGTAGGGAAAGGTGAACCACTTACCCTACATACAAGTGTCCAGGTAGGGGAAGGTGAACCACTCACCCTATGGTTTCTCATAGCTCCAAGAAGTATCCCAAGGCCTCAGGAGCTCCTAGAGCTCAGTGTTCAACTCACACAAGACTCTCATAGGAAGGTCGTTCCACGAATCCAAGTCTCTCTCGGAAGGTTAAGAGTTTAACCTTCCCCAAAGGCTTCATGAGAATGTCTGTGACCTGCTCATCCGTCCTGATATGTTGGAGCCTTATTGCTCCCCATTATACATATCCCGGATAAAGTGGTACCTGATATCAATGTGCTTGGAGCGGTCATGGAACACGAGATTATCTAATAGGAGAATCCCACTTTGGTTGTCAAAAAGGATCACTGTGGTATCTAACACGTGCTGAAATAGCTCACTGAAGAGCTTCCTCAACCAAAGAACTTCACAATAGGCCATACTCGCAACAATGTATTCGACCTTGGTGGTTCTTAAAGCAACCGATTTCTACTTCTTCCTCATCCAATATATTGAAGCAGACCCCAAGGAGAAGCAACACCTAGATGTGCTTTTACGATCCACCACACTTCCAACCCAGTCAAAATCTGAATATCCATGTAGCCTCAAGTTCCCGACAATGTATCTCAGTCCATAGTGGATTGTGCCCTGAAGATATCTCAAGAGATTCTTAGCAGCAATCTAATGGATGTGATGAGGCTTGACCATAAATTGACTCAACGTCTTCACAATGAAGCATATGTCAGGACGAGAGTTGACCAAGAACATCAGGGCCCCCACAAGTTGGCAATACTTGGAAGGGTTCGCTAATCCGGGCCCAACAACACTTCCACATAGCTTCTTAAAGTTGAGTTCCATTAGAGTAGTCATGGACTTGTAGTCCACCATCCCACATCTCTCAAGTAGATTAACAATGTATTTTCCTTAAGAAAGGAAAATCTCATCGGGAATTTGCTAGACCTCCAACCCTAGGAAGTAATGCATCAGTGCTAGGTCCTTCATCTCGAATTCATAATCTATTATATTCAGAGATGCATTTATATGTATGTGTGTATGATCAAGAGACATATCTATTACATATATATCTATACCTATATATCTCAGATATAAGCAATTTTAAATTGGATTGGAGAAAATTAAAGAAGTTAGGCACAAGATGAAATTCCAAGATAAACACATATTGCATTGTGGCTATAAACTCTAAGATAGGCACAAGTTGCATTCACCACCCCAACTATGAGTCTTTGGGCATGCTAAAAAAAAACTTATATGTCCTAGCTCACATCATGCACCATGAATTCGAAGTTGAAACTCACGTAGGGGTCATCTATATTATATAGAAAAAACCTATGGGGACAGAGTAATTAGATTGAATGACCTTTTAGTTGTTCATTAAAAATAATAAAATTGACAACATTTTTTTATTTGATTTTGGGAGTTTTTATGTAGTTGAGTGTTAGTATGCATATGATAGATCCCAATTTTTAGAAAATGGATCTATTTAGTAGTTGGAAATGAAAATTTTAAATGGACAATTACCATGGCTCTTACGCATTCCATAAATTCATAATTGACTTTAAGCATGACTAGGTTTGGGACTTTCAAATCTTGGGGTGTCTACTAAAGTTTGTGCCTTTCAAATCTTGGGATGCTTGCAAGAGAGAGATCTGTCATTTTGTAAAAAATTAATGAATTTCTTCAAAATTGATACCTTATATATTATCATCGCTTGAAATATTAGAATCCTCCGAAATCTCTATTTAAAAGTTTAAGTGGGTTTAGTTTTTTATTATTATTTACGTCCTTTTTTCAATCCAACTCTTTAGGTTGAAAGTTGAGATCAAATGCTTCTCTTTAAAGTATGTTATAGTTAATCGGTTTGAGCATGCTCTTCTGCAAAATAATTGAACATGACTTGCAAAAGCTTTGACATGATATAAACAATGATTATACATAATTTTCCTAAATTACTTACTGGTTCTTTAGTAATAAACATGATTCAATATGTGTGCTTTCATGTGTATGTCTATTATTTTACTTGGTTTCATTTTATTTTATGGTCAAGCTAGAATTGATATGATGAAACACAAAACTTACATCAACAAAAAAATTTAAATGTAGGGCTTAAACATATATAAAACATCATGTGAAGGGCAGTTTGAAAAAGAAACCTGTCATAAAAATTTTACTTGATAGGTAGGAGTGATCGCCAAATTTATACCCTAACAACATGAATAGAAAGTAACATTGTAGCGTCGAGGGGAAGCGTGAATACTTTAAGCTCTTCTTTCCCTAATTGGAAAACTAGGTTTAAAGCCCCATTGGTCTATACCAGAGCCCGAAGGTAGGCATCTAGTTTGGTACTCACGTACCCCAGGCTTCTCTAAACGCTAACCCAAACTCCCTCCACAACTCCTAGCAGGTACAACCCTACACATCAAAGTTCTACACACAACTCCATCCCACTTTTGGACTTCGACATCAAAACTCCAATTTTAGACACTCAACCTTTTCAAGATGGTCCCATATCCCATCGAGAATTATAAAAGAAAAAAGAAACATTGGCATAAGTAGTTGAGTGAGTTTGTCCCCAACCTATAGGATGTTACAGATTCTCCCTCATAGGTATGGACTCCCACAAGGTTACCAAATAAACTGACCCTTGTTGAAATTTGGTACCGGAGGACAGGTGGTTCCCTAAGGCTTTGATCTTTGGCCTAGGGAAAGGTGTCCAAAAGAATTTAATTTTTCTCCTAAAGTGACTTTATAATTTTTATAAAGTCAAATCTAATTTAAAAGTGACTTTAAGTGATAAAGTTACTAAAGTTTAATCTTAAAGTGACTTTAATAAAGTCAATGTAAAATTAGAAAGAAAAAGTGACTTTGGAAATAAATGATTAAGTGGGTCTTTATTAAAATGGGGTGAATTAAAAAATAGAAAGTGAGATTTAAATGAACATTTAATCTCAACCCTAGATCTCAATCTATTTCAGCCATTGGATTTAGGGATTCCCCAAAAGTCACTTAGGGTTAGATTAAAGGAGGAAAAAGAGAAAAAGGTCATTCATTCTTTCATGAGCAGATTGAGAGAGGGAGAGCAAGAGAGCAAGAGAAATTTCTGGGCAGTGTGGAGGAGGAAGCAGCGGTTTGGCACACATTCCAAGGCAGCATTCCAGCAAGTCCGTACAACTGAGTTAGCACACAGAGAAAAGCAGGTTTTGGGCACGTTTTTCTAGAAAGGTTGTACAACAGTTTTGGCTCAGATTCCAAGGAGGCCGTACAACAAGTTAGCACAGAAATCGAGGAGGAGAAAGTCTGAAATTTGCTGGCATGTTTTTCAAGGGAGGTTGTACAACAAGTGGCTGTACCTTGGCACACATTTCTAAGCAGAATCCGTACACAGTATTATTATTATTATTATTATTATTATTTTTTTTTTTTTTTGCACAGAAATCAAGGAAACAGTACAATAGCATTTATGGCAGCTTGCACGCTTTTCTAGGCAAGCCGTACAACAACATTTAACGTTGAAATTTGGCACAAAAATCGAGGAGGCCGTACAACATTTATTGCTGTTCTGTTTTGCTGTTTGCAAGTTTTTCCAGTTGGCTGTGAGGCACGGAAAAACGAGATAAGTTGTAAAAGTTTGCTTGTTGATTTTTGCTGAATATTTCTCTTACTGTAAAAGCATTTTCCATAAATAAGAAGGAGCTTTCAAACTGGTTTTCCCCAAGAGTTGTAGGGGGTTTTTCCAGGGTCACTTTGACAAAAAATCATTGTGTTTAAATTTGTTGAATGGCTGTTTGCATGTGCTGATATTTATTTCTGCATTTTCCAACATTCTGTAATTTTTCCAGAATTTGTGTTTTCAGCAAAATTTATTTTCCAGTTGTTGAATGTATGGATATGGGAAAGGGCATTTAACTATTTTGGAGAAATAAGGTGAAACTGAAAACCGGGGTGGGAAATGAGAAATTTGTACATGGTATCGGAGCTTGAGTGCTGAAGTGTAGTTTGGGACAGCAAGGAGGAAAATTACAGCGTGCTGATTTTTTCACTCAGAAAATTCCAGCAAGCTGATTTTTCACAAACAACAGTTTTATTTTTACTACAACAGTGCTATTTTTCAGTTTTAGGACAGCAGGATGTCATTGGGATTAAGGGTGGAGGATAGGTTGGATGGGCATACCAATTACAACATTTGGAAGGAGAAAATGCAGAGTATCTTTGAGGAGGCAGAAGTCTGGGACATTATGGTGCATACCACACAAAACCCTGTTGTTGTGCCTATTGATGCCACTCAGTTGGCTGCTTATAATAGAAAGAACAAGGGTAAGAGACTAATTCTAGACGGAGTCAAAGACCATTGCATTCCTCATGTGAGAGGAAAGAGAAATGCCCATGAGATGTGGACAACATTGTCCAATCTCTACTAGAGTACCAATGAAAACCGGAAAATGGTCCTGAAGGAGAAGCTGAAAACCATTAAGATGAGTAATGATAGTGCAGCTGGATATCTCATAAAGATTACTAATGTGAGAGATGAGTTGGCAGCAGTGGGAGAGGTCATTCCACCCACAGAGTTGGTGCGGATTGCAGTGAATGGCCTCCCCCATTCATGGATGAACTTCGCTGATGGGGTTTGTGCATGTGAGACCCTTCCCACATGGGAGAGGTTTTGGGATGATTGCATTCAGACAGAGATAAGGAAAGGTCAACTTGGGGCAACCAAGCCAGTTGAGCAGGATGAGGATGTAGCACTGTTGGCAGGAGGCAAGAAAGGAAAAGGGAAGAAGCAGGCTTCCACAAGTAATGGTGGGGGCAAAGGCAAAGGTAAAGGTAAACATGGTAACTCACAGAAGGACTATTCCAAGGTGAAGTGTTGGAATTGTCAAAAGATGGGACACTATGCAATTGTGTGTCCGGAGAAGAAGAAGAAGAAAGGGAAAAACCAGAGCATGGAAGCTTCAGTAGAGGTTGAGGACTTTGCAGGTCGTTTTGACCGGGAGTTTGGGTTCACTGCGTGTGAGTCCTCTAGTGCAGGATCACCTGCCACACAGGTTCAGAGGGAGCATGCTTTTCCCTCGATTAACGAAGCATCTTCGGGTATCTGGTATGTGGACAGTGGGGCTTCACGTCACATGACAGGAGTTCGTGAGTACTTCTCATAGCTTTCAGAGAGTGGCACTGATATAGAGGTAGTGCTCGGTGATGATAGAGTTGTTAGAGCAGTCGGTGTGGGGACACTAACATTTCAGAGGGAGCCCAAACCTTCCTTGAAGGTGTCAGATGTTCTTTATGTGCAAGGGATGAGGAAGAACCTCATATCTGTCTCAGCTTTGGAGGACAGAGGATATGAGGTACTGTTCAGGGGAGGACAGGTGTTGATGTATCCCAGGGGCACTCCAGCTGATTCAGCTAGAGTGATAGGTGTACGCCATGCAAAGGTGTACAAGTTTGAATTCCAGCCCCTTTTGGCATTGAGCAGTAGTACCGACAGCAGAGCTAGCAGTTCTAAGCTGTGTGAGATTTGGCACTGCAGGATGGGGCATATGTATCATGGAGCCTTGAGGACCTTGCGAGAGATCACTACAGGTGTGCTATATTTCAGTACTGATCACCTTGATATTTGCAGAGGATGTTCGATGGGCAAGTTTGCCAAATCCCCTTTTCCCAGTAGTTACAGTAGAGCGACTAGGATACTTGATTTGATTCATTCCGATGTGAGTGGTCAGATGTCTCATGTTTCCTTGAGTGGATATGAGTACTATGTTTTATTCACTGATGATCACTCCAGGAGGACCTGGATTTATTACTTGAAGACCAAGAGTGAGGTCTTCAAGCGGTTTCAAGAGTTTAGAGCTCTTATGGAGACACAGACAGGTCGGAAGATCAAGTCCCTGAGGTCAGACAATGGGGGAGAGTACACCCTTGGAGAGTTTGTTGACTATTGTGCGGAGGCAGGCATTAGGAGGGAGTTCACTGTTCCTTACAACCCCCAGCAGAACGGGGTTGCGGAGAGGAAGAACAGATCCATCGCAGGGGCTGCCAAAGCCATGTTACATGATCAGGGGTTGCCATTGTTCTTGTGGGAAGAGGCTTGCAACACAACTGTTTATTTGCAGAACAGGAGTCCGCATCGTGCCTTGGGGCACATGACTTTAGAGGAGGCTTTTTCTGGGAAGAAGCCTGATATTGGTCATCTTCGTATCTTTGGGTGCATTACATACTCCTACATACCCAAGGAGAAGAGGACCAAACTAGAGCCCACCGCAAAGAAGGGTATCTTTCTGGGCTACAGTGAGACCTCAAAGGCCTTTCGGATTTACATTCCTGCACAGAGGAAAGCTGTTGTCAGGCGGGATGTGAAGTTCGAGGAGGACAGGGCCTTTAGGAGGTCACGGGAATTAGAGTATCTGGATCAGTCAGACCTTCAGCAGCAGTTGAGTCAGTCGTAGGGATCCAGTGGGCAGGGATCAGGAGGATCTGGAGGTACATCTATGAGGATGTCAGGTCTGTCAGTGAGCAGTGGCTCGCCGAGCCAGAGGGGTGGTGCTCCGGGCAGCATGAAGAGCAGTTCACTAGGGAGTCCACTGATGGACAATTCACACGGTACCTCAGCTTCTACAGGTTCAGGTGCAGGCAGGAGGACAATAGACAGACAGTCAGGAGTTCAGGCTCCTGATGATGATGATGATGAGGAGTTTCATTCTCCAATGGGAGAAGTACACTCAGGGAAGAGGAAGCCCAAGTGGCTTCAGGACACCTTGAGAGATGCCACATCTGTTGCTGAGCCTAAGAGGCCAGTCAGAGAGAGTAGACCACCTGAGGGTTTTGTAGCTATATGGAAATGGCTACCAACATCCTTGACCCTGAGCCTTCTAGCTATGAGGAGGCAGCTGGCCAGCAGGTCTGGAGAGAGGCCATGCAGGAGGAGTATTCTTTTGTCATGAAGAATGATGTTTGGGAAGTGGTGCCGAGGCCTGAGGGCAAATCCATGGTTACTTCCAGATGGCTTTACAAGGTAAAGCATGTTGCAGATGGCAGCATTGAGAAATTCAAAGCGAGGTTTGTGGCTAGAGGGTTCTCCCAGGTAGAGGGAGTTGATTATGAGGAGAGCTTCGCTCCCGTGGCTCGATATGCTTCGATCCGCTCCATTATATCGATAGTAGCAGAGATGGGTTGGAAGATCCACCAGATGGATGTGAAGACTGCATTTCTCAATGGCTTCATACAGGAGGAGGTGTACATTGAGCAGCCACAGGGCTTTGAGGTGCATGGGAAGGAGTCCCATGTGTGCAGACTGAAGAAGGCCCTTTATGGCCTGAAGCAAGCTCCCAGAGCTTGGTACTCTAGGATAGATACATACTTGTAGGGGATGGGTTTCACAAAGAGTGAGGCAGATCCGAACCTTTACAATATTGTGATAGGTAAGGAGCCTCTCATTCTGGTGCTGTATGTGGATGACTTGGTCATTAGAGGTGCAAAGAGACTCATAGAGCACTGCAAGAGAGATCTTGCGGCGGAGTTTGAGATGAAGGACATCAGCTTGATGCATTACTTTTTGGGTTTGGAGGTGTGGCAGGAGGAGGGGCATTTCTTCCTGGGGCAGGGGAAGTATATTGTGGACATCCTTGGCAGATTCCATATGGAGGATAGCAAACCCATGTCGACACCGATGATCACCAACTGGAAGAAGCTTCATGCTTCGGATTCCGAGTTGGTGGATCCCACATTGTACAGGCAGCTGATTGGTTCCTTGATTTATTTGGTCAACACTAGACCAGATATTTGTTTTGCAGTCAACACGATGAGTTAGTTTATGTGTGAGCCTAGGAAGGTTCACTGGGTGGCTGCAAAACACATTTTGCGGTACTTGCAGGGGACAGTGGATTATGGTTTGGACTACAGGCAGGGGGATGGAGTGAGATTGGTAGGTTATACTGATTCTGATTGGGCAGGTTTTGCTTCTGATAGGAAGAGCACTTCAGGGTGCTGTTTTGGGTTGGGTTCGGCAGTAGTGTCATGGTTCAGCCGGAAGCAACAGTCAGTAGCATTGAGTTCAGCGGAAGCAGAGTATATGGCAGCCAGTCTAGCTAGTTGTGAGGCCATCTGGCTTCGCAAGATGTTGTTTGGCTTATTTGATCAGCCGTTGAGACCTTCAGTGATTTACTATGATAATCAGAGTTGCATTAAAATCATGAAGAATCCAGTATTTCATGATAGGTCAAAGCATATCGGGATCAAATATCATTTCATCAGAGACTATGTTCAGAAGGGAGCTGTGAAGCTTGAGTATATTCCCACTGATGAGCAGGTTGCAGATATTCTTACCAAAGCCTTACCATGGGGCAAGCATGTCTACTTCAGAGAAAAGATGGGTGTGGTGAGGAACACCTTTCTCGGTAAGAGGGAGTGTTGAAATTTGGTACCGGAGGACAGGTGGTTCCCTAAGACTTTGATCTTTGGCCTAGGGAAAAGTGTCCAAAAGAATTTAATTTTTCTCCTAAAGTGACTTTATAATTTTTATAAAGTCAAATCTAATTTAAAAGTGACTTTAAGTGATAAAGTTACTAAAGTCTAATTTTAAAGTGACTTTAATAAAGTCAATGTAAAATTAGAAAGGAAAAGTGACTTTGGAAATAAATGACTAAGTGGGTCTTTATTAAAGTGGGGTGAATTAAAAAATAGAAAGTGAGATTTAAATGAGCATTTAATCTCAGCCCTAGATCTCAATCTATTTCAGCCATTGGATTTAGGGATTCCCCAAAAGTCACTTAGGGTTAGATTAAAGGAGGAAAAGGAGGAAAAGGTCATTCATTCTTTCATGAGCAGATTGAGAGAGGGAGAGCAAGAGAGCAAGGGAGATTTCTGGACAGTGAGGAGGAGGAGGCAGCAGCTTGGCACACATTCCAAGGCAGCATTCCAGCAAGTCCGTACAACTGAGTTAGCACACAGTGAAAGGCAGGTTTTGGGCACGTTTTTCTAGAAAGGCCGTACAACAGTTTTGGCTCAGATTCCAAGGAGGCCGTACAACAAGTTAGCACAAAAATCGAGGAGCAGAAAGTCTGAAATTTGCTGGCACATTTTTCAAGGGAGGCCGTACAACAAGTGGCTGTACCTTGGCACGCATTTCTAGGCAGAAATCCATACACGGTACTGTTGTTTTTTGCACAGAAATCGAGGAAACCGTATAGCAGCATTTATGGCAGCTTGCACGCTTTTCTAGGTAGGCCGTACAACAACATTTAACGCTGAAATTTGGCACAAAAATCGAGGAGGCTGTACAACATTTATCGCTGTTCTGTTTTTCTGTTTGCAAGTTTTTCCAGTTGGCTGTGAGGCACGGAAAATGAGATAAGTTGTAAAAGTTTGCTTGCTGATTTTTGTTGAATATTTCTCTTACTGTAAAAGCATTTTCCAGAAATAAGAAGGATCTTTCAAACTGGTTTTCCCCAAGAGTTGTAGGGGGTTTTTCCAGGGTCACCTTGACCAAAAATCACTTTGTTTAAATGTGTTGAATGGATGTTTGTATGTGCTGGTATTTATTTCTGCATTTTCCAAATAATTTATAGTTGGCACCTACAAAAGGTGGTGAGCAATATCAAAGACTTGTTGATTAATTTCGATTATGTTATTCCCATGCACACGCGACGGGAAGGTAATAAGGTGGAATATTGTTTGGCTAACTGGGGAACCTCAAGTAGACACGTTGTCTTGGACATGCCTTGGATAGAATTGGAACATAGGGAAAGCCTAAAGGAAGTAAAGCGCTAGGAAGAATAGGATAAATACCTAGTTGAAGCTAATGTCCTCGATGGGGGTGACCTCATGACATCAGAATATCAGTATCAGAAAGAGGAATGATGATCCCTCTTGATGGGAGATTTCCAGCGGGAGTAATTATTTTCATGTGAATATATTTTTTGGTGATAGAGGTGACAACGCTCAAAGATATATTTGGGCTATACACTTGGTTATGCATGGGTCACACGTGGAATGTCTTGGGTTTGCATAATGGGAGTCACCAACTCAAGTCATTTTTGTATTAACTTCTAAGAGATTAGAGATTGGTGTTTTGTTTGTCTCAATGGTTCCATTAAATCATTTCATTTTGTATACTCAGGAATGGATCATCCCTCCCATGGTGTATTGGATGTGGGAAGGAGTTGTTCTGATAGTAGGATACAATTCATTAATGACCTCACTCTCAAGCAATGCCTTGGGATGGTTGAGACGTGGTGTATGTAGTACACTTAGATTCCATCATGGGATTTTTAGAGGGCATGGTTCATTCCTGGTACTAGATACATCACGTTCATAGCTATTTATATAAGTTCCACCATTGTCTCACGGTGGCGGAAAGACGGTAGTTATGTGGTTGACATCTTTTAGTTGCAGCATTTCCCATCTTGTTGGTGGTCCCCAATTAACTATGTTACAGTAATGGGAGGTCTATATACACTGTTAATTTCTCAGGTTATTTTAGTAGGGTGGCATTTTTATTTTTTGAAGATTTGGATAGTTCTACATCCCAATGTCTTTTGTCGCTGGGTCTTAAGTGGGTGGTCATTTTTCTCACATAGGGTGTCAATGTTCTTTGTGTTATTCTTACATTACTCAGGGTTGGGTTCCTCCTTTGAACTGGTCATTGTATTTCCCTCGACGACATCACAGACCTTTGACCCAACTAGAATTTCCTTTAATTTCCCATTGTTGGTATGTGGATTCTGGTATTGAATTACTTTCTCCATCTAATTCTAGAAACTAGTACAGTTCCACTTGTTCATTGTTAATTCAAACGTCTCAAACCTTGATCATTCTGGTCATTAAGAACTATAGCTTCCTAGTAGTTGAAATGGATTGTGGTCTTGGTTAGTAAGGGGTGTCAAGTAGTTAGTCATCACAATTGATTAATTATCTGCATAATCGTTTATAAGTGGATTTCTTGTGTTATACTAGGGTCGTCACTCATTCCGATCATCACTTATAACTTGTTAGTTTATGTTATTCTGGGGTCTTAATATCTTGTTGTCAGTCATAACTTGGTCGTTCAATTAGCCTAGAGTGGTTGTAATGTGGTTTGTTTGAAATTCTTATGTGGAAATGCCTCATCGATAATAATTTCATAGCTAGAGGGGTGGTACTCCGAGGGCATCCTATTCCAGACATCACCGACAATTTGGTTGAGAATCTGTGGCAAATGTTTTCGATTCGGCTCCCATGGGGGTTAGAAAGGAGATTCTGCATTTGGAAGCTAGGGAGTTTGGGGATCATAAATATCATTCTAATTCAGAAATTGGTGGTAGCATCCTCAAATGGGTTCCTGATCCAGGGAAGTTTAGGAATAGAAGCCTACATTTCCTCCACTCTATAACACTACATTTTCAAATGGAAATGCTACTCAGCATGGTAATTTGTGACAAACAAATTGAAAACTATATTGGTAAACTGCAACAAGAAACAAAGGACAACAAGGCCATTCACACAGAATACTAACCTTGATTCTTAGGAATATTTCATTTACTATTGAAACTCTACAAACTGGTCGTTGAAAAAGAGCTAGAAACTCCTCATTTTCTACTGCAAAAGAATTGGAAACACTAATCCAACTCATGTATATAAAATTCCAACTCACTCATCAAAAAAGGAAACAGAAATACAGTCGAGAATGAATTTAAAAATAATTAAGGAAAAAATTTCCATGAGTAACAACTCACTATAAGTAAGCTCTTATTAGGTTATCTTCTAAAGAAACTAATTCATAGTTGTCACCTACAGAAGGTGGTGAGAAATTTCAAAGACTTGTTGATTAATTTCGATTATGTTATTCCCATGCACACACGACCGGAAGGTAATAAGGTGGAATATTTTTTGGCTAAATGGGAAATATCAGGTAGACACATTGCCTTGAATATGGCTTGGTTGGAAGTGAAACATAGGGAAATCCTACATGAAGTAAAGAACTAGGCAGAATAGGATAAATACCTAGCTGAAGCCAGGGTCCTCGATGGGGGTGATCTCATGACATCAGAATATCGGTATCAGAAAGAGGAATGATGATCCCTCTTTGTAGGTTTTAACCCCATATAGAAATTACCTGCATACGAATTCTAAAACACATAAAATAAACAATGCAAGAGCATAACACATAAAACACATATACAGAGATATTTTCCCCTGGATCCCAAAACCGAGACTACCAGCTTGATTTTTCATTATGTTCCTTTCAATGTTATAATTCATATTTATACATGTCGAAGCATCTAATACCATGGACTAAAAACCATCACATCCAAAACCATGGACCGAAAACCATCGCGTCTAAAAACATGTGTGAAAATCATGCACAAAACCATAGGTGGGTCCGCCTAACCTAACATAGGTTCCAAAACCAAAATTTTCTGGGGCACTTGCACCCCTCAAACCCCCTATGACCCCCCTGCTATGCAATCGGCACAACGAAGGGGGGGCTCCGCCCCCCCTCTAATCCCCGGGTTAACTACGTGGGCTAGTCGTGGAAAGAATATAACACAACCCAACATTCTCCCACTTGTTGTTTTCTTTCCACAAGGGGCCACAAGGGAGCTTAGTGATTTATCCAACCCTATAATGCCCATTGATTCTCTACACCAAGAGAACTTCGTAGAGCTGACAGATTTTGTCAATGCATCTGCAGTGTTCTTCAAAGTGTCCACCTTTACCAGCAACACCTTTTTGTCTTCTATCATATCCCTCACAAAGTGATACTGAACATCAATGTGCTTTGCCTTTGAATGATATGAAGGGTTCTTTGCCAAGAAAATTGCACTTTGGCTGTCACAGTCTATCCTTATAGATCCCTGTACTAACCCCATACTTGAACACAATCTCTGCAACCAAATTGCTTCCCTGCTTGCATGAGTGGTTGCCATGTATTTTGCCTCTGTAGTTGATAGTGCCACTGCAGATTATTTCTTACTCATCCAACTGACTGTACCTCCAAATAGGTTAAACACATACCCACTTGTAGATCTTTTCTGTTCCAGATCTCCAGCCTAGTCTGCATCAAAAAAGCCACGAATATCCAACACTTTGTCCAATCTTGGTATTCCTTGGTAGCACAAACCATAATCACTAGTGCCTCGCAAATACCTAAAAACCCGCTTCACTGTTTTCGAATGCTCCTTTCCTGGTTTTGACATAAACCTGCTCAATACTCCCACTACACGTGCAATGTCTGGTATAGTACAGACCATTGCATACATCAAGCTACTGACTGCACTTGCATATGGAACACCGGACATGTCCTCTTCCTCTTCTTGTGTCTTGGGACATTGTTCAGCAGATAAATTTACACCTACATGAATAGGAACCTTCACCAGTTTACTATCCTGCATATTAAATCTTTGCAATATTGTCTCGACATACTTCCTCTGGTTTAACTAGAGCTTCCTCTTTTCTCAATCTCTTTTAATTTCCATGCCCAAAATATAGTTTGCAACACCAAGATCATTCATGTCGAATTTGGAGGACAATTTGGTCTTCAAAACCTGGATAATTTCTTTGTCATTTCCAACCAGCAACATATCATCCACATAGAAGACCAAATAAATAGCACGGTCACCAATTAATTTAAAATACACACAGTGATCTATTTTTCTTTTGGTGAAGCCAAGTCCCCCTATAAATGTATCAAATTTCTGATACCGCATCCTTGGTGACTATTTTAACCCATATAGAGGCTTCTTTAACTTGCATACCAGTTCTTTATTAACCTTCACTACAAAGCCTTCAGGTTGTTTCATGTAGATTTCCTCTTCTAGATCCCCATGAAGAAATGTTGTCTTCACATCCATCTGTTCTACCTCAAAATCAAAAGCAGCAGTAATAGATAAAAGTAATCTAATAGAAGTTACCTTGGCAATAGGAGAAAAAATATCACTAAAATCAATTCCCGACACCTGGGAATAACTTTTTGCTACCAACCGAGCTTTGTATTTCTCCACCTTTCCTTATGCATTTGTCTTCTTCTTGAACACCCATTTGCTACCAATGTGTTTCCTTCCAGCCAGCAACTCCACCAGATCCAAAGCCTCATTTTTGTGCAAAGATGCCATTTCATCAACCATGGCCTCTTTCCAGAGTTTTCCATCCTCTGAATTTACTGCTTCTTTCACAGTTCTGGGATCATCATCAGTAATAGATAAAGCAAAATTTGAACAGAAAGTAGATGGACTATACCTTTCTGGCTGCCTTTTTTCTCGAACTGATCTTCTCACACCCAGAGTTTATGTCTCTTCATCTTCTGATTCCTCGTCTACTGTAGAGTCTGATTCTTCCTCCTTTAGCTAAAACTCTATCTTCTCAGGTTCCTTTGTTTGGACTTCATGTTTAATAACATATTTCACCTCTCTAAACACCACATCTTGGCTGTACACAACCTTCCTTGTTACTACGTTCCAAAGCTTATAACCCTTTAAACCATCCTTATACCCAATAAAGATGCACTTTTCAGATTTACTATCTAACTTGGTTCATTTCTCCTTTGGAACATGTATATATGCATCACATCCAAATACCCTCTGATGTGAAAGAAAGGGTTTCTTACCAGTCCATACCTCTTGTGGAGTTTTATCCTCCAACCTAATGAAGCTGATCTGTTGACTAGGTAACATGTTGTCTCCACCGCCTCTGCCCAGAATTCCTGTCCTGACCTGGAACCACTGAGCATGCTTCTTGCCCTTTCCATCAACGTCTTGTTCATTCTTTTTGTGACTCCATTTTGCTAAGGTGTATATGGAGTAGTCTTCTGCTGTGCTATACCACACTTCTTATAGAATTCTTCAAATTTCTTACTACAAAACTCTCCATCGTTATCTATCCTCAACACCTTTATCTTCTTCTCTGTTTGGTTTTCCACCAACGCCTTGAATTCTTTAAACTTTTCAAAGGCTTCAGATTTATTCTTAAGGAAATATATCCATGTATTCCTTGAGAAGTCAGCTATAAATGATACATAGTACACAGACTAGCCCAGTGATGGAACCTTCACAGGTCCAAACACATCACTCTGCACAAGCTCTAATATATGTTTCACCCTCTTACCACCAGAGGGGAAAATCACCCGATTCTGCTTCCCATATACACAATTTTCACAAAAATAAAAATCGAGAGAGCTATTACTCATACCTTCTACCATACCTTTACCATGAAGTATTCGAAGGCCCTTCTCTCCAATATTTCCAAGCCTTTAATGCCACATCATGGTCTTCTCTCTAGAGACCACTAGATTTTCTGCTCCACTTTCAGGAACCACAGAATTGTTGCACCCATCAACAACAATGCTACCTTGCAGCTTGTACAGAGTTCTAATCCGAACTCCCCACATCAATACCAATGCTCCTCGAACCATCTTGCAGGTATCCTTCTCAAACACTGTTTTTACACCTACATCATCCAGCTTGCTTACAGAAATCAGATTTCTAGCCAATGCAGGAATATGTAGAACACCTGGAAGTGTTCTAACCCTTCCACCTTGCAACTTCAACTTTACTTTTCTGCGACCAATGATTCTAGCCTTCCTATCATCCCCTAAGAAGACATCACCGCCATCATATTTCTCATACTCACAGAACCACTCTCTATGGGGAGTGAAGTGAAAGGATTCACCTGAGTCAATCAACCATGCCTCATGATCTACATGTGTACTTGAAGAAGCCAAGTACACATCCCCACCTTCATCTGAGGTGGTTTTCACCTCTGCAATAGGAGCATCATCAAATCCATTTCCTTTATCAGGAGCTTTAGATTTACAACCCCTTTTGTAGTACCCTTCCTTTCTGCATTTCCAGCACACCACCTTTATAGGTTTTCCTGGAGATTTAAATCTCCCTCTAGATTTAGATCTCCCACTCGATGACTTATTTTTGTTTTTGTACTGGGAACATCCTCGTACAAACAAGGCATCACCATTCTAGCTCTCCATATTTTTTCGTCTCATCTCCTCCATCAGCAAGGATGAGACTATTTCATAAAACTGCAAGGCAATTGCATTGCTACCTATTGCAATAACCATACTATCCCATGAATCTAGTAGAGAACAAAACAAACTGATGCACTTATCTTCGTCTGAAATTTTAATGTAAACAAATGCTAACTAAGTTACCATAGTAGTCACCGAGTCTCCATCTTTCATCCTTAGGTTATACAACTTTTTTCGCAGGAATATTTTATTCACCAAAGACTTAGATTGGTACAAAGCCCCTAACTTGTCCCACAAAGCCTTCACCATAGCTTTCCCTGATACATTCAGCAATATTGAATCTAAGACACACAATCGTATTGTGATCTTTGCCTTCTAATCCAACTTCTTCCATTCTTCATCGGAGACTCTCGTTGGTTTAGTACCTTGATCTACAATGATCCACTGATATTTATCCACCAACAAATCCTCCATCTTGATTTTCCATAACTCAAAACTCTAGCCATTAAATTTATTGATCTCTATCTTTCCACTGCTCGCCATCTTCTTTCACCACCAGAATCAATCTCGTAGATCTCCCACTGAATAGGGTCTACCACAGGCCCGAGCTAAACCCCTCAACAACAAAGGTGTCCCCTTGAAGCCAAAAACAGCTCTGATACCAAATGTAGGTTTTAACCCCGTACATAAATTACCTGCATATGAATTCTAAAACACATAAAATAAATAATGTGAGAGCATAACACATAAAACACATATACACAGAGATTTTCCCCTGGATCCCAAAACTAGGACTACTAGCTTGATTTTTCATTATGTTCCTTTCAATGTTATAATACATATTTATACATTTCGAAGCATCCAATACCATGGATCGAAAACCATCGTGTCTAAAACCATGGACCAAAAACCATCGCATCCAAAAACATGTGTGAAAATCATGCAAAAAACCATAGGTGGGTCTGCCCAACCTAACATAGGTTCCAAAACCAAAATTTTCCGAGGCGCTGCCTCAAACCCCATATAGTGGCGTTTCCTACACCCCTCAAACCCCCTGTGACCCCCCTGCTACACAATCGACGCAACAAAGGCGGGGGGCTATGCCCCCCCTCTAACCCCCTGGTTAACTACGTGGGCTAGTCGTGGAAAGAATATAACACAACCCAACACTCTTGATGGGAGATTTTTGGCGAGAGTTATTATTTGCATGCAAATTGTTTGGCGATAAAGGTGGAAACCCTCATAGATAAATATGGGCTATACATTTGGTTACGCATGGGTCACACATGGCATGTCCTGGGTTTTCATAATGGAAGCCACCAACTCAAGTCATTTTCTTATTAACTTCTAAGAGCTTAGAGATTAGGGTTTTGTTTTGTCTCAATAGTTTCATTAACTCATTTCATTTTGTCTACTCAGGAATGGATTGTCCCTCCCACTATGTATTAGATGTGGGAAGGAATTTCTCTGATAGCAGGAGAAAGTTCCTTAATGACCTCACTCTCAGGCAATGCCTTGGGATGGCTGAGACATGGTGTGTGCAGTACACTTGGCTTCTACCATGGGATTTTTAGAGGGCGTTGTTCATTCCTAGTACTAGATACATCATGTTTATAGATACTTATATAAGTTCCACCATGGTCTCTGGGTGGCAGGAAGGTGGTAGTTATATGGTTGACGTCTTTCAGTTGCAGCAATTCCCCTCTTGTTTGTGGTCCCCAATTGATTGTGTTACCATAAAAGGAGGTCTGTATACACTGTTAATTTCTCAGGTCATTTTAGTAGGGTGGAATTTTGGTTTGTTGAAGAGTTGGATAGTTCTATATCCTAGTTTATTTTGTCATCGAGTCTTAAGTTTTTCACTAGGTGGTCATTTTTCCCACATAGGGTGTCAATTTTCTTTGTGTTATTATTACATAACTCAGGGTTCGGTCCCTCCTTTGAACTGGTCATTGTACTTCCCTCAATGACATCACAGACCTTCGAATTGACCAAAATTTCCTATAATTTCCTAGTGTTGGTATGCAGAGTCTGGTACTAAGTTACCTTATCCATCTGGTTCTAAAAAAGACTATAGTTCCACTTGTTCATTGTTAACTTAAACATCTCAAACCTTGATCATTCTGGTCCTTAAGAACTATAGTTTCCTACGAAGTTGAAATGGATTGTGGTCCTGGTTGGTAAGGGGTGTCAAGTAGTTAGTCATCACAATTAGTTAATTATCTGCATAATCATTTGTAAGTGGATTTTTTGTGTTATACTGGGGTCGTCACTCATTCTGGTCATCAATTATAACTTTTTAGTTTCTGTTATTTTGGTGTCTTACTATCTTGTTTTCATTCATAACATGGTCATTCAGTTAGCCTAGAGTGGTTGTATTGTGGTTTTTTTGTAGTTCTTATGTGGAAATGCCTCATCGACGGTGAATCCCTAGTGCAGGGGTGGTGCTCCAGGGGCATCCTCTTCTAGACATCACCGACAATTTGGTTGGGAATCTGTGGCAAACTTTTTTGGTTCAAATCCCCTAGAGGTTAGAAAGGAGATTCTTCATTTGGAATCCAAGGAGTTTGGGGATCATAAATATCATTCTAATTCAGAAATTGGTGGTAGTAGCCTCAAATGGGTTCCTGATCAAGGAAAGTTTAGGAAGAGAAGACTACATTTCCTCCACTCTATAAAACTACATTGCCAGATGGAAATGCTACTCATCATGGTAATTTTTGACAAACAAATTGAAAACTATATTAGTAAACTACAACAAGAAATAGAGGAGAACAAGGCCATTCACACATAATACTAACCTTGCTTCTTAGGAATATTTCATTTACTATTGAAACTCTACAAACTGGTGGTTGTAAAAGAGCTGGAAACTCCTCATTTTCTACTAAAAAAGCACTGGAAACACTAATTCAACTCATGTATATAAAATTCCAACTCAATCATTAGAAAATGAAACAAAAAAAGGGTCAGGAATGAATTTAAAAATAATTAAGGAAAAAAATTCCATGAGTACCAACTCACTCCAACGCACTTTGCAAGCATTATTTTTTTATCAAGTTGGTTGTTCAACCACCAGTGCATATTCTCCTTAGCTAGGACTTTCTCTCTCAATTAACACAAGTCCACATACACACAAAACAACCATTTACACACTACACAGGATACAATGCACATTACAAGCATACCACAACACTACACAAGATATTGATGCATACAACACTACACAAAACATTTATGGAGCGCTCCATAAGACATACAAATTTACAACATAGTGCTTCAGAGAGAAAGAAAACCCATGCTTAACCTGTAGATGGAATAGAGAAAACAATTTTTTATGTTACACAAATGTCTATATAAAATGAATTAAATACACACAAATTAAGGGAACATAAAATTACTCAATAGCCTACTACCTTTCCCTAGTTAACCAGTTGAATAAATAGAGAAACCATTTTTTTGGGGAACTAAATTAAACAGATAGACAAACAAATTAAAGGGAACAAAAAATTACCCTCTCCGTGAATAATCCAGTTGATCGCCTGCACTTTGTTTTCGGACTGCAAAAATTTTGGTCACCTCCTCTTCATTTGTGAATTTTCTCCTCTCAATCTCCATTCATCACAATCACTGATTCCTCTCATTCTTCATTCATTAGGCGTGCAAATATATAATGACTAGGGAATTCATGATCTTTATGCTTGCTTTTTTGGACCGTTGTGTCCAAATTTAGCTTTAACCAATCATTTAATTACTAGTCATTAAACCAATATTTTAATTAACATTCATTAAACCATCTTTTAACTCAGTATTACCATTTTAAAATTTATGATATTTTTTAAAACTGAGCTTTTTAAAACTTGTCAATAATATTTCAATATTGGTCCATAACTTTCCATTTTTATGTTTGCAAGGCTATAGTTTTTTTTACCTGCATTTTTTAGTTATCTAGGTGTGCATAATAGTGATTGGGTGAGAGTTAACGTTAATGGTGTAAAGGCTCGTCATGTTATTGAGTGGTAATTATGTACATGAAAAATAATTTTTAAAATAGTTAGATTGAAAAAGTAAATAGACCCACCTATCATAGTCACTCACTTAGGATCCCTAGGATTTTAATGTTTTATAAAAGTGACTTTGTTTAATTATTTCTAAGAGCTAAATTTACTTTCTTCTCACCATGATTTAACCTATCTATTGGTCCAAAGGGTCTAAATAAATGCTATAAGAGAACTTAAGAGTATTGGTCCAAAGGGTGTAAAGAAATGTTGTAAGAGAGTATAAAGAGAAATAGTTATAAATATGAAATTTAATATTTTTTCAATATTCAATTCCACACATTAATGCATCATGAGTAGTGTTACGTTGCATTTGAATAAGGTTTATCCTTGAAAGTGCACGTCTTCATTTAATTAGTGATATTCATCCAAGAAAAAAATTCATGGAACTTGTATCTTCATGATTTATAGGTAATTTGTTGGGAGGTTTTTACATTTGAATTGCTTTTCCCAAGAAAAATATAAATGTATTCCACTCACATTTTCCAAAATGGAATCGTGTTTTTCGTGTATGTGTTTTTCAATTTTATAATTTTAATTATGTATCACTTCTTTTATATTTGAAAGCACTAGCCCATAACCAACAATTAAGTAAAAAAATCAGAAATACACATGTTACATAACCTCAAGCTATAGAGTGGATGTAACTCTCTCTAAGATTCTCCAACATAACAATGTTTCTAAGTAATCTTTCAACTTCTCTATGGACTAGCTCAAGGATTAAAATTAGCATTTGTAACTTGTATTAAATGATTTGTTAACATGTTTGGAGATTTATGCATGTATCATCAAGCATAATGGTGGTTTTCTATTGTAGTTTTGGTTGGAATGTTACTGTAAAATGCCAATTTCAAGTGTTTATTAACATTACATTCTCACTAAAATTTAAGATAATGTTTTCCTTTATATGAATTGAATCTAATTACTTATGATACATATTCTATTTGTTTTACATTATAGAAAGGCCGATGCAAAAACAAATATCATAGCCTATTTTATATCACAATATGCTTCTCAAGACAAGCTCAAGTTACGCCTTTGAATCAATTATCTCATTTTCATTTTCATATAGTATCATTTGAAGTATATAGCTATGTCTTAAAATTGATCTCTATGGATAACATATAAATCTATCTCTTCACTTTATTAGTGATAATGATTTGTACTTGAAACCCTCATAAAATCTCCCCTAATGTATGTTAATGACATAATATTAACCCAATAGTGAATTTTTATATGCATACTATGCCCATACCTTACTGGAGGAACAATAAAAACATGAACTAAAAATATGAAAGAAAAATGCATAAATGAATTAATGAATGGAAGATAACAAAGAATGATCAAGTAAAGAGTATATTAAGACAATAAGCCAATTTAGAATGAGAAGGATTTAGAACCCTCTGAGTAGAAGTGGATGTATTAGATTTATTTCTAGCATAATGTATAACATAGTATTGAAATAAATGGAACCTGTAAGTTTCTTTGGCTTTAGTGAAATATGATTTCTCGTCTTCACAAGTTTCCTTCACTAATCATGCTACCAATTTTGAAATTTCACTATCTCATATCATATATGTATTTATTAGGATGATACAATAAAATATAGGTGGGAGTAGGATATTTATCATCCTATCCAATCTTGGAACCTCTAGATACATAACAAACAGGGAAGTTTTACACTAGACCTACTTCCTTGTCCATATAAACTTTATGAAACTGACTGTTAGAAAGTGAGATCTCTATCCAACTTTCTAGTTATCTTGAGTGAAAAAAAAAAGTTAATATGATAAAGAGAAACAATCACGACAAATTATGATTTAAACTAAATCTCCAAAATGAAGAGAAGTACGAAAGTATCTTCCATCCATTTTTTATGTTTTCAAATAAATTTCCAAGAAGAAATTTTGGCTACAAAATAATAACAAGGTGTTGTATATCATTGATATATGTTCTTCAAACAAAATTTAATATTTTACTTTCAACAATGTTCAACATTATATGGCTACATGACTTTGTATTTATTGATGTTTTTCATCTTGGTATATATCCCTGTGATTATTATTGTTTTCATTCTTTACCATCATTATAATCATTATTTATGTATGTAGAAACATGCATGGTCAATTTTCCTATTCCTCCCAACTTTTACTTTTAAAGGATGTATTTGCCTATGGATAATTATTCAATATCATATATTTAAATAATTCTATTATCGAAGAGATTATATAATTAACAACCCTTTCAAACTTTATTTCCATCGAAGATTTTATTGACATTGGATATTTTATCTATTGTACCACCAAATTAATGCATTAACATATAATTGGATTTATCTCAGGTGGTTGGAGGAATGATTATCATCATCCCCACTCAGGTTTTATTCCCACAAGTGACATGTTGAGAAAATAGAGAGTATATTTCTCTAATGGCTTTCATCCCTATTGTTGACTAGCCTTATGGCCTTAATAATCTAGGTTTTTCCTATGTATCATCTTCAAAATGAGGGAAATCATCCAAAGGTTTTCCCCAAGATTTGTAACATGGAAAAAAAAATACAATATACCAGGGAAACCTTATGTGCTAATACGTTTGGCCTTTAGAAAAAAGTGGTCATACTAGTGTAAGTGTGCCAGAAGGTCATAAATAGCTAAATGTATGCAAGGGCTAACCCTTTGTACTACTATATATTCAAACATACACCAACCTTTTTGTGCTACTATAGATTCAACATACACTACACATAGTACAATGCACTGGTTACTTGATTGATTAATATATATTTCCATAGACAACAATACTACAACAAATTTAGATTACTTATAGTTGTCTTACATCATTAGAGTTTGTTAAATTGAGCATTGTGATGTCTAAAATACCATAAAATGGAAACATTAATAATGTGAGTAATGGAATTTAAAAACCAAAACACATATCATAAGTTTTCATTTCCTCCCCTCCTTATGAGAAATATATTTATATTCCATGTGAGGAACATACATGTTTTGTTCCTCTAGGGACTAATCAGATTCAACAACAAGGCTCAAATCCATTACAATAAACCTCAACACCTCACTTGCAATAATTGAACCTAGGTGGGGAGGACAAAATTTATTTCTCCCAACCATCTAAGATAAAAGCAAAAGAAAAAACACACCGCTTAAGTTATGTGAATAAAATGCACAAGTTATGTTATTTGTCTATTATGAAAACCAAAAAACAATTGAAACCATGCCAAGCTTATACATGTAGATCCAAGATAAGCTTCACCAACACCCTCAAAGTATGAAATTCTTACCTTGTAACAAAACATCAAATTCTATGGCCAAACAGAATGGGAAATGATATTACTATGTTTACTTTTGTTTTAAAGATAATAAAAGGGTTTTCACGTAAAATTGGAATGATTTCCATGGTGGAGAATGTTGATGCTTGTAGTGTAGCATAACTAATAATTATGGAAGTCAACTATCATACATAATGCATCATTTTTGTTATTTTAATAATCATGTTAATTTATAGGGGAGGTAGGAAAAAGAGGGGCATTATTTAACCCCAATGAAAAAATTGTGGCACAATTTGCATGGGGTCTTGGTCATGCGACAAAAAACCAAGTGGAGTTTCTTTCTCTGTGGAAGGGTCTAGAAACTTCTTTGGAAATAAGTTTTAAAAATATTATATTCTTCATTGATTCAATGATTATAATTTGTTAGGTGGTCAAGGCTAGGATGGAGTCAAGCTTTGATTTCCCTATTTTTCTCCAAAGGATTCTCTTACTTTCCTCTCAATTTGAGCATATGGAATTTTTCCATGTTTGCATACATTTGAATTTAGTGGCAGACACTTTGGAAAATAAGTGCTCCATGTTGGGCCAAGGAAGATTAGATTTGGATCAAGGAAATTTTAAAATCATCTATATACCATAGTCATGACAAGAGTCCCAAGGAGTATTTTCTTTCATTCAAATTTTGATACATGTGGGAATTTGTGTTGAAGTGGGGATGGGACATATTCATCCTTCTGTAAATGGTATATGGCTCTTGTTAAAATTGTTGGGTGTGGAGCCTGATTATCTTCTGTATTCAAAGGTATTGCCACATTTGACCCCAGTTCGAAATGGGGCAGCAACACCGCCCGTAAAATATTCGCTACAGGGGGGGGGTGGCTGCGACCTTTGGGGAGCCCCCCCCCTGGTGGGGGGTTTCAGGGGTAGCGCCCCCAAAGCTAAGAATAGATGTAAAATTGCCTTGTAAAAGTATAGTAATTTCTAGTCAATCTGGGTTGTTCATTAGGCAGAGATCTGACAGTAGAAGTTATGTTTAATTTAGGGTTTTTTGCCCTAGAAGGCAACCCCTCACTATATATGAGGGAATTGTATTGCGTCTATGTAGATATGTATTCTGAGTGAGAAAGAGAGAGGAGATTGAGAGCGAAGAGGGTGTTACAGCGGATCTACTGTAGGTTGTATCTCTTCAGTTTGCTGGATAATATAAAAGGAAGGATTGGTTGTTTCTTCGTGGACATAGCCCAAACTAGGTGAACCACGTATATCTGTGTCTCTCTTGTTTTATGCGTTTTTTGTGTTTATATTTCTGCAATATTTTATGTGTTCCATTGCTTTGTAATATATAATTTTCTAACAAATGGTATCAGAGCCGAAGGTATTTTTGGCTGACAAACTCGCAGGAGAGAAGGATTCCTGGTTTGAGTGGGAGCAATGGTGGAAGATGGTAAGTTTAAGGTCGAGAAAGATCTGTACCTACCATTGGGTAGAAAAACAAAGATGCCAACGGGTATGACAGATGAAGAATGGAACCTTCTCGATAGAAAGGCACTCGGAACAATACGGTTGCACCTCACAGCATCGGTTGCCTTCAACATTTCGAAGGAAACAATGACAGAGGGTTTGATTAAGGCATTGGAAAAACTATATGAAAAACCCTCGGCCTCAAATAAGGTATTTCTTATGAAGCATTTATTTAATATGAAGATGTCAGAAGGTGGATCTGTTGTAGACCATTTAAATGATTTTAATACTGTTACAAGTCAGTTAAGTTCTGTAGGGGTAAACTTTGATGATGAATTTAGAGCTCTGTTATTCTTGTGCTCATTGCCAGAAAGTTGGAATGGTTTAGTAATGGCCATTAGTAACTTTGTTTCTGGATCTAGTACTTTAAAGTTTGATGATGTTGTCGGTGCTATCCTTAGCGAGGAAATGCGACGGAAAAGCTCCGGTGAGACATCGGGTAATGCTTTGAGTGCAGAGTCTAGGGGAAGAAAAATGGAAAGAGGAAAGATCTCATGATATCACAGTAAATCAAGGAAAGGTAGATCCAAGTCCAGATCGGGGATAGTCTACTGGAAATGCGGAAAGAAAGGACACCTAAAGAAAGACTGTAGATCTTGGAAGGGAAAAGAAGGACATGCACGGCAAGAAAACAATCATGAATAAAATGTGACAGGTGAGGTGTTACAAGATGCTTTGATTCTTTCTTTCAAAAATATTACTGATTTCTGGGTGGTAGATTTAGGGGCCTCATTCCATGCCACACCTGATAAGAAATACTTTCATGACTATGTTCAAGGAGATTTTGGACAAGTCCGTTTGGGTGATGATAAACCCTGTAAAATTGTTGGAATGGGTAAGGTTCTTGTAAAACAGCAGAATGGAAACCAATGGCTACTAAAGGAAGTAAGGCATGTTCCAGATCTAAAGAAAAATATGATTTCAACAGGACAGTTAGGCGGTGAAGGTTTTGTGACAAATTTCACAGATAAAGCTTGGAAGGTCACCAAAGGAGCCCTGGTAATAGCAAAAGGTGAAAAGGTTGGTACATTGTATTTATGCAATGGTATTTATAACTCTGTTAATGCTTTAAGTTCCAAAGGAGCAGATGCAGCATTATGGCATCATAGGCTCGGACACATGAGTGGGAAGGGGATGAAGATCCTTCACTCAAGGAATTTGTTGCCGGGTTTGAAGAATGTTGATTTGGACTTCTGTGAGAATCGAATTTATGGAAAACAGAAGAGAGTCAGATTTCTTAGAGTTAGGAAAGAAAAGGAGAGCTAAAAATTAGAGTTTGTGCATACAGATATGTGGGGACTTGCTCAGGTATCATCTCTCAGTGGCTCTCATTATTATGTTACTTTTATTAATGATGCAACTAGAAAACCTTGGATTTATTGTATTAAGAATAAATCTGATGTATTTGATACTTTCAAGAAATGGAAAGCTTTGGTTGAGATTGAGATAGGAAAGAAATTGAAGTGTCTCAGATCAGAAAATGGAGGTGAATATTGCAGCAATGAGTTTGATAAGTATTGTTCAGAGCATGGAATTCGCAGAGAGAAGATAGTTCCAAGAACACCACAAGAAAATGGTGTGTCAGAAAGGATGAACAGAACAATCATGGAGCATGCAAGGTGCATGAGATTGCATGTAGGATTACCTTTACAATTTTGGGTAGATGCTGTAGATACTGCTGTTTATCTAATAAACAAAGGGCCTTCAAGTTCCTTGGATGGTGGTGTTCTAGAGGAAGCATGGACAGGTAAAAAGGTAAACTACTCATTTTTAAAGCCTTTTGGTTGTGAGGCCTTTGTCCATATTAATAAAGAAAATAGAACAAAGCTTGAGGCGAAATCAAAGAAATGTACCTTTATTAGATATGGTGTTAATGATTTTGGTTATCGCTTATATGATTATGAAAATCACAAAATCATTAGGAGAAGAGATGTAATATTCAATGAAAAGGTCTTGTATAAGAATCAGTTGCAGGAAAAGAAACATGAAAAAGAAAACAAGAAATACATAGTTCTTGATGAGATCACTGAAAAAGTAAAGGTGCCTGAAAATAATAATAATCAACAGCCACAACAACATAAACCACCACAACAGCAATAGGCACCCCAAACACCTGAAAGTGGTGTTAGAAGATCTACCAAGATAAGTAGACCCCCTAAACGATACTCTCCTTCATTATATTATTTATTATTCCGATGAACCCGAATGTTATGAAGAAGCAATGCAAGTTGAAAGCAAGAAGAAGTGGGAGCTAGCCATGGAAGAAGAGATGGACTCCTTAATGCATAACCAAACTTGGGATTTAGTCAGGTTGCCTGCAGGTAAAACTACATTGCAGAATAAATGGGTTTACAGGTTGAAGGAAGAAGATGGAGGAAAACAGAAGTACAAAGCTAGACTTGTGGTGAAGGGGTTTGCACAGAAGAAAGGTATTGATTTTGATGAAATATTTTCTCTTGTTGTTAAAATGACTTCAATCATAACTATTATAAGTCTAGTAGCAGCTGAAGATTTGCATCTTGAGCAGTTAGATGTAAAGACAACCTTTCTCCATGGGGATTTGGAGGAAGAGATATATATGCAGCAGCCACAAGGATATGAGGTAAAAGGGAAGGAGAAACTAGTGTGAAAGTTGAAGAAGAGCTTGTATGGCTTAAAACAGGCTCCAAGGTAGTGGTATCTAAAATTTGACAAGTTTATGTCTGAACAAGGTTATATTAGATGTCACTCTGATCATTGTGTTTATCTGAAAAAGAAAAAAGATGGCAGCTATATTATATTGTTATTGTATGTAGATGACATGCTTGTCGCAGGGTCTAACATGTAGGAAATAAATGTGCTCAAAAGAAAATTGGTAAATTCATTTGCAATGAAGGATTTGGGAGCTGCAAAACAAATCCTTGGTATGAGAATAACTAGAGACAAAAAAAATCACAAACTAACATTGTCTCAGAATGAGTACATACAAAAGGTGTTGAAAAGATTTAATATGCACAATGCAAAACTAGTTAGTACACCTTTTGCTAGCCATTTTAAAATTAGTAAGGAAATGTGCCCAAAGACCCAAGAAGACATGGATTATATGTCTAAAGTTCCATATGCATCAGCAGTTGGAAGCTTAATGTATGCAATGGTCTGCACAAGGCCTGATATTGCACATGTAGTGGGAGTTGTAAGCAGGTACATGAAAAATCCAGGAAAGGAACATTAGATGGTAGTGAAATGGATTCTCAGATATTTGAAAGGTACCACAAATCAAGAATTATGCTTTGGTGGTTCAAACATTTCTCTACAGGGATATGTTGATGCAGATATGGTAGGTGACAAAGATAATAGGAGGAGCACTACAGGATATGTATTTACTGTAGGTGGAACAACTGTCAGTTGGGTTTCAAAAATCCAAAGTGTTGTTGCACTTTCAACAACAGAAGCAGAGTATATTGCTGCTACAGAGGCTAGTAAAGAAATGATTTGGTTACAAAGGTTTATGGGTGAATTGGGTAAGGAGCATGATATGGGCACATTATACAGTGATAGCCAAAGTGCCATTCATCTTGCAAAGAACTCAACATTTCATTCTAGGACTAAACACATACAGCTCAAGTACCATTTCATACGATCAGTGTTGGAAGATGGAGAGTTGAAGCTGGAAAAGATACACACTAGCCAGAATCCTGCAGATATGCTAACAAAAGTTGTAACCAGGGAGAAACTGAGAATATGCTCAATTTCAATTGGTCTTCAAGTATAATGAAGAAGATGAGAAATAGCCAGGTCCAAAGAGGAGTCATTGTCCAGCAAATGAAGCAGCAATGGAGTTGCTATAATCAGTCTCCAAGTGGGAGATTGTTGGGTGTGGAGCCTGATTATCTTCTGTATTCAAAGGTATTGCCACATTGGACCCTAGTTCGAAATGGGGTGGCAACGCCACCCGTAAAATATTCGTTGTAGGGGGGATGGATGCGACCTTTGGGCCCCCCCTGGCAGGGGGTTTTGGGGACAACACCCCCGAAGCTAAGAATAGCTGTAAAATTGCCTTGTAAAAGTATAGTAATTTATAGTCAATCTAGTCCATTCATTATGCAGAGATCTGATGGTAGAAGTTATGTTTAATTTAGGGTTTTTTGCCCTAGAAGACAACCCCTCACTATATATGAGGGAATTGTATTGCGTCTATGTAGATCTGTATTTTGAGTGAGAAAGAGAGAGGAGATTGAGAGCGAAGAGGGTGTTACAGCGGATTTGCAGTAGGTTGTATCTCTTCAGTTTGCTGGATAATATAAAAGGAAGGACTGGTTGTTTCTCCATCGATTTAGCCCAAATTGGGTGAACCACATATATATGTGTCTCTCTTGTTTTATGCGTTTTCTATGTTTATATTTCTGCAATATTTTATGTGTTCCATTGCTCCGTAATACATAATTTTCTAACAAAAATGCTAAGTGGTACTGGGATCTAGATATTTATTATTTTATTATGTCAGTCTTCAAAATTTTCCTCTAGGTGTCCCATGCACCTTATTATGTGTCTCGCAATATTTCCTCTCATCTACAAAATGAAGCATAAGAATTTAATTCTTATTTGGTGAGCATGATTGGAATTTAATATGCCTATTGTAACACCCTCCCCACACATGTACCAAATTAACCTATCAAGCAGGGTAAACATGCGACGAGAGGCTACTATGATTGGATTCGACCTCCTATGTGACCTTAAGGAAGTGGAATTGATGGAACACATCAACCAACCTACCCACATAAACAACAGAACACTCAGGAGACATGTCAGCCACTTATACATCCTGCCCTTGGGTCCCACTGATGGTCTGGACATCTTAAGCCTTAGTCGCTCTCATGCTATAGGCATGACAACATCCATAAATCCAAAGTTTCTATCACAGGCTTGCCTGCCAGCATCTAGAGACCCAATTTTCTACTGTTATGCCAGCATCCCCATGAATTGAACCACTTTTACGGGCCCAAATCCCAGGTCATTTCCCAAAAAAGAATGATAAATTAGGAGTAGTAAAATAATAGGGAAACAATGATGCAAAAGAAATAAGTTAAACAAGACCTTAATCAGATCCCTACTAGCCATCACAAGCATTTTGTCAAACATATCATCAACATGTAACCTACAAGTGTAAACAATAGAATTAAGTGTAGGGATATCATACTTATTTGAGAATCACTATGAACCATTGTTCCCTCATGGAATTTGTTATATTACCATTTATTATGTCATAGATACATTATCCATTCATTTACAAGAAAAAAACATGTTGAGAGCCATACATAGTTGTTGTCATAAGACACACATATAACCATCATAATAACAACAGAAATACTCATGAAAGTACAACCATATAGACCACATATAATCCATCAAAATTCTCATAGAAGTGCAAGGAGAAATAACCTTTCCTTAATGATGCGAAATCCAAACCCGAGATGGGACTTCCACGTTCCACCAGACCATAGAATGGTTGAGCCAAATCTCTCTTCAACCATTCACCCTCGTGCCATATTCCAAGCATGAATGTGGGACTCTCAGAACACACCAAACAAGCATGGATTCCGCTGGAGTTCTCCACCTACACCATGAGGAATTTGAGTGCCTCTTAGTCTCTCAGGCTTTACCATAATCCATAGTCTGATCCAAGGATCACTAGGCCCTACACCAAGACAAACTCTCTAGGATTTACCCTACATCCCATCCCAGGAATACTAAGCCAACGGATAGAATTCCACCTCTTGGATTTACCATATATCTTGTCATTCACTAGCAAGGATTCCTAGGCCCACCGAGGCACACAATCCTCACTTTACTGCAACCCACAGTCTGGCTCATGGGTTACTAGGTCAGTGGCTTTATCGTGATCCACAGTTTAGTTCAAGGACCACTAGGCCATGTGTTTGTTATTTCGGAGATCCACCCTACTCAGCTTCGAATCCATTTGGCCATCCCAACTCAACTAAATATGTGAACCCATCTCATCAAATCTATTAGGAAATGGAAAGGCTAGGATGAAGAACATTGTCACACCTAGAAAAACCCATTCCATGATAGAAAAGAACCACATTTAATACCATGCATGCCAAATCTAGCAAGGAAAATACACATGCAAGTTGATACCTACAATGAAGCCTATTGTAGCTACTTGATCCTGTGTTTCCCTGCTTGATCTTTGCTTCCTCTTACCTTCTTTTCCTTTCTTACTCCAATGCCAAAGTGCTCCAAGAAATTCTAAGTCTCCATGAGTGTGAGAGAGAGAATAATGAAAGAGCTCCAAAACTAAACTAACAAAATGTTACACTAACCAAGCCTTGCCCACTGATCCTCGGAATCCTTTTTATGAATGAGGCCTTTATTTTCCTCATTTTCCATTATTTTCCTTCAATTTCCTCCTCGCATGCAACATGTGACTTTTCACGTCCTTTTCTCCTAAATTCCATTATTTTCATAAATAAAATGCCAATAAATGCCTCATGCCTTTCCAAATCCTTAGCCATTGCCTTTGCTAATTTCCTTAGCCATAAACAACCAAATGAACACCCCCAATAGGATGCCCTTCCCAACATTCAACTTGGAATACGTGTCCCATCACCTTGGCCTTGTATATATTTTTTACATGAGTTTTTAACTAGGGATGTTACAGAACCCTCCCCCTTGGGGGAACACTGTTCTCGGTGTTCAATGACACCTATAATCAACAAGACTAATAAAAACAAAGCATACTTCCCATGGAGATTTATAACATAGCTTGTTGCAATATTTATAATGAAAGAGCTTCTCAAAAGAAAAACATCATGACAACACAACAATATAATAACCATACCACATACTAGATATTTATAACACAACTCATTACGATATTTACAATAATCACATATACACATATGCACATTTGTTAAACCAGCAAATAAAAGAATAAAATGCCTATATCAATCAACAAGGGAACCTAGAGGATCACACCTTCACCCTCAAAGTAATACCAGGATTCACTTCCTTCCCAGGAAGTCCAAAATCCACTGTCATAGTCAAAGCTGCATCCAATGTCCAACGCTACAATCCTGCGCCACTTTTCCTCTCAATGAAGAGTTACAGACTCATTGTTCTAGGGTGCACTCCCAATGTGCATCTGATTCCATTTGGAAATGATCATGACCAAAAAAAAAATATATGTGGCCTTCCCTTCTCTGCCACATAGTCCCTCGGGAAATTCGGTCACCCCTTCCATGCAGTCACTCACCTTCTAAGTTCCCTGACATCCCCTATCATGGGAAATCCATCCCTTGGCAAGGCATCCTCACATCATAATATAAAACAACCAACTCATATACCTACCTAAAAACCATCATACCAGTCATAGCATGCTCATGGAAATCAATGGGAAATATTGGGTACCAGTGTCCCATAATGGCCTTGCTGCTAAAGTTCTTTACCAACATACTGCTGACTGTTTGAATTCCTTTTGCTGCTGCTAATTCTTGTAGTCAATTTCGGCCACTCAACTAGGCATGTTCATGCATTCACGTTTTGTTGTAGCGGCTACAACCACCCTCCAAAATTTTTCTTAGCTTTGTTTTGGAGCCTCCCTACCAACCTTTCACAGCACCTTGTCTTTCTTCATCAAGTACACAAGCTTCAATGTTTTTCTTACACAAAGACAACCTGTCAACCAAAGCTTGATGTGTTCCCCTCACAGGATTTTCACCCGGACTTGGTCCAGCTGCAGGTTGAATAGCTCCCCCAAGAAATTACGCAATTCTGGAGGGAAACTAGAATTCCCTCTAGAAATTGTCCAATTCTATTTGGCATCCTATTGGGCTCTAGAATTGCGCAATCCTATCAATCAGGATTCACCCAGAAAACTACGTAATACTTCCCAGCAGGCCTACTCAGCCCAAGAATTGTGCAATCCTGGGTAGTATTCAGCTTCTTTTCCCATAAACAGGGAAAATTATAAGGATGGAAATTTATATTAAAGATTAGAAACCTTGGCGAATATTACTAATCCATAATATGAAAACTATAAAATGATTGGTGATATTTTAGTAAAAATATTTAAACTTCTAATGATTTTATATAGTCTTTATAAATTTTTAGCGATTTTTAAGGTAAAATAATTTTTTCTTATAAAATTTGGGTGAATCATTCTTAGGAAAAATTGGGAATTGGCGAATCCTTTTTTTAGAAAAAGCATGGAAAATTAGCCCGTATGTGAATATTAGCCCGTAAAATTTTCCATGCCCATAAAGTGTGCAAATCTCCTAGGCAGCCAGCCCAGCTCCCATCTAGAAATGCGCATTTTCTCCTAGCAGTTGAGCAGCCTCATGCATGAGTAGTTGGGTTGACCAGTTCCACCCAGAACCAAGGAAACTTGACTTGTATGCATGGCTCAATTTTTCCCGGAATAACAAAAGGAAACATGCAAAAATCATTCCTTGATTCAGGGAGCTATTTTTACAGCTGGAGGTTACATGCAAAGTTCATTTTAGAAACTTTCCTCCAAGTGTCACTTTTTCCTAGATTTGTGGCATGCGCGTCATGATGTCAAAATTATTTATTCGATGCATTAGATCTCATTCTTTCACATCGATCTTGGAGCTCTGACATCCCACAGCACATACAAGACTCTTCGACACACCTGGCTCAGCTATTCATGGGTAAGTGGTCTCAACTTGTATTTTTCATCATTTTTGTCGCTTTTTGTGTTTTTGCTTGTGTGAGTGTTGTTTGCTTGATTTATTTGAATGCTTGTTGTCATGTACATGCATACTAGATTGTACTAGCACCATTTCAGTTTTCATTGCTATCTCACTATTGTCCCATGCATGAAACTGTTTTGCACGGACGGTCACTGATTTGACGACTCGCTTCACCCACATGCATGTTGATCTTTTTACTAAATCTTTCATTAAATTTTTGCATGCACGATCAATCACTTATGCTTTCACTTAGTGTCACCATGCATTCACTTTCAGATTTGCTTTCATTTTCCCATCGGCGGGTCTGGGTAGCCTTAGCCCAGACTTTGCCTCACCTAGACAGCATTGCGCAATCTGTAGAAGGGAGGTTATGTCTTCCTCTCCAGAAATGCACATTTCTACCCAAACACTATCCTTAAGCAATGCTTTATTCATTTATGAGGGACAGACACTACTGGCCTAGAAAATTGCGCAATGCAGTCCCTAAGCCCGTAGTCATTGCCAGCTGGAATTGTGCATTTCGCAATCCCAACAATTAGCAATTAGCCTGGATTGCACATTACACAAATCCAGCAGCTAGTCTTGTCTCCCAGATAGCCCAGATTGCCTTTCATGTAGTTCTACAGCCAGTCACTCAGCCTCCCAGAAGAAACTGCACAATCTTTTCCTATCATTCCCCATTTATGTGTTATGTCATTCCCCGAATTTGCTTTGGTTTTTGCTGACAGATTCCTTGCCATGCATGTTGCTTTGTCTCCAGATATTTTAGGTGTTCATCCGCCTCTTAGCAGTATAGGATCAATGGCCTCCAAGAGAGCAGGATCAAAGGACACCGACGAAAGTGCAACTAGAGCAGCAATTGAACAGATGCCTGAATGTCTACCGATCTATGAAGATACCAAGCTCTTTCTAGACAAGGACATCAAGCTGAAATGGCAATAGGTCATTGAATCATTTGTAGGAACTTTTGGGCAAGATCTCGAAGATGATTAGGTGTATGTGAACATTCACAAGTCTGGCTCGTACCGGATTGCATGTAGATACCCCGTGTTCCCATGCGCGGACATGATACACTAGATCCTCTTGCACACTGATCCTAAGACGATGACTTTGAGCAATTTCAACTGGATGAAGCTTGCCACCTTCTGGGCACAGGATTATGATAAGATGTATCATATGTCGAAGTTGTTCACTATCATGGAGACTCCCTTTAGCATACCTAGCAACAATGCCTACCATATATTATTAGATATATTATCATAATGCAATAAATAAATATCATGTGATAATTGCTCTATAGCTAATCATTAAAACATATTAATGATTACATTATATAATAATTGTCATATGCCTTCTAGGCACAGGATTATGATAAGATGTATCATATGTCGAAGCTGTTCACTATCATGGAGACTCCCTTTAGCATACCCAGCAACAGTGCCTACCATATATTATTAGATATATTATCATAATGCAATAAATAAATATCATGTGATAATTGCTCTATAGCTAATCATTAAAACATATTAATGATTACATTATATAATAATTGTCATATGCCTATTGTTGTATAATACAACAATATTATACAAAGATATTCACAAAGACGTTCATATTCTAAAATTTAATCCTTTACGTCAATGATTTTAGTTTGAGTTGTAATGTGTGCCTTTTGCTGGTACCTCTAATATTCAACTCCTTCCACCATTTGTCTAACAAATCTACAAAACCAATGGACTGAAATCAAAATATTTCAAAACAGAAAGGATGATTTAGTGGGGCTTCTTTTAGATCAATTTTTAATTGAATGAGTTAGTGATCTGACCCCATGCACGGAAAAATTGAAGCTTCGATAAATATATCCTTCTGTAAAAATTCCTCTAATAAAAAAAATGATCCAAACTGCAAGTTATTTGATTGGTAAATGATTATTCTAGGTAAACATCCCATTTTTGGTTGGAATGTCTACAAGGTGCAAGTTATCTATGATTCAGTTAAAATTAGCTAATGCTTGGTCTAACCTATGAATGCCTCCTTTTTTCACCTCTAAAAACATTATGATATTAAAATATCCTCCAAACAACTGTAAGGAATTTCTTATCATTTGTTTCATCTTCTACAGTTGCCCCAAAAAAACCTTTGTGTCCCTCATACCTGGAGGGTTGTAAAACGTCGATAAAAAAATGAAATATTTTGTTACAACATACCTAAATCTATGTGTAAGAATTCGATCAAAAGCCATCCAGTCTTGGAAGACCACTTCATGTGGGTTCCACCAAACAACTAAGCCTCCTGCACTACCCCTAGAATCGAGAGACATGACTCACATCCTTTCCAACAAGTGCCTTCTATTTGATTCATTTTCTCCCCTATTAATTTTGTTTCTTGTAATATAACAACTGTTGGGTTTTCATTTTTTATTATTTCCCTAATATATTAGTGTTTTCATTTATTATTTAGCCCACTTTGCTTCCAAGAAAGAATTCTCACGATGATGAGTTGGGAAAAGGTAATGACTTCTCTGTCACAACTACTACTTGATCTATATTACCCTAGTTCACTCCAGTGTTTTGTCTCACTTCCTTCTTCGGTTTATTTGTCTTCTTCTTAGGTTCTTTAGTAAGGTACTTCAGTATAATGTATTTCCCCTTGTCCTTAAAATCTTGGAATGATTGAATTATTGGGTCCACTATTGAGTTTCTTCGCTTTGTTTTCCACCCAAGATAAGTATTTGCGTAGATCTCTCTTTCCACTTTGGATAAGTCCCCTAGATATTATTGCACCCAATCATTCACCAGTGTGACTAATACCCTCTCTTCATCTGAGAGGTCTGACAACTTTTGCTTCACCAAAGGAGCTACTTCCTCAAAACCTGGCAGTGCATAAAATTCAAAACTACCTTGTATATCGTCCTCCTCTTCCAACTTACATTTTAACATACTTTTGTCTAGAGTTTGTTTTCTGGGAATAATATCCATATGGACAGATTTTATGTTCTAAGAGTCTTCTTCCATAGCCTCTAGTGTGGAAAAGGAATTATTCTCCTCTAACCCCTCTGTGTTATAGGAGGTTCGGTTCCTGTGATTTCATCTATGTGTAGTGACCTTGGTGAAACCATCATTTTCTATCTGACCTCCAAAACCTTGTTCCTTCCTTCTCAGTGGACATTCTCTTATCAAGTGGCCATGCTCATGATATAGCCTACATCTAAATGGAAAGTGCTTATAATCCAGATGTTTCTTATAGATCTCTCCTTGATAGTCCAGCTCTATAGTATTTGGTAATGGTCATGATATATTCATATACACACATAAGCTAGCATATGACATGTTTTTCCCTCTTTTTTTGGCCTTTGAGACCTTGAAAAAACATCCTAGTGCTTTCCCTATACCTTCTATAATTTTCAATATCTAGAAATCTACTGGTAAACAATACAATCTTACACATATCAGTGCTTCTGTTAATTCCTCCTTATTTGGGTTGAAACAAGCTTCTCATTTCCTAATGTAGAGTCCCACATTGTTAACGAAGTATGGACCCCCTTCAAAGATCCTATATTTATCTTCAAGGTTAGAAAAGATGACTGTGAAGAAACCTTTCGTTCCCAGTCTCAAATCCACCTGTCCCTTTGGTTGCCAATTTTGTTATATCCAACACTCCAATTCCTTCTCCGTTGACCAAATTCTTATAAACTTACATATAAAATCATGATATCTTATGTGTTTCCTATTATCTTCTAAACATCTTGTAGGAATGATAATCTAGGGTTTTGAGTGGCCTTCGGGATATATTGACCCCGTAACCCCATTTGCCACTTATCTCCCAAAATAAGCATTGCCTGAGGATCCTCCTTTTGTACCAAATTTTCCTTCCCCTTGAAAAGACCTTGTTGACAGTGCTGGACCCGCCAACATGTCAGGGGATCTCCCCATTAGGAAGTCCCAATTAGACCTCAGACCATTTGGTGTAGGAGTCCTAGAAGTGGATCGTACGGTAATGCCTTGACTGCGATTTCACACAGAGGAAAGTAAGATAACTCTATTGGTAGCAAGGGTTTGACATATGCAGTGAGCCAAGGAAGGTGCATGAGAGGTTCTAACACATGGGGGTTGAGATGAGTGTGCCCCTTAGAAACTTGTGATAGCACAGAGTTAAGAAGGGAACACATGAGCAAGGATGCATCACAACATGGAAGGCAAGTTAGCTAGAAATCTAAAGTGATGGTTAAACCAACAACACATTTAAGAAAGATTCATACATACATACACAAAAATAGCTATACATGCATGCGTAAGAAAACAAATACATATATCATTTAGAGTAAACAGATAGCTAAAATACAATACAACATATGCATGAAATGTGTTGGCTCTTGTTATATTAAGAATTGTAAGTTCCAGTCATACAATACATCCATGTCCAACCACTAGTTCTGACATCGAAACGTTATAGCCACAACCGCCTGCTCCTCCAAAGAGGTGTGCTAGCTCTGTGTAGTGGATAAGCCAAGGCTCATTACAATATTGTCCAAGCTCTCTCTAAGATAGTCCTATCGGAATCTTGGCTGACCAAAAGCCTCTACAATGAGTTATGAGGTGTTATTTATAACAAAGGGTGGGGTGACCCTTGACATTCCCCTTTGAGACTATTCATCTACCCTCATGACTCTTCAATTACTCTATGATTGTTACATTCAACTATCAACACTTGAACTTCCACTTGACAAGACGTTACATTAAAATGCACGTGCCCATGTGAGACAAAATGGATTGAGCAAGACATCATTGACACTCAGACCATTGTGGTGAGACCAACTCTTTGACATGCTTATGATGGTTGAAGGTGATGAGATGATGCCAAGCTTGGTTGTCCATGATGGTGTCTGTGCACTCAATGGTGACATCTTGTTGAAGCAAACTCTTACCTTCGTTGCATCTGGGTGCACTGATATGGCTCCTCTATACAACTCATCTGATAGCATGTGCATGATCATCCTGGTGTGACTAGAACGACAACATGTTGATGCATAGTGTCTATGCTACTCTCCAAGCATGTGTTGGTGGTTGTGCGCATCAACTTGTCAAGGTACATGTTTAGCTCCAGTCGGACTTGCTTCTTGTATTTGCCTCGGTGAGTGTGCCAAATGGGTGGGATCACATGCGTGTGCATAATGACATGCATGTTGTTTCATTCCGTTGCATGTGATCAACAACACTGTTCACCTTTTTTTCTCCATGCCAGCTGCTAGGATGGATCTATGACTTGTACGTGAGCAGTTTCATCCATGAGTGCATGTTGCGCCCCCTGCTGTACCTGTTCCCGCTGCAACTCATTCTCTCGTCTATGCAGCTCCTGTTCTTTCTTGAGTTGTTGCTTCAACACATGCAACTCCTTCTTTGTTTCATTCTCTGCCTTTGTGCGATCTTCTTGTCACGTCATCACCTCATAGCCCGAGTCTCCAAAGTTGCTTTCATCACAAGTGGATCTGCTTGAGCTTGCAACTTTGTTCTGCCTTTGTGTTGTCAACAACCTTCCTCTTGCGTTCATTGAATCCGGTATGCTACCTTCAGCTGCTGTTGATGGTGCTGCTTGCTATGGTGTTTCTGCCGTCATATCTTGATGTCCTTGTCTACGAAAAACTTGATGTCATCATGGGTAGGCAAGTTCATAGACACTTGATCGAATGCATCCCCAAGTGTGCTCTGAACGGTGTCTTCTACTCTTCTCTCCTGGAAGCCATTGTACCTGTGTTGCTAAGAGACAGATGAACACCTGCGATACCTAGAGACATGGCAACACTCATGGCAAGAAATCTATCAGTCGAAAATCAAAACAAACTTGATAACTGACTTGCAACATACCTATGTGACTGATCATGAAGGTTGCGCAATTTTCGCCGGGAGGTCAGGAGATTGACTGCCAAAATTGTGCAAGGCACAGTCCGGGCTGTCAGGAGACTGACTGATTACTAGAACTATGCAATGCACATTCCAGCCTAGCTTGTTGAGGACTAAAACTGCGCAATGCGCAATTTTAGTCAGCAGTGACATGCAAGCAGCAAACTTCATTGTGTAGTTTCTGGGGCCAACAGGACATTGCCTCCAAGAATTGTGCAATGCAAGCTTGGAGGTTAGTTGTTGGCTAGATTTGCACAATTTCTAGAGGGAAGGCAAAGCCTTCACTTCCTGAAAAGCACAGTGCTAGCCGAGCAAGGCACGGTCCGAGCCGAGGCAGCCCAGTTTGGTCGACGGGTGATTGAAAATATGAGAAGTGTGAATGCATGAGGAGATGAGTGCAAAAAAGAGTGAATGATCATTCATGCAAAAAAAAATTGATGGATTTAGGAAACGGGAAAGGATGCAAGTGTGTCAAGTGAGTCACCGCAGCAGTGACCATCCATGCAAAATAGTTCCATGCATGCGACAATAGTGAGATGCAAACGAAAACTGAAACAACGCTAGTACAAGCTAGTATGCATGTAAACGACAGCAAGTGCTCACTGAAATCGAGCATACAACACTCACACAAATAGAAACACAAAAAGCGACAAAAACACAGTGCAAGTCATGACCATCGAGCTTACCCCAAGACAACTGAGATGAATGTGCCGACGACTCCTAGATGCAAGGTGGGATGCTAGAACTGCAAGGTCAATGTGAGGAATGAGCTCTACAGTGTCTAGTTGATGAGTTTTGATAAGATCGAGGTGGTGACATGCATGCCAAAAATATAGGGAAAGCGACACTTGGCGGGAGGTTTCTGAGATGATCGTTGCATGTAATCTCCAACTTGTTATAGACATTTTTGTGCCTCGCAGCATGGAGCATGAAATGTCGATAATTACAGGGATCCAAAGTCCCTAAACATGTTGTTCTTACCCCTAGAGGAACAAGGTCAGCAAACCACAGCACTTCCTATCAGTTCTCCACCTGAAAACACTCAAAAACAGGCTATTTTTGGATCATGTCAGCTGCTCCACTGAGCATCTGCGCTGAATGTCAACTACTCCTCCTTGTACCTGCGCTGAAAGTCAAAACCAATGAAGGCTACCTGCGCTGGGCGAGATTGGCCAAGTGGCACAGTCATTCTGCAAGGTGTCAACTGCCCAGGAAGCTTCCAAACTGACACTTGGTTCAAGGAATTCGCCCTATGATGAGTAAGAGGTACTTGATCTCCATGTGGAAGCAAGGATCTCCAAGTGGACTCAAGAACTGAAGTTTAACTGAAGAGGGAGAGGACACAAGGCAGCTTTAGGTCAGTCTCAAGCTGACTCATCCTTTCTCCAAATCTCCTATATATAGAGCTCTTCTATGAGGTCTAGGAAGGCTGGAATTTTGTGCAAAGCAAGGAAGTGCTGTTGGTTTACAGTTAGAGCTATTGGGTGATTGCTGTTATAGAGGAGAAGAGGAGATTTCTTGCTGCTGGGGAGGTGCTGCTGGATTGGAGCCATTTATGGTTGTAACCTTCTCAGAACCTTTTTCTTCTATCAATAAAGCTTTTGATGTTCTCCTATATACTTGTATTGCAATGATGTATTGTTTTTATCTGTATATTTGATTCATTCTAATCCATGCATCAGTTATGAGTACATGTTTCTTGTAGTTTCCCTCTCTTGTTTTTGCAGGATCTTTGTGTAGCTGGGCCGGCAAAGGGAGCAAGGAGCTGGGAACAAGAGGCAAAGAGAGAAGACAGGATCGACAAAAGCGAAAGACATCGGTTGGTCAATCTTTTCTTCCTTCTCTGTACTTTCATAAAGGAAAAATTTCAAAGCTTTACTTTCAGTTGTTGCTAAGGAACTATCACCCTTAGAGTAGGGATAGGGTCATTCCGAGTCGGATACTTTTCCCCACAACAAACTGGTGACTCCACTGGCGACCTAGTATCTTGTTGGTTTATTGTGTTTCTTGCTATTCATCTCATAAACAAGGAGAGCACCAAATCGAACTGCAATTGAGTCCTTCAATTGCAAAGTAAAGGGCAGCTGCTCTGGCTCAGTTTCTGAGCAAGTTTATGATTTGAAGAGCTGATCCACAAGGACTCTTGTGCTCTTTGTGATAGATTTTCATCCTCTTGATCATCCCTTAGCTTGTACTTGACCTATAGCTTTTTATTTCAGCAAAAACAGTGAATTTTTGAGCTTTTTATGACCCGGAAACCCTTGTAAACGCAACTCTCGTGTCTCAGTGCAGGCTGTCCAAAGGCAGTCTGCATTTCAGCGCAGGTACTCCCTTCGGGAACTGCGCTGAGAGTCAGTTTGACAGACCAGAGCCTGCGCTGAACCAGTTAGGCTATGTCTTCCTGAGGTTTCCCACTGAGTCTTGGCCCTGTTTTCACTGTTATTTTGCTGCTGATTGCTTGTCATTTGTACTTGCTGTAAACCAACTTTCCTTGACATTATTCCGCCTCAGTTGTGTGATGAAACTGTGATTGTTCTTTCAGTATTTCTTGTTTCAGTTACAGTTTCCCATTGTGAAAAGCAAACCAGTATAGCTGTGGCCTCTTAGATCCTGAACTGTAAAAGTGTTGTTGTGATCTTAAGAGCTAGTTTTATTACTGTTCATGGCTGTTTGAGTTTGTTTGTTTTTCATTTTATGGTTTGAATCTATACATTTCCAGTGTCGAAACAAGTCAATCTTAAGGTGTCTTTTGATTTTAGACAAAACTTGTTTGTTTACGCTTCAAATTGAATTCGAAAATTATACGACAATTTCCTTTTTGTCTTACATCAACATTAAGGGAAAAGAAAAGAAATACATGCATCTTGCATTTGCATTTTTGATAAGTTTGCGTGATTGATCTAGGAGAAAGTGCATTAGTTTGTGCTTTGTGCTCTGTGTGGAAAGATAATGTTTTTCTCTCCCCTTAGTAGTTAGGATTTTCAAAGCTAAAAAGATTGTAAAGCTTGCTTATCATTTTAGCTGCATTTAGGAATTTGTACCAATACATCTCGTGGTGATCCTGAAAGACAAACTGCTAAACAAGATCAACTTAAAATATATTGAATGAATCTAAAAACGCTTTGTAAAATAACGCTCACAATAGAGGTCTAGGTAGAGACGTGTTCCGGCGTCGTTAAACGTAGTGACTGTCGATCTCTACGAAGGTGGGTGATTCCTCCTGAGGGACGATAGCACTAATACGGACTTGTGCTCCCGCGTACCATCGCGTATATTGGGAGACCCCTATAGGCATTTATCCTTTATCCTTAGGAAGCCGTGTCGGCCGCCCTACTGATCGCGATGCAGTGAACACAGCATTCACGAAGATCGACCACCCGTACCGTAAAACGTATTCTGTGGTTTCGCGAAAGGTTTGGCACACCCTCTGCCTAGATCTCCAGAGCAGTTTCTTTTGGCCTTTTTCAAACTCTATAACTGAAAAAGTCCAACCGAGCATTTGTCACTTCGGGCTCGTTAATACATCGAAGGCGACTAGAGTCATCTTTAGCTTTTTCTCGACTCTTAAAACATGAAAAAGCAAAGTTGTGTCTAAAAGCGTCTAATAAAATTCATTCAATACGGAAACATAATTCCCCTTTTTGTATTTTAGTTGATCGAGTAATCCGCAACCGTGGAGGAAAGTCAATTAGAACTCCGTCGTTCGAGGAGACTCGCGAGTCAACCGTCTTTGTCTCCGGAATCGAGAGTAGTACGGACGAAGCAAACTCGCTTGACCGGGTCAAAATCTCCCATTAAAGTTAGAACAACAGTTCCAACTACATCTGAGATTCTGGTCACTCCTAATATTTCTGGAATCCCTGCCTCTATTGAAGAAGTTCAACAACGACAGAGGGACAGTTGTACTGATCCTAGTCTGAGAACAAGTACTTGCATAACTGAACCAGTTCCATCTGAAACCGGTCCACAGAGTCTTGTTGCTCAAACAACTGTCGCTGTCGAAGCAACCCCTTCTTCGGCACCAGAAATCTTTTACGGACCTGACGGTCTTCCTCTTCCTCCTGGTTTGATTGCAATAGAGGAAATCGTAGAAGACCAGCAAGCAAATACTCCAACTCATTTTGGAGTAGGCATCACTCTTTTTCCTTCTGCATCAGAAGTTTGTCCATCGCCATTGGAAGTTCCTGTAGAATCGTTAGGCAGTTTATTGGATAGACTTAAAATGTCTGAGCAACCGTCGACATCTAGGACTGTGCCAAATGACACAGCGACAGCAGAAGCTCCTGCTGTCACTCCGACGATGTTTGCCGGCATACCAGCTGTCCCGACTAGCTCTCAACAGCTAGAAGGAGTCCACCCAGGGACTATTATGACAACTTGGTCTGTTCCAGTTTGTTCTTCCGGTATAATACCCGGTAATTCTTATGTTGAAACTAGACAAATTGATCCCTTTGGAAATCAGTTTGGACCATCCAGTCCTCAAAGGCAATCTATACCCTTGAGCTCCGGATTGTTACCGTATGGGGGGCAATATGCCCTTTCACTTCCCCCTCCGGGAGGATACCCATACGGCAGTTTTCAACCGCATTCAGGTTTGACTGAAGTTACGACGAATGGTTGGGTGCCTATGTTGCCCCAACAACCGAGAGTTGTATATTCCATGCAACAATGTGTACCTATGTCTAGCATCCCGACGACGCCAGCAATTGTAACCGTGTCGCAAGTTCAATCGATGCCTGTTGTGTGTCAACCCCAAGTTGTAATGCAACAACCCCTTGACCCTGCAACACAACCACAATCGCCAACTGCCAGGACGACACAGATACAAACGGGAACCGTAACCCCGCATCTTGGTCCGTCGGTTAGTATCGCACAGCAAAACATGGCTTCGCAGCCATGGATGGTGCAATACCAACAACCTCAGTTTCAACAGGTGTACCAGGGATCTGAGCAACAGATCTTTGCAAATAGTGGGCAACCCTATATTCAGAACGGGTTAAATCAACCACTTTACAGTGGCCAAGCCCACCAGCCATATCAGTCCTATCAACATCAGTTGCATTATGCTGGTATGCAAAGGCCTACTGCTCAGGCGATTCCATCGTATCCTGGGTATGCCTCGCCAAATCTGAATCAGCAGTTGCCATTCGTGGCGACTCTAGAATTACCAGATTTACATCGATTGACGAATGATCCAATCGCCTATGCCCATTGGTGGCCAGCAATTCCTCACAAACTTCCTTCGGACATTCCTAAATTCAATGGAAATCCTGGCGAAGACCCGTCGAATCATGTGATGACTTTCCATCTGTGGTGTTCGTCGAATACCTTGAATGATGATTCGATTAGGCTTCGCCTTTTCCAGAGGACATTGACTGGTCCGGCGGCTAAATGGTATATTGAATTACCTAGAGCCTCTTTCGACAATTTTAGTTCCCTAGCCACGACTTTCTTAACACACTTTCAGTTACCTATAAGGTACGAAACTGGAACCGAGATCTTAACCAATTTCAAGCAGACAACGGCCACACATATATCAGATCATATACATGAGTGGCGTCGTCGTCGCAGAATGGTAAAGACTTATGTTCCAGATCAGCTTTTAGCTGAGTGGTTTATAAATTCGCTTCTTCCTGCTATAACAGAAGATGTGGCCAAGGGAGGCGTCGTAACAGAGGAGCAAGTTATTGCTCGTGCCCAGTATTTAGACTTAGTATATACTCAGTCTGGCACGCTCTATGACAAGATACCTGACGCCCCTAGACCGGAATTTTCAATTCCTCCCCCTCCTGGATCAAATAGTGACTCTCATGCCGGCGATGGTGTGATCGGCACTGCAAACGCAAATTCAACACGGGATTCGTCTAAGAAAACCCATAAGACTTCGAATCAAAATGCAAATGAAGAACTTCTTGCCTCGGAAGTAAGTGCCGTGTCGGACGACAAGGGCAAACAACTGAAGCAACCAGGAGACAAGAAGAAAAAGAAAGGGAGAAAAGGGAAACCCCCTTCGGGGTGTCATATATGCGATGAGGATCATTGGACAGCAGATTGTCCATGCAAAGCTGAGCATAAAAGATTCTTTAAGAGTCCGAAAACCTCAGCTGTGTTGACTGATCCGTTTCCTAATCCTGGTCAAAATCTGGTTGCTAATCAAAATGCTTCCCGATCCCAAGTGCTTATGTTGTCTACCTCAAAGCAGCAGAATAATGCTTTGACAAGGAATAAAGATTACGGGAATCCATGGCTGTCAAATAACAAGGCTAATGAACAACCTAGTAGTTCGACGACAGCTTTGACCGAAGTTGTGCCACCCATCATTCCTGAACCAATGATAAAGTTGCCAAAGGGAGTAGTACACAAATCGACATTTAATCCTAGTGCCAAAATAGCACAGAATTATAATATAATAGAGGACCTGGCCCAATCGCCGTCCGCTATGTCGACACTTGAGGTACCGCAAAATTGCCCCTCCCAAGAGCAAACTTTATTATCAACAATAGGTGGGATTGGCCCAATGGATTCCAATCTTGTGGCCTTTGATCATAAAGGATATGACCCTAAGTTATCAGCTCAACTAGCTTTCCTTATTCAAGTGAGAGCCCTCAACAAAACTGTTCATCGAACAATTATTGATGAGGGGGCATCTACATGTCTTATGTCGATGAGTTGCTGGAAAAATTTAGGCTCACCACCCTTGTCGAAATCGTCAACGACCTTAAAAGCATTTGATGGACGATCATACACTCCCTACGGGATTTTAGGTAACTTGCAAGTTGAACTGGGGGGCAAAACAGTAGAAGTCGATGTTGAAGTAATTGATGGAAACCTCGATTACAACATCCTACTAGGAAGGCCCTGGATATATGCCATGGCCGCAGTCGTGTCGACCTACTTCAGGAAGATTGCATTTCCCTTTCAAGGAGGGATTACAGTCGTCGACCAACAAACTTTCCTCCCCGACAGTTCACAAGTTACGGGAAGCATTCCAATGATCCATGGAAGCAATCATTCGCTTCAAAATATTGGAGTAGGTCTCCTAAAAGACCCTGCCTTAATGGGTACTTTTGCCCTACCGCCCGCAAGAAATTTGGCGGAAGTGGCCACAGTGGAAACCTACAATATGAAATCTTCTATATCTAATGGATTCGGAAGATTCCTAAACATTTTGTCAGCATGGATCATCGCCCTAATGGAAATACTGTAAATACAGTGGGCTCCGAGGACAGTTCTTATCTCATGTCAACCTCGTTAAAAAATGAAACAAGGAGCCATGAGGATAGTTCTTTTACTGTGTCAACCTCATTAAAAAATGAAACCAATCCCCTTTCCAAATCTCAAAGGTAAACCTTCATTCCAACCACCAAGTTGAATGCAATGAAGCTTGGGGGGCATGCACCTCGTTTTGCGTTATTATGCTGGGGGCATGCAAGCAGAATCGAGCAGTTTTAGCACATGGTTCATGCTCGTTAAAAAATAAACGCAAGATCCGAGCAGTTTTAACGCGGTCTTCATGCTCGTTAAAAAATAAATAAAAGCAGTGAGCAATGTTCCCTCCAGAGTTTAAGCTCATTTTTATCTAAAAAAAAGAACCTATCCCGGTAAATAACCTTCTGAGATCGTAAATTCATCAGCCATAAAAGCCTTGGTCGTGTTTGTGCACCGTCACCTCCACCGTCATTTGGCCGATCATTCACTTCCATTTGTGTGTTTACCCATTTTGAGGAACATCTGCGAAGAGTGATTTCACCTAGCCATCCTTGTGACACTGCCGTGATTGGAAAATTCCAATTTGTACCTGGAATCAGTTGCTATCCCTGTTTATCACTCGTTCCTCAAAAGACAAGTCATCTTTGAGCTCTTTTCTGACTCGTAAAATATGAAAAGTTTGCCGAGTTCTGGCCTTCCAGCTCGTTAAAGGGACCGGAAGAGCTATCCCTCTTTTAGACTTTAATCTTTTTGGACCTGAGGGATTATTACACAAAAAGATCGAGCGCTTGTCTTGTTCGGCTCGTTAAAAGTACCGAACACCCATCCCTTCTGTATTGTTTTATACTTTTTCGGACTTAAGGGATTAGATGACGAAAAAGGAATTATGGAGTTAACTTTCTGTACCTTTTCAGACTCTCTAAAAATGAAAAGGACCGAGTTTTCCTTGTCGTTAGACTCGTTAAAATGATTAAATAGCGACAAACTTGTCTTTAGACGAGAACGAGTTTCCCTATCGCTAAGCTCGTTAAATCATAGCGATGGGCTTGCCCGAAGGGCAGGTTATAGAACAAGCATATGTTATCCTCCTCAAGCTTGACAAAAATAAAGAGGTACTGGTCAGAAATGACTGGGGAAAAATTGGGAGAACATCAAAGCTTAATGGTAGCAAGTCGCTCTTGAACATGACACTTTTCTTCCGTACCACATCGGGTTGGGTTGTTTCATTCACCGGTCTCATCACCATGGTCTTCGCCAAACCATCCACATTTTGGGGTAATGCTACCGATCCATCGCATCAGTGTCGTTATATGTTCAAGAGAGGTCATTCTGAAAGTGTCAACCGTGTCCCATCCACTGCCATACATTATCCTTCATCCATTCATGATCGCCACCCTGAATCATATGTCACAGTTTGTTTTCACCTCCACTAAAATCATTAGCTCCGTTCAGTGTCATTGATGTGGGATTCATTAAGGCCCTCCTTTGACGGATCGCTTCTTGTCGACTTCAGCTCATTATCCAAGAAGTTGATCTAGGAACAACCCCATCAGTACTTTGAAGCTTGCATGCCTCAATGGCAAGTTTCTCACTTCCGGCGACAGGTATACATCAATGACCTTCGACCAGAAGATTTTGCGTGGCGTTCGACGCCAAGTCCTTTATTCACGCCACGTGAATTGTACTGCAGTACCTTGAGGGTCATTATCATTATCGGTGATTCCTCTCGCGCTTGTTAACGGTTTTTCATCATTGACCGGTAATCAAGCGATGTCTTTCCATGTTCGACTTCAGCGAAATTCTCACATGGATCGACTTGTACTTAGAGTGAAGATCGAACGAGTTTGAAGACCCCGGATCTAGTTTCATCCATCCGGGCTGCGATACATATTCAGGAAATATAAAAGCATTTGTCATGTACATCATTGCAGCAGATGATCATCCTATTCAAAGGATGATAATTTCAGCAGAAAATTATCAGTCTACCATCAGACGATCGTCTGTTCTATGTACCAAAATGTATTTATAAAGCTGAGCATGGGAATGCCCGCCTCAGCTAGATCATGAAAACAGAATGAAAAATAATGTATTGTATTGTATTGTATTACAGGGCACCTCTCAGCACTTGAATGAACTTCGGACCCTCTGGATAAAGCATTTCACCCGATAAACGGCCTCATACTTTAGGGGGAAACTGTTATAGACATTTTTGTGCCTCGCAGCATGGAGCATGAAATGTCGATAATTACAGGGATCCAAAGTCCCTAAACATGTTGTTCTTACCCCTAGAGGAACAAGGTCAGCAAACCACAACACTTCCTATCAGTTCTCCACCTGAAAACACTCAAAAACAGGCTATTTTTGGATCATGTCAGCTGCTCCACTGAGCATCTGCGCTGAATGTCAACTGCTCCTCCTTGTACCTGCGCTGAAAGTCAAAAACAATGAAGGCTACCTGCGCTGGGCGAGATTGGCCAAGTGGCACAGTCATTCTGCAAGGTGTCAACTGCCCAGGAAGCTTCCAAACTGACACTTGGTTCAAGGAATTCGCCCTATGATGAGTAAGAGGTACTTGATCTCCATGTGGAAGCAAGGATCTCCAAGTGGACTCAAGAACTGAAGTTTAACTGAAGAGGGAGAGGACACAAGGCAGCTTTAGGTCAGTCTCAAGCTGACTCATCCTTTCTCCAAATCTCCTATATATAGAGCTCTTCTATGAGGTCTAGGAAGGCTGGAATTTTGTGCAAAGCAAGGAAGTGCTGTTGGTTTACAGTTAGAGCTATTGGGTGATTGCTGTTATAGAGGAGAAGAGGAGATTTCTTGCTGCTGGGGAGGTGCTGCTAGATTGGAGCCATTTATGGTTGTAACCTTCTCAGAACCTTTTTCTTCTATCAATAAAGCTTTTGATGTTCTCCTATATACTTGTATTGCAATGATGTATTGTTTTTATCTGTATATTTGATTCATTCTAATCCATGCATCAGTTATGAGTACATGTTTCTTGTAGTTTCCCTCTCTTGTTTTTGCAGGATCTTTGTGTAGCTGGGCCGGCAAAGGGAGCAAGGAGCTGGGAACAAGAGGCAAAGAGAGAAGACAGGATCGACAAAAGCGAAAGACATCGGTTGGTCAATCTTTTCTTCCTTCTCTGTACTTTCATAAAGGAAAAATATCAAAGCTTTACTTTCAGTTGTTGCTAAGGAACTATCACCCTTAGAGTAGGGATAGGGTCATTCCGAGTCGGATACTTTTCCCCACAACACAACTGCTAAAAATAGATCCTTGAATCAAGGGATGCCTTTGAATGTTGCCTTGGGAGGAGCAGCCCATGCATGCAAATTAGTTTTGCTCAGACCCGGAGGGAACCAGTCAACTCAACTACACATGCAAGAGCCTGCTCAACTGCTGGGAGAAAATGCGCATTTTTGGGTGGGAGCTGGGCTGGTTGCCCAGGAGATTTGTGCAATTTCTAGTCAACGCAGCTGACTGTTGCCCAAGATTGCGCAATTCCTGGGCTAAGCAACCCTATTGGGAAGAATTGCGCAATTTTCTCAGTGAAGCTTGACTGGAACATTTGCACAATTCTGGAGCTCAGCAGGTTGCTAGACAGAATTGAGCAATTTCTGGAGGGAAGGCTAGTTTCCCTCCATAATTGTGCAATTTCTTGAGGGAGCTGCTAAGCCTGCAGCTGGACCAAGTCTGGAAGAACAGCTTGTGAGGGGAATGCAACAAGCTCTGATGGACAGGCTATCATTCTGCAAGAAAATCATTGAAGCTTGTGTACTTGATGAAGCAAGACATGTTGCTATGAAAGGTTGGTAGGGAGGCTTCAAAGCGAAGCTAAGGCAAAATTTTGGAGTGTGGTTGTAGCCGCTACAACACTACACTGGTAGAACTACAGTTCTTTGAATGGACCTTGTTCATGAAAAACAAGTCTAACACCTCTGGAAGTATTGTTGAGTTCTTAGTTCATCTTGGTTTCACACTAGCCTGATTGTAAGATGTAGCATCTTCCAAGCTCTTAGTCGAATGACACACATTCCAAGCCAAGGAAACACAATTGTTTCACCTGGGGTTGAGGGGCATATTGGTGCACAAGTAGTATAGTCATCAGAGTCTTAGTTTCATCTCTGGTGTTTCTCCGCTGCCAGCAAGCCTTGATAGTACTCCAACAGAGTCACATAGGAACACAAGCATGGCTCCATTGCTAGCAAGCCTGGTTAGTACCCTGACAGAGTTACTTGCATCACTTCTCTGCACAAGAACCCTTTGTCTTCTTTCGCCTTATTAATTTTTCATTTTTTGAAATTTTCACTCCTCATTTTGTTTTATTTTTTCATTTTCACAACTGTTCATAACACTTATTCATTTGAGAGGTGGAAGAGGGATCCGAACTTATTGAGAGCATAAGAGGTTGTTCCTGTAGAGAAGTAGTTTATTGTACATCTAACATGCCTGTTAGGTTTTCCCCTCACCTTACGCTACTTGACTGAGCTGACAAGGGCTAACCCAAAAACAACCGATGAGAGTAGGTGACACTAGTTAGCATGCAAGCATTGTGGTTTCACGAAGGTTCACTTCGAACAATACATATTTTCCATTAACATATCACAGACTAAAAGTAACAAGTTCTTCATGCAGAGGCAGGATGACAGATAACCAAGTAGTGATAGCTGTACAAGGCCTCTTGTACTTTACCCAGCTAGTTTCAAGAGTCATACATGGTTTCATGTGAAACTAACCTACAAACAAAACAATCAAACAAACAACAAAGAAAAGTATAAGCAGAAGCAAAAGCGAAAGAAAAGTGAGTAAGCAAACAAGCAAGTAGACAAAAAAACAAACAAAACAAGTAATCAAACAAGCATGCAAGCAAACCAACTGAAAGTAAACACTAATCCTAAACTAATGGTGCATGGGCCTGATCACGTGAAGCAATATTTCCAATGCAGCCACCGGTGCATTGGTTGACCCATGTTGGTGAAGGCTTGGTCCATGAGTAACCCGGTTGTGCGGACTAGCAAGCAAGAAAGATATAACAATGAAGACAAACACACTTCATGTTTAAAAGTGCCCACAGGACATAAGTGAGTGCAGGTACATGACAAGCAGTTCGTGAACTTATCATGGTGTTGTGCAACACTGTGTGCAACTGTGAAGCATATGCACATTCTTGACTGTGACATGCAAGAAAACGAAAGAAATAAAGACAACGTGTGTTGTGCACGCGGGCTTGCAATGTAAGATTCCTCCAATGCATGAGCGATGGGATCGTGAAGTTCGAGTAGAGGAAGCATGATCTATGTGTGAGATTGATCTTTAATGCACACAGATGAGTGATGAAAAGCCTTGGGTGATTGAGCAATTTCCTGATCATAAATGAAACTAACCCCAAGAAAGCGAGGGCCTGACATAAACATCAGCTCGGGTTGAAGTGCCTCGACAGTCTTGGGTGTTTTGACTTCATTGTCAAATAGATCATCATAAACCGGTGGCTTCAAAAAATCGACTGTGATAGAATCATGATCGTGATCGCATATGGAAGTAAATAACTCACGACAGCCACGATCATAAAAATCAGTGTTTTCATCTGCATCCTCATGATCTGATGAATCAAATAGAGGGGTAGATGAGAAGTGAACAAATTCATCCTCTGTGTTTTTAGAAAAGGAAGATGAAAAATCAAGTGGATTTTCAATGAATAACTTATCCTCTCCATTGTCAGATGATGGACTGACATCCAATGTGTCTTGTGAGTGATCAACAATGGGTGCATCTGTAGATGAAGATACACATTTGAAATCATGGATGGCAGGTTCACCAAAGATGTCAGGGAAGAACGGAGGAGGCTCGGTGTTATAGACATTTTTGGGCACTACAGCCCCAAGCATAAAATTTCCATAAAACAAGGGCTCCTAAGTCCCTAAAAGTGTTGTTCTAACCCCTAAAGGAGTAAGGTCAACTGATTACAGCTTCTCCCAGAAGTTCTCCATGAAAAACTGCTGAGAATTAGTCAAAACAGGATCATTTCAGCTACTCCATAGGCAAAGTGCGTTGCATCTCACATAAACACACTGTGTGGGTGCGTTTCATTTCAAAAAGCCCTTCTATGGGGTGCGATGGGCGAGAAATGACAAATGGCAGTGTCATTCCGCGAGGTGGAGAGGCAATGGAAGCTTCCAGAAACTTCTCCTGTGACACTTGCCTCTCTGAATTCGACCAAGGATGAGTAAGAGATCATCAATCTCCAAGTGGAAGCAAGAACTATCAGAGGGAAGACACTAATCAAATCACAAGCTAACTCATCTCCCTTACAGATATCTATATATGGATCCCTCATCCCAGAGATCCAGAGGCTGGAATTTTGCATATTGTAAGGAATTGTTGTTGGTTTCTTGAGATAAAACATCAGATTGTTGGGTGATCTAAGCTTTGTATGAGGTGAAGAGGGGCTTCCTTGCTGAGAGGATAATGCTGGGTCAGAACAACTGGTTGTAACACCCCTTGGCTCTTTCTTGTTTATCAATAAAAGCTATTCAAGTTTTCCTCCATACCCTTGTGTCATTTATGTTTGCTGCATTTGTATGGTCAATTTACATATGATCCTAGATTGTTTATGATTATAGATCCATGTTCTTGTATAGTGCTATGCTACTGTGATCTTACAGGTACTCTGTGAAGCTGGGTGTGCAAGGGAACAAGTAGCGAAAGACTATCAAGAAAGAGAGGAATAGAATCAAGAGATTAGCGCAAGACAGAGGTTGGTCTTCTTAGTTCTTCTCTATCTATACTTCATAAAGGAAAAATGAAAGTAGCTTTACTTTGTTTGTTTCTAAGGCAGCTATCACACCTTAGTGGGATAAGCAGTTCTAAGTAGACACTTTTCCTTGTAACAAAATGGCGACTCCGCTGGGGTCGAATTAGTTTGTTTGTTTATCTTCCTTGTTGTCTATTTCATAAACTTACAGACGGAGCCTGAAGTCGAGCCAGGTAGCTTTCGAACTGCATTTGCTATGCAAATGCAAAGTAGAAAAATGCCGCTTCAGTCAATCTCCAGTATCTGTTTATGATTTAAACAACTGATTCACAAACTCTCTGATTGCCCTTGTGATAGCTCTCAGATCCTCTTTAGATCTACCCCTAATTGTTGCATTACTGATTACCATTTGCTCGGCCAAAACCCATGAACTGAACTACAAACTGTGACCCGGAACCTAACCAAAGTCTTGTCTCTGGCCCAGCGCAGGTACTATTATGAGAATCTGAAATTCAGCGCACTTCCCGAGTGTAGTAGGTGCACTGCATTTCAAATTCCCTATGTTACAGGTGCATTGATCAGACTAGGCATTGTGCAGTTTTGGTTTCTGTGATTCGTTCTTTCCAGTTCTATTCATAAATTTTGCTACCTGTGATCAGCATATATCTGTTTGAAACCCCTTTTCCTTGCTGTTATTCCACCTCCTTTGTACAAAAGAACTGTAAATGTTTTTGTGTGTGTGTTGAGTCATTTTCAGTTCTCCTTTTCAAAAAGTAACATAATCACACTGTCGTCCTTTGATTTGAAAGTGTCGCAAGTGTCGTTTTCAATCATAGGAAAGAGTTTGATTGCTGTTGATAGTCGGTTATCCTGTTACTATTGTATTTTGTCTAAATTTGTAGTTTTTCTAGTGTCAAAAACAAGTATTCATTTCAAAATCGTAAGGTGTTGTGATTGCCTCTATTTTTTATTTCGAAAAGAAACTTGTTGATAATTGTCGCTTGAAAAGAAATTCGGATTTGTGCATCAACTTTATTTTTATCATTTACATACTAAGAAAGTCGAAAACAAATACATGCATGTGCATTTGCATTTAGACAGTCTGATTGGTTTGCTTTAGGAAAGTGCATTTAGAGTGTGCTCTTTGTGAAAGAATTCTGTCTTTCTTTCCTTAGTAGCTAGGATTTTCATTACACAAAGAAGATAAAAAGATTGTTTATCATCTTAAATTGCATTTTAGGAATTATGCTACATCTCGAGGTGAACCTGAAAGGCAAACTTCATAAACAAGATCAACTATAAAATAAATTCAATGAATCGAACAACGCTTTGGAACCTAATGCACAACATTTAGAAGTCTAGGCTAGAGACATATTCCGGCGTCGTAAAGCCTGGTAACTGTTGTTCTCACTGATGGTTGGGTGATTCCTCCACTTTGAGACGATAAGTGCCAGTACGGACTTGTGCTGCCACGTACCGTCGAGTATATTTTGGGAGACCACAATAGGCTTAATCCTTTATCCATAGGAAGCTATGTCTGCCGCCCTATTGATCGCAATGCACTGAACACAACATTCAAGAAGATTGACTGTCGTACCATAAAAAGTATTCTGTAGTTTTGCGATTGGTTTGGTAATCCCTCTACCTAGATTTCTAGAGCAGTCCCTTTCATTCCTTTTTAGACTCCTTAACGGAAAAGGTCCATCTGAGCACTTGTCACTTCAGGCTCATTAAAAATCGAAGGCGACTAGAGTCACCTTTTGTTTTTTCTCGACTCTTAAAAATTGAAAAAACAAGTTGTGTCAAAGCATCTAAAATTTATTTTAAACGGAATAATCATCACCCTTTCCTACGTTGATCTTGGGTTGAGAAAATGGAATCCACCAACCAAGGAATTCCCCTTGGAGGAAATCCTAGTCCCTTCTCCTCTTGGGGAGATGTTGGTGCACCCCATATGGCCAAATTATCGCTTCCAGGATTGACAATCGGCTTGCCCGTATGGCTCTTCTCAACCTTTGTCGTTCAGAACACCACAATTCCTGAACAATCGAGTCAACAACTAGACGAATCCAGAGTTACCCACCAACCTTCTACTTCCTCCAATTCTTCCTCTCCTCCTTCCTCTTCACTTGATGGGGCTGGTAAAGCCAAAAATCAAGTATCTGAGAAGAAGAAGGAAAAGAAGAAGAAGGAGCCAAAAGCGAAAGGGGGCAACCGAGCATCGTCTAGAGAAAATCCACACAATGCACCGACGAGGCCTAAATCGCCATGTGTCATTTGCAAAGGAGACCACTATCATAGAGATTGTCCTTGCATCCCTCGAATCTTAAGGGACTGGTCTCCTCGTTTGCACAACCCAGTGTTGTCAACCTCTGATGATCATGTTCGAAGCACACCGTCAACTAGTAAAAGTGAAGCCCCAGGACAAAAAGGAAAATGTAGATTTCCTTGTAAACTGTGTGAAGGCGATCATGCCATCCACCGATGTCCCTTCTTAGACGAGGCTAAAAGAGTTTTGGATGATCGTCCGGTTTCACAGTTACGACTTCCTCCTGGATATAAAAAACTCTTGCCGAGTCCGTCACTAGTTGAAAATTCGGCTGACCCACTCAGGTGGTCGGCTGAAGCATCTATCATTGAAGACAAACCATCTGAACCCATACCAGACAAAAGTCAAAGGGTTGAGGCGGCAGTTGACCCGGTCTTTCCTTCAGAGGTTCCATCTTCAGATGATACAGTCACCGAAGAGAACAAGGATGACACCGTCCAAATTCTTTTTGTAAGCACAGACTCCAATGAACTTGGGGGAAATTTACCCGTTCCTTTACCACAGGAAGGAAGTTCGTCAGAGTCATACCCGACCGTCTATTTGGTCCCACCTCCAAGCAACCTAGTTGTCTCCTTTGACTGGAATCAACTAGGCAGACCCCGTTTACGAGCTAGTGTACCATTTTGAATTATTGTTCAAATATATAGAATGGTTATGGCTGGTACCATCATAGATGAAGGGGCTTCTGTGAGTATCCTTTCCCCGATTGCTTGGAAAGTGCTTGGTTCACCATCGCTTTTGCCTGAGATGAGAAATCTAACAGGCTTTGACAAAGGAACCAGTCGACCGTTAGGGATCCTTCCCAATGTGCCCAATAACATTGAGAGGGAAAACTATTCAAATGAAAATAATGGTAGTCCAAGGACCCCTGGATTATAATCTACTCCTCGGACGAGACTATATTTATTGCATGGGAGCGATTGTCTCCTCACTATTTAGAGTAATGTGTTTTCCGCACGAAGGAAGAGTGGTCAAGCTCGTAGACTAGCTTCCATTTCCTAGATCACATAGAGCAAATAGTCATATGCCACCCCTGAATGGTCTTTTCACACAAGGAATGTCTCATCAATCTCTAGTCCATCCACCTGATGAGCGCGAGTGATTCAGGGGACATGACTGAAACCCAGGGGGCATGTACGCTGGTCTGCTTCGGCAGGAAAACTTCGGGTATAGGGTAGGTTTCCGTGAGAGTATACGACCTCTGTACTCCAGTCCATGATTGGAAGAGGGAGTTGGACTGGAATAAGATTCTCTTTTCAAAGTTATGTGGGTTGGTCGATAAACATCACCGAAGAAGTGTTTTGTTTACTCCGTGAATAGAACAATCTTTGGTAACCTGTAAGAGGTAGACCTCTCTCGGTAAAACAAATGTTTTAACGGAAGGAAGAAGGGGTAACCTTGAAATTCTGTTTTATACCTGGGGGCATGCAAACCTTTTGGCGTGCAAGCGAAGAGCGACTATTTATTTTTTAAATTTGTAGGTCCTCTAACCCTTTAAACTCGTAGGATTGGTCGTTTCCTAACTTGCATAAAGAAAGGATGTGGGGAAAAACTCTAAAAGTTGCCGTTTTTATATATGAGACATTCTTATTATACGACTGGATTAATCGAGCAGTTTTAGGACATAGTTCAAGCTCGTTAAAAAATAAACATAAGTCATGAACACATGTTCCTACAGAGTTTAAGCTCATTAAAAAATGAACCAATTTTCCGGTAAATAACCATCGTGAATGTAATACTTCAGCCTTTAAAGCCTTGGTCGTGTTTTCACCGTCACCTCCACTTTTACATTGGCCGATCATTCACCTCCATTTGATTGTTTACCCATTTTGAGGAACAACTGCAAAGAGTGATCATGTTAGCCATCCTTGTAACACTGCCGTGATTGGAAAATTCCAAACCTTACCTGGAATCAGTTGCTACCCATTTTATCACTCGTTCCTCAAAAGACGAGTCTCCTTTAAGCTCTTTTCAACTGACTTGTAAAATATGAAAAGATTGCCGAGCCATTGGCCTCTCCAGCTCGTTAAAGGGACCGGAAGTGTTATCCCTCCTCTCAATTTTAATCTTTTTGGACCGAGGGATTATTACACAAAAAGATCGAGCGCTTGTTTTGTTCGGCTCGTTAAAAGTATCGAAAATTCATCCCTTCTGTATTGTTTTATACTTTCTCGGACTTAAGGGATTAGATGACGAAAAACAAATTTTGGAGTTTCCTTTACGTTCCTTTTCAGACTCTCTAAAATTGAAAAGGATCGAGTTATCTTTGTCGTTAAGCTCGTTAAGATTTAATAGCGACAAACTTGTCTATAGACGAGAACGAGTTTCACTATCGCTAGGCTCGTTAAAACATAGCAATGGGTTTGCCCGAAGGGCAAATTATAGAACAAGCATATTTTATCCTCCTCAAGCTTGACAAAAATAAAGAGGTACTGGTCAGCAATGATTGGGGAAAAATTGGGAAGAAAACTTGAAGAAACTTTGTTGGTAGCAAGTCGCTCTTGAACATGACACTTTCACTCCGCATCCAAGTCGGGTTGGGTTGTTTCATTCACCGGTCACATCACCATGGTCCCATAACACCATCCACATTTGGGTTTAATGCTACCAATCCATCACGTCAGTGTCGCCGATATGTTCAAGAGAAGTCATTCAGAGAATTCACCTGTGTCTCACCCACTACAATACATTTATACTCAATTCTTTCATGACCGCCACCCTGAACCTTATATCACCAGATCGTTTTCACCTCCATTAAAATCATTTGCTCCGTTCCGTGTCATTGATGTGGGATTCATTAATGCCCTCCTGTGACGGATCGCTTCTTGTTGACATCATCTCACTATCCAAGAAGTCGATCTAGGAACACCCCTTTCAGTACTTTGAAACTTGCATGCCTCAATGGCAAGTTTCTCACTTCCGACGACAGGTTTACATCAATGGCCTTCGACCGAAAGATTTTGCATGGTGTTCGATGCCAAGTCCTTTATTCACACCACGTGAATTGTACTTCAGTACCTTGAGGGTCATTATCAGTATCGGTGATTCCTCTCGCACCTGTTAACAGCTTACATCATTGGCTGGTAATCAGGCGATGTCTTTCCATGTTTGACGCCAGAACATCTCTCACATGGATCGACTTGTACTTTGAGTGAAGATCGAACGATATTTAAGACCCCGGATCTAGTTTCATCCATCCGGCCTACGATATATATTCAGGGAAATAAAGACATTAAATGTACATCATTGCTGCATAGATAATCATCCAATCAAAGGGATGATGGCTCTACCAGAATCATCAGTCTACACTCAGACGATTGTCTGTCCTATGTACATGAAAATGAATTTATAAAGCTGAGCATGGGAATACTCGCCTCAGCTAGATCATGAAAATATTATGAAGATAATGTATTGTATTGTATCTTATTACAGGTTTCCTCCCAGCTTGAAAGAACTTCAGATCCTCATAATAAAGCATTTCACCCGACATCAAAAAGATTAACGACCTCATGCTTTATGGGGCAATTGTTATAGACATTTTTGGGCACTACAACCCCAAGCATAAAATGTCCATAAACCAAGGGCTCCTAAGTCCCTAAAAGTGTTGTTCTAAACCCTAAAGGAGCAAGGTCAACTGATTACAGCTTCTCCCAGAAGTTCTCCGTGAAAAACTGCTCAGAATTAGTCAAAACAGGATCATTTCAACTGCTCCATAGGCAAAGTACGTTGCATCTCACATAAACACAATGTGTGGGTGCGTTGCATTTCAAAAATCCCTTCTATGGGGTGCGATGGGCGAGAAATGACAAATGGCAGTGTCATTCCACGAGGTGGAGAGGCAATGGAAGCTTCTAGAAACTTCTCTTGTGACACTTGCCTCTCTGAATTCGACCAAGGATGAGTAAGAGATCATCAATCTCCAAGTGGAAGCAAGAACTATCAGAGGGAAGAAACTAATCAAATCAAAAGCTGACTCATCTCCCTTACAGATATCTATATATGGATCCCTCATCCCAGAGATCCAGAGGTTGGAATTTTGCATATTGTAAGGAATTGTTGTTGGTTTCTTGAGATAAAACATTAGATTGTTGGGTGATCTAAGCTTTGTATGAGGTGAAGAGGGGCTTCCTTGCTGAGAGGATGATGCTGGGTCAGAACAACTGGTTGTAACTCCCCTTGGATCTTTCTTGTTTATCAATAAAAGCTATTCAAGTTTTCCTCCATACTCTTGTGTCATTTATGTTTGCTGCATTTGTATGGTCAATTTACATCTGGTCCTAGATTGTTTATGATTATAGATCCATGTTCTCGTATAGTGCTATGCTACTGTGATCTTACAAGTACTCTGTGAAGCTGGGTGTGCAAGGGAACAAGTAGTGAAAGACTATCAAGAAAGAGAGGAAACGAATCAAGAGATTAGCGCAAGACAGAGGTTGGTCTTCTTTGTTCTTCTCTATCTATACTTCATAAAGGAAAAACAAAAGTAGCTTTACTTTGCTATTTTCTAAGGCAGCTATCACACCTTAGTGGGATAAGCAGTTCTGAGTAGACACTTTTCCCTGTAACGCTCGGATGGAAGGGAGCCATCTTTCGCTGAGTGTTGATGCTCAAGCTCGCAATCATACTCTTCATGAATGACAACACATGTTGGTTCTGCAACACCAACCCCATCGATGGCTTGATCCTCATTCACAACAAGTGTAGAGTCCAGAATGGAAGAACACAAGACAGTATCATCCAGAGGATTAGCCGAGTACGAAGACGGAGGTTGTGGAACAAAATGCATGTGACAACTCGATGGACTCACAACCAAATCTGCACAAAAATTAAGCGAAGTGATGTTGGGAGGATGTGACAGCTAAATTGATGTGTGAGCATGATCTCCTGAATCACTCTGCAGTGATGGAGATGTTTGATGAGGGGATGATGGACAATCACTTGTGACAGTGACCGTATTCATCTGTGATTGCGAAGCTCCATCACTGAAGAATATTGAGTGAGGCTTGATTTCAAACTTCTTCTTGGGACGAGAAAATTTCTTAAGGCAATACTTGAATCGGTCCCAAAGATAGAAAAACTTCATCTGGCTCTTCAAAGCTTGAAACTGCAAATAACAAAAGTGCTGCCAAAAATCCATAGGTGATTCATGTGGAGCCTTCCGTTGTTGTAGCAGTTTCTGGTCAAGATGGTCTGGATCAAAATGATAGAAAGTGTCTTCAATGAGATAACATAAGTACTCAAGCGAGTGCACGCTGTCAACTGGCAGGGTGCACAACCATCGATGTGGAGATTCATGAAGTGTGTATGCAAGCAGAAAACTGGCTTGTTTATCAGAACATCCATCTTCCTCATGAATCATGGAAAGAATGTCACGTAGAAACTTAGGCTAGGCCACTTCGCCTTCACCATCATACGTGCAAGTGGACAAGAGATCAAAGAACTCCCTCGTGATGGTGACATCTTTGGCATGCAAAAAACATCATGGAGGGAGTAGAGTGAAAGACTCCATGATAGATATGAAAAGGTTCAAAATAGGATGAGAGGACATAGCTTGTCATCTGGCCCTCCTTCCAGTGCCAGAAATGTTGACGGTGCTGGACGTGCCAACATGTTAGGGGATCTCCCTAGTAAGAAGTCCCAATTAGACCTCAGACCATTTGGTGTAGGAGTCCTAACAGTGGGTCGTACGGTAATGCCTTGACCACGATTTCACATAGAGGCAAGTAATATAACTCTGTTGGTAGCAAGGGTGTGACATATGCAGTGAGCCAAGGATGCATCACAACATGGAAGGAAAGTTAGCTGGCAATCTGAAGTGATGGTTAAACCAACAACACATTTAAGAAAGATTCATACATACATACACATAAATATCTATACATGCATGCGTAAGAAAACAAATACATATATCATTTAGAGTAAACAGATAGCTGAAATACAATACAACATATGCATGAAATGTGTTGGCTCTTGTTATATTAAAAAGTGTAAGTTCTAGTCATACAATACATCCATGTTCAACCATTAGTTCCGACTGTGGAACGTTGCAGCCACAACCGCCTACTCCTCCAAAGAGATGTACTAGATCTGTGCAGTGGAGAAGCAAGGCCCGATACAATATTGTCCAAGCTCTCTCTAAGATAGTCCTATCGGAAGCTTGGCTGACCAAAATCCTCTACAATGAGTTATGAGGTGCTATTTATAGCAAAGGGTGGGGTGAACCTTTACATTCCCCTTTGAGACCATTCATCTACCCTCATGACTCTTCAACTACTCTATGACTGTTACATTCAATTAGACACTTGAACTTCCACTTGACAAGACATTACATTACAATGCACATGTGCCCATATGAGACAAAATGGCTTGAGCAAGCCATGCAAGATATCACTGACACTCAAACCATTGTGGTGAGACCAAATCTTTGATATGCTTGTGATGGTCGAAGGTGATGAGCTGATGCCAAGCTTGGTTGTCTGTGATGGTGTCCGTGCACTCAATGGTGACATCTTGCTGAAGCGAACTCTTGCCTTCATTGCATCCGGGTGCACTGATATGGCTCCTCTATCCAAATCATCTGATAGCATGTACATGGTCGTCCTAGTGCAACCGGACTGACAACTTGTTGATGCATAGTGTCTACGCTACTCTCCAGGCATGTGTTGGTGGCTATGCGCATCAACTTGTCGAGGTACATGCTCAGCTCCAGTCGGACTTGCTTCTTATCTTTGCCTCAGTGAGTGTGCCAAATGGGTGGGATCGCATGCATGCACACAATGGCATGCATGTTGATGCATTCCCTTGCATGTGATCAACAACATTGCTCACCTTGTCCACTCTGTGCCAGTTGCTAGGATGGATCTATAACTTGTACGGGCGTAGTTTCATCCGTGAGTGCATGTTGCGCCCCCTGGTGTACCTGTTCCTGCTGCAACTCATTCTCTCATCTATGCAACTCCTATTCTTCCTTGAGTTGTTGCTTCAACACATGCAACTCCTTCTTTGTTCCGTTCTCTGCCTTCGCACGATCTTCATGTCACGTTGTCACCTCATAACCTGAGTATCCAAAGTTGCTTTCATCACAAGTGGATTTTCTTGAGCTTGCAACTTTGTTCTGCCCCTGTGTTGTCAACAACCTTCCTCTTGTGTTCGTTGCATTCGGTATGCTACCTTCAGCTGCTATTGATGGTGCTTCGTGCTGTGATGCTGCCGCCATCATATCTTTATGTCCTTGTCTACGAACAACTTGATGTCTTCGTGGGTAGGCAAGTTCATCGACACTTGATCGACTGCATCCCCAACTGTGCTCTGAACGATGTCTTCTACTCTACTCTTCTAAAAGCCATTATACCTTTGCTGCTGAGAGACAGATGAACACCTACGATACCTGGAGACATGGAAACACTCATGGCAAGCAATTTGTCATTCGAAAACCAAAACGAAATTGAGAACTGACTTGCAACATACCTGTGTGACTAATCACGAAGGTTGCACAATTTCTGCCGGGAGGTCGGGAGATTGACTGCCAAAACTACGCAAGGCACAATTCGGGCTGTCAGGAGGTTGACTAACTATTGGAACTGTGCAATGCATATTCCAGCCTGGCCTACTGAGGACAGAAACTGCGCAATGTGCAATTTCAGTCAGCAATGACATGCAAGCAGCAAACTGCATTGCACAGTTTTTGGGGCCAAGAAGACATTGCCTCCAAGAATTTCACAATGCAAGGTTCGAGGTTAGTACCTGGCTAGATTTGCACAATTTCTGGAGGGAAGGCAGAGCCTTCACTTTTGGAAATGCGCAGTGCTAGCTGGGCAAGGCATAGTCCAGGCCAAGGCAGCCTAGTCTGGTCGACGGGCAACTAAAAATATGAGAAGTGCGAATGCATGAGGAGATGAGTGCAAATAAGAGTGAATGATCATTCATGCAAACAACAAGTGCAGGATTCAGGAAATGGGAAAGCATGCAAGTGTGTGAAGCAAGTCGCCACAGTGGCGACCGTCCGTGCAAACAATTCCATGCATGAGACAATAGTGAGATGCAAACGAAAACTGAAATGATGCTAGTACAAGATAGTATGCATGTAAGCGACAACAAGTGCTCACTGAAATCAAGCATACATCACTCACACAAAGAGAAACACATAAAGCAATAGAAATGCAATGCAAGTCATGAACAACAAGCTTACCCCAAGACAACTGAGCTGAATGTGTCAACGACTCCTAGATGCAATGTGGGATGCCACAGTTGAAAGGTCAATGTGAAGAATGAGCTCTGCAACGTCTAGTTGATGAGTTTTGATAAGATCGAGGTTGTGACGCGCATGCCACAAATCTAGGAAAAACAAAACTTGGCAGAAGGTTTCTGAGATGATCCTTGCATGTAACCTCCAGCTACTAAAAGTAGATCCCTAAATCAAGGGATGCCTTTGCATGTTGCCTTGGGCAGAGCAACCCATGCATGCAAATCAATTTTGCTCAGTCCTGGAGGGAACCGGTCAACTCAACTGCACATGCAAGAGCTTGCTCAACTGCTGGGAGAAAATGCACATTTCTGGGAGGGATTTGTGCTGGCTTCCTAGGAGATTTGCACAATTTCTGGGTAGAGTAGCTAACTACTGCCCAAGATTGTGCAATTCCTGGGCTGAGCAGCCCTATTGGGAAGAATTGCACAATTTTCTCTTTGAAGCTTAACTAGCAGATTTGCACAATTCTGGAGCCCAGCAGGCTGCCAGACAGAATTGCACAATTTCTAGAGAGAAGGCTGGTTTCCCTCCAAAACTGCGCAATTTCTTGAGGGAGCTGCTCAGCCTGCAGCTGGGCCAAGTCTGGAAGAAAAACCTGTGATGGGAATGCAACAAGCTCTAATGGACAGGCTATCATTCTGCAAGAAAATCACTGAAGCTTGTGTACTTGACGAAGCAAGACATGCTGTTGTGAAAGGTTGGTAGGGAGGCTCCAAAACAAAGCTAAGGAAAAATTTTGGAGGGTGGTTGTAGCCATTACAACAAACCTACTAGCAAGAGCATTCCGAAAGGAGGGGTGACTGCCTCCTATCTTTAAATTCATGTTATAGATCTATATTTAACATGTTATTATAAATTATTTAATTGAATACGCTATAGATTTATATTTATCAAATATCTAGTTGAATAGGTTATAAATTTATACTTATTATGTATCTAATTGAATACTTTATAAATTTATATTTATTATAAATAAATTAATACACAACATTGCATTAAATAAAAATATTATATATTAACTTTTTTTATTTTTTATTTTTAAATATTCAATTAAAATAAAATAAATTACAGAAAATTAGAAATTATTTGAAAAATCTCATTTTTAAATTATATATAAAATAAATATCACATGTGAAAGGCCCATGAGCCAATTGTCCCTTTTTGTAATGAAATTAAATGGTTGATAACCCGGTAGCCTTCGTCATGACGACTTCTATAGTGCATGCCAAAAGTGGAAGTATAAATTCCTTTATTTGGAATTAAATATATCATATTCTAGTTGATATTTGGTTAGTGTGATATGGACCCTTACTAACCCAAAGTAATGGCAAGACTTATTAAATATCATAAATATTTAATACAAAACCAAAAATGAAATTTAAGAGAAACTAGTAGCTATAGCATTGCCTGATATATCTGCGAATGCTTTAACATTTTAAAAAATCCTTAACACATTAATTTAAAATGACAAAATTTTGAATTTTGAATTAAAAAAAAAAAAAATAAATAAATAAAATCCTCTTTAAACAACTAACATAGTATTTGGAAAAATAATTCCTTAGACTTGTGTAACGGAAAAAAAATCAATTGAAATAGCTCCAGGCTCCATACTTGGGGTTTGAATGTGTGACCTAACATAGAAACTAGTAATAAGAGTGCGAGAAATTTAATGTAAGAGAAACCAATAAGGATTTCTTTTCATTTTTAAGATTTTTTTTTTTGAAAACACATGAAAGGACAGTTTTCAAAAATATCATTTAAAAACATGAAAGCACATGAGAGCTTAGTTTAAATGGTAATTAAAAGATTAGTTTAAGAAATGGTGATTAAAAGATTCGTTTAAGAATTTGAACACAACGGTCCAAAAAAAAGCTTAAAACCAAACCCGACCTTCCTTTTCACGAATTCTTGAGTGTTATATAGTCGCACTTGATGAATGAAGAATGATAGTAATTGGAAATTGAGGAGGTTCTGCACAGGAGGAGGAAATTCAAATGAGAGGGAAAGGCAACAGGTGATCGAGGTAATTTTCTACTCCTTTAATTTGTTTGTCTGTTTAATTCATTCCACAGGGAATTTTGAGTAACATGACAAATTAGGTTTCTCTGTTCATTCAACAAGTTAACCATGGACTGTGTTAGTTCTTTCTTTCTCCCTGAGCACTCTGATGTAAAGTTTTCTGTCTTATGGAGTGCTCCATAAATGTAGTGTTGTATGCATGAATGTACTATGTAGTGTTTTTGTATGCTTGCAATGTGTTGTGTTGTGGAAATGTGTCGTGTGTGGAAAATGTTTGTTTTATGTGTCTGTGGATTTGTGTCAATTGAAAGAGAAATTCGTGGCTAAGGAGAATATTCACTAGTGGTTGAAGGGCCAACTTGATCAACAAATAGTTCTTTCAGAATGAGTTTGTATCTATGTCAATATTTTCTTCAATTATTTTTAAATTCATTCTGGCACCTTTTTTTGTTTTCTTTTCTAATGAGTTGGAATTTCATATATAGGAGCTAGAGCAGGGTTTCTAGTGCTTTTGTAGCAGAGAATGAGGAATTTCCAATGCTTTTACAACCACAATTTTCCAAAGTTTCAACAACAAAAGAAAGATGGCTAAGAAGCAAGGTTAGTATTCTTTGTTGATTGTCATGTTCTTCTTATAGGCAAGGGTAAAGATCTGTAGAGGTTCATTCATTTGTTTTAGAAAGAGGAAACCATATATACTCTATAAATGAACTGGCCTATTTATTTTATAGGGTTTAAACAAATAAAACCCTGTCCTATCGATGCCCTTACAAATAGGTATTCCTTTCCTTTATTGCACAGTGGGAATTATGGGCAATCCTTACCTTCTAGCTAGGGATGGAGCACTTATCTATTCTTTCCTTAAACCAGTAATCAGCTATGGAATGGTTTTGTGTTGTTTATGTAACAATCCTATAATAGGTTGGGAATAGGTTCCTTTAGCAGGCTTTAGAAGGGAGATTGGATTTCTACTAGATATCCTTCCTCTACTATTTTCATGATATTCTATCGAAAAATACCTATGTAAGATAGCGATATATCCTTCGTCAGAGTAGTAGTGGGAGATCCTTCGATTGCTTGGACTTTTTGTGACTAGAGAGGTAGGCGTAGGTTACCAGATTACAATTTTTTAATGAGACCCAGAGAAAGACCTAGAAGTCAAGGTAACAACATAACTAGGATATAATAGTTACAAATAGAGAAATACCTATGTTACAGATAGAATAGTTCTTGCCACCTATTTATTGAGATCCATATTATGCAGCCTTGAGTTATCTATAAACCCCAAAAGAGTTAGATTATCAAGAGCGAGATCTCGATGCTTATGATAGTCTGAGCCTTTAGAGAGCTTAATGCTCTATATCGAGATCGAGTAATTTCTTTGTATGAGAAATAACTTTTATTTTCCCTGAATTACAACTTAATCTAAAGAAACTACAACCCAACGGAATACATGGAATGGAATCAAATTTAGTTGACATCCAACATACGATGCTTAACGGGTTGGTACTCTAAATGCATTCACAATACAAAATCTTAAAAATACCTTCAGAACCCAAAATATTGAAAATAGAATGAAAATAACATCTATTGGAACGCAAATTAATGAGAGCTTTGGAGAAATGATGAGGATGGTGAGCGGATAAGGTTTGCACTCATGGACTGTACTTGATATACCTGCAAACCCTGGAAGTAGGAATGGTGGGGACTCAGGATCGAGGGTATCGCCTGACAGTCCTGCACCTCCACGAACAATGAAAGGGAAGAGGTAAACGACAAAGGAATAGATTGATAGAGGTATGAGAAAAATGGTAGGGGGGAGGGATCCCCTACTAATGAAGTGTAGCCGTAGGTGAGACGAGCATCCAGGGATCAACTAGTGGAAACAGGAAACGTGGAAAGGGTCTACCTATATTGGGAGCGAAATGGTAGGCTGGACTGGGAGGAAAATGCCAGCCCAGAGCATCCAAAAAACCCAGATTCGTAATACCTAATAACAAGTTGGAGGAGTACAGAGGGTATATGAAGGACCACACATTGATTTGTAAGTTCATAGGGGCATGGCCAACTGAGAAGGAACTGATAAAGTGGATTCAACAAAGATGGCAGCCAAAGGGGCATATCAATCTCAAGTTGGGGGAAAAAGGGTTCTTCTCGGTCATTTTTTCTAACCTAGAAGACAAGGAGAGGATCTTTTAATATAGACCTTATTTCTTCAACAATGCAGGCCTGTTCATGTGACACTTGGAGGAGTGCTATAACTTGTATCAGGAGAAGATGCTGGCGACACCCATCTGGGTTCAACTCTTCGGCATCCCAATGGACTTTTGGGACCCATAAATTCTAGAAGGAATAGGAAACTCAATCGGAACTTTCATCAAACTGGCAAACCTTGGATTACCAGATTGCATAGAAGTTGAATACCATGATGAGATATGGCAGCAAACCTTGGATTATGAGCATATCCCCTTTAGATGTAGGAGATGTCATGAATACGGGCATCTGTACCGAGCTTGACCTCTAAACAACCCAGACAACCAAACACAAGGAAATAATACAGGAGAGGAGATCGGAAAAGAGGATGGAGATGATTTCCAGGAAGTGCACAGAAGGAGAAGAAATCAGAAACCAGTAGGGTCACAAAAGGCGCGCCAAAATGAGGTAGAGCAATGAAACCTCAATAGATTTGCTACCCTTAAAATGGATGAGATGGGGGAGATGACCGAGGAAGCCATTAAGGAGATGGAAAATACTCAGCAGAAAGACAATGAGGGCAGTAAAGCAAAGAGACAAGAAACAAATGAAAAATAAAGAGAGGAGAATAACATGCAAATGGTGGAGCAAAACCCAATGGAGATCGACCACCAGAAAGAAGATTTCAGTGTGGAGGAGCAAGTGATGAAACGACTGCTATAGGATTGGAGACACCTAGATGAACGCTTCATCCCAGAGCACCAAAAGCAAATCTATAAAGAAAAATTTCAGCAATACAAGATGAAACAGGTATTTTCTATAATAGTCCAACCAGAACACTTAGGCTTCCAAGGCGGACAAGGGCAAGATCCAGGAGGACTGGGAAAGGGGGGAAAGAAAAGGGGAAGAAGACCCATGAATGAGTCCATACAGATAGTAGGGGAACTATTAGTAAACTCGGGGAGAGTGGTGTCATTATCAGAGGTATTCCAACAACCCCCAAAATTGTTGAAATGATCATTACAACTAGAATATAAGAGGCATCAATAGCAGGGGCAAATAGAGATACTTCAAAGAGAGATTGAAAAAGGATAGACCTAGTATTATGATCCTACAGGAAATGAAAATCAGTGAAAAAAAGCTGAAAGAAATTATGGAAAACCATAAACCCTAGTACCAAGTCATAGGACAGGATGCAAATGGCAGCGCGGGAGGATTGGCCATTATTTGGAACATAGAAGAAATATGGTTGGAAGACTGGGTTAGTATTCCACAAATCCTGTCTGGGAGATTCAAGGTCATTGGATCCAACAAGTGGGTGCTACTCACAGGAGTATATAGACCCCATATACCAGGGGAAAGGAGGGCCTTTCTACAAAACCTAGTAAAAATAAGAAGCCTGTACCTGGAGGACTTATGGATGGTGGGAGGGGATTTTAACATGATCACCTCTTTGGCAGAAAAAAGAGGTGGCATGAGGAGAACAAACATGGATATGGAACTCTTTGGGGATACTATAGCATAACAAATACTAGTTGACATCCAAACTATAAACGGGGTGCACACCTGGAACAATAGAAGAGGGGGGAATCACCAGATTGAATCTAGATTAGACAGATTCCTAATATCGGAACAAGTTATGAGCAAAGATATATTCGTCAAAGCATCGATTCTTCCTGGAATGGGCTCAGACCATTGGCCGATCAGGCTAGAGGTGGACCCGAAAGTCAACCCAAAAAATTGCCCCTTCAGGTTTGAAGCCTTTTGGCTCAGAGACCATGGCCTCATCAAAAAAATCGAGCTATGGTGGACGTAGAGTGAACAACAGGGGAGGAACTACATGCAAACACTCCAACTTAAACTCAAAGAAATAAAAAAGAATAAGGGGATGGAACAAAGAAGACTTCAGCCACATTATGAAGGACCGACAATAATTAAACCAAAAGATGATGGAAGTGCAACAAAAAATAATATGGCAAGGGAGATGGGAGGAGACAACAACAGAAGAGGGGAGGATCATTAGTCAGCTGGAGGAAAGGCACAAGCAAGAGGAGATTCTGTGGAAACAAAAGTCGAGAGTGAATTGGTTAAGAGAAGGCGAGAGGAATACCTAGTTCTTCCACAAGGCCATGATCCAACATCGACAAAACAACAGAATATTCTCACTCAAAGATGACAAGGGGAATCACAGCACACAACATGAGGAGATGGAGGGAATCCTCGTAAACCACTTTAGAGATCTCCTAACATAACCTCAAGAAGATAGAACGGAAGCAACGCACAGAATCTCCCAGCACATTCCCTAGAAGGTCACTCAAGAGCAGAACCTAGCCTTAATGAGAGCAGAAATGCTTGGGGAAGTGGAAGAAATCATTAAAGGAATGAAAAAGAATAAGGCCCCAGGCCCAGACGGGTTTGTTAGCTACCTATACCAATAGGTTTCATATTTCATGATTGGCTATGAAAAGGTCCAAATATGCTCTGCTTTGATGATTCAAAGATCACATATTTCCAAGAGAATCCAATATGTGCTTATAGCTTGGTATGGACTCAAATTTTGATGGATGGTCCAACAGTCTAATCTGGATCAGGTCATGTTTAAATTTTCAGTTGTAAAATAGAGAAAGGAGTCTGTCCAAACTGTTTAATCTTGGCAGACAAGTAGTTTAGGTAGAGAAAAAAGGCTCCCAACAGCTTAACCTGGGACCTTGGAAGAAATAAGGGTAGAAGTAGATAGAAAAACAAAAGAAAAGCCAAAGAAAAGAAAAGGCAAGTAAGGGTCTGTAAGTCCAAGTGCACCCTCCAAGAAGAAATAAAAAATGCTAGGCAAATAGATGGGTAGGCAGTTGGGGTTGCAGAAGGGCCATTTCTTATCAGTTGCATGTGTGCTAACTTTGTTTACCAAAGCAAAATCAATGAATTGAGAAGGTGTCATTCTTCATCAAGTTGCAGCAAGCCGGAAGCATGTCTAACCTCCCTTCTTCCCCTCTCCATTTCATTACTAACACTCCCTCATCAGCTGAGATTCATGGAAGAGATTATGGTTTCTTGGTGGTTCTTGTTCCTTCAAAAGCCACATTTCTTGTGTAAAAATCTTTTCATTTTGATCTACTCCCTAAGCTAAGTGTTTCTCAAATAAACTTAGCTTTGTCTCCCCTAATCCACTTCTTTCATCCATATTAACTCTAACTTTACTATATAAATCCCCTATATCACCTTTCCCCTACTAGTATTAACACCATGGTGTATAAACCCCAAATTTTGTATAAATATCCCTCCCCTTGGCATTATAGCCATATGTTCTCTAAAAAAGGAATCAAAATGACATCCGGTCACTTTGATGAACCTATACCTCATTTCACCCCCTTGCTTCAAGTCATTCCACTCATCAAACCATCATTTGCAAAGAAAAACCCTATAAAAACCCCTTCCTACCCCTAAAAACCCTTTGAAATTATGAAAAAACCCAAAAAAAACCCACTTTCGCCGCTTAACCAAAGTTGGCGCATATATGTGATTTTCCAAATACATCGAAAACCTTACAAAAAACCCATACCCTAAGGTTTTCCGCCGGGCGCTGCTTTCAAAAACAAATATTAAATTATACCCGCACGCATCCGTATCCACCGATCACATCGTCCTCCCGTCCATCGTCGGATCGGACCCATGGGATCCGACGGCCCTCATTGATATCAGAGCGGCCCCCACGACAGATAATTAGCGGCCGAGAAAATGACGAAGGGATACGTCATGGCACGGCCACGCGTCACCCTCTCGGGTCTCTCGGAGCGGCCTCTGACAAAACCAGGGCCGTATCGTAACCGCTCCGGGAGACCGTAACCGCTATGGCACTTAACCGTAACCGCTGTGTCACTTACCGCCTGGTTCGCTGGTCCCGCGTCGGACCCATGTCATCGCCACCCTGCCATCGCATCAGTACTCTTGTCCGCCCCAGTGCCAGCGTGTCTGCCACCGCATCATCCCCATGGACCAATAGTAGCTCGCCACCTCACCCGATGACGTCATGCTGACGTCATCTAAGCTTGACCCCACCCTATGACGTCATGCTGACGTCATCTAAGCTTGACCCCACCCTATGACGTCATGCTGACGTCATCCGAGAAAATGCGCCAAAATGCCAAAAGTCCATATTTAGGCCAATTTTTGCGTTTTTTCGTACTTTTGCTGCCAGAACTGTTGCTTTCTTTGCATGATTGTTACGTCCAAGTTACACCACCTTTGCTGAAGCCAACTTGGAGACGTCCAGCGCGCCATTTCCACAGTCATCCGTGACCATTGCTCGCTCTTTACCAGGTATTCTCCATTAAAAACCTTCATATACCTATTCTGTCTGTGATTTCCCTCGAAAGAGCTTAAGCGACGTAAAACTCTCAAAATTCACCGGTGAATCTTGATGCCTAGCCCCCATTTACCACTGCAAGCTCGAAAACCACCAGCTGAGCCTTGATTTCACGAGTTCTTATAAAAAACTGTAAACTGCTCGCGCAATCGTGAGATAGTTGGTCAATCCATTAAAAACCTGCCACAGAAGACAAAGTGAGACCAGATATTGGTCTTATTCGCAATTCAAACAGTATTTCAAAGTGCTGTGTACCCACTTCACCCTCTGGTCCCTGAAATTCACACTTTCATTGCAAGTAATCACCTCTGTGTTGTTCTACCTACTTCAACCAGTTCACCTGCAAGACAGAAGCTTAATAGACCATGGAAACTCCGATTGCACTGAACATCAAGCCTCTCAATGCCCCTCATAGGGAGTTGGAATGGAAAGCTCTGGGAGATATGGATTATCAAATGTTAGACTAGTTTCCATTAGGCTCCAAATACAATATTCAGATGCTAAATGAGTTGAAAGCCCAACACCTTAGTGGAGCTGATGAATCTGCAGAGGGAAAGACTGTTCAGATATACTTCCTACATTTACCATCTATTCTTGTTTAATCAACCAGGCAACTTCTTCCTTCCCCTGAAACAAGTTAATGCCCAGGGGAATCCAAGATCAGTTGTGTTTTGGACCTCTGTTTTTCATTGCACCTCTGTGTCACCATACACATACTGTGAGTTCATAGACTTATTCATACATCCAGCTATGACATTATTGTATGGTGTTCCCCCTCCAAGGCTAACTGATGACATGAGGAGAATTCTCCATCTAAACAAAACCTACAGCATTGGTAATTGGTACCTTTACCAAGACCACACAGTCATCAGAGTATATGGCTGTGAGTTGAAGCCTTTTAGGCTGCCAAGGTATGTCCCCATGAGGCTTTTTGCCCTTGAATACTTCAGGAAATTTGGGAATGCCGACTACCTCCACTTCCAAAGTAAGAACAAGAAGGCACAGTTGAAGGTAAGGAGCCAGCTGGGCCCTTTCCTATATAACAAAAAAGAGGAGGGATGGAAAGAGGCAAACAGTATCCTAGAGGCCCTCAAACTGCAAACTAGCTTTGAGTGGATACCCTATGACCCCAATCATTTTGTTTCCCTCAGGAGGATAAGATACAAATTGGGTACCTATTCACATATAAGGCAGCCTGAGATTGAGCAGTATGCCAATGCATTAAGCTGGGAAGAGGGCACCCTAGAAGAGGAAATCACTAGTGAAGAGCTGCTAGAAAGAGAGGCCAGAAATATTCAAAAGGAAACTGACTTAGAAACTTGTGGACAGGTCCCCCTCTCCTACAAAAGACAACTTGGAGCAGCTGCCTCATCCTCAACAACACATCAGCAAGCTGCCATGAATACTCCACAGACAACCAGCAAAGGCAAAGAAAAGCAGGTGGAACAGCCACCTCCTATGACTGAAGAGCAAATGGAAACCCTAGTGCAGCAACAAGAAGAAATGGAGCAGCAGGGAGAAGGGAAGCAGCAAGAAGAACAGCAACAACGGGAAGAACAAAGGCAGGAACAGCCTGTCCAGCAAGAGCAAACAGTGGAAGCCCCTAAATCCACTGAACAAACTGTGCCTCCAAGGCAAGAAACTTCAGCTGAGGCATCAATCCTCCAAACTCCACAAAAGGAGGATACAAGCAGGAAAAGGGACAGAGAGACTCCCCTTACAACATCAGCATCTCATGGGGAGAAAAGACAGAGAATTAATCCCTTCTCAGAGGAAGAAATGCCAATAGGACAGTCCTTTGGTATACCCAGCAGGGAAGCATCAGCAAGCTCCTTTCAACAGGAGCAGGATAGAGCAATGGGAGGAGAAGTGAGTTCCTCAAATCAACAAAGGGAAGGTGGACCCAGCATTAAGCAGCAGTTCATCGACATTAAGAGGAGAAATGAGCCCATCAAGATACAGCTATATAGCCATCTGTTGAACATGGCTCCCACCAATCAACAAAGACTCATGTCTGCATATGATGTGCAGGAAGGCAAAATGATCATGAGTCATTTTATGCCAACAGCAGTGCAGCCCCAATCTGCCTCTGACTACTTTAGGACTAACCTGGAAGTCCTTGCCAAGGATATCCACCCAATGGATAAGATAGAACTGCATAAGCAAACGGGTGAGATGGTCTATGCTTCCTTGGCAGACCAAACATTGGACAACTACAGGCTACAAAATAGCCTTAAAAATACAGCCTCTCAGCTAGAGTTGGAGAGAGCATCATCCCAGGCAAAGGACAATAGAATAAGGTCCTTGGAGGACATCATCATAGAGATGGGGCATGATCCCAAAGATATCAAGGGCATACAAGAGATATTAAAATTGAGGGATGCAGACATGGCAGCCTTGAGGAGAAAGATCAAACTCCCAGCCACAATTCACCCTCAAACAGATGATGTTGCCCAGCAAAGACATGATCAACAGGCCACAACCTTGTTGATATCTCTGTATAAGCAGCTAATCCAAACTCAGGAAAAGCTGGGAGAATCGGAGGCTGCAAAAACAGCACTACAGGCAGCCTTAAAACAAAGAGAAGAAGGGCAGACCTCTCAGGCTCCTCCTCAAATCATAAACCTTGAGGAAGCTGCCCCAACTACTGTTCCTCCCCCCCAACAAACTGATCAAGCTGCACCACCTACTTCAGCACCTCCACCAACAGAACAGGCCCCTAGCTTGAACATGCAAAAGCTAAAAAATGAGATTCAAGCCCTGGAAGCTCAAATGGCAGAGCTAAATGAGACCAGGGATAAATTGGCCAAGGTGAATGACAGATATGATAAATCCAAGCAAGCGATGGCAGAGAAGGGCAGGGAGGTGAAAGCCCTCAAAGACAGGATAAAAGAGCTAGAAAATGAGCTCAAATTAGATAAAGTTATAGCTGGGCTTAATGCAATGCTATGGGCCAACATTGGCCAATCTATTACTGACCAATGGCAGTATATAGAGACAATCCATGAGCAGCTAGAGCTCATCCCAAAAGCACAAACTGAAATTCACAAGTCAAGGGCTGCTCTAGGCAACATGCCTGAAGTTGCCACCAGGATGATCAATGTGCTGAATAATAGAACAAGTACTCAGCTGGCAAACATGGGAATTCCCAATAGAACTGAGACCATTCAGTTGATCAAAAGGGTTCTCACATTGAGAAATTTGGTGCAGACATTGGAAAGAAGAACCCAGGACTTGCAGACCGAGGTAAAAAGATTCATGGATAAATTCATGGTGCTGCAAAACAGAGGACTCCCTAGCTTACTGAACAGCGCAGGGAGACTGCTCATTCATGAGCAGTATGCCAAAAGAGTGAATGCATTTGCCACAAATGAAATCCATGAGAAGCCCAGCAGCTCATAGGAAACAGGGCCAGCTACAGGACAAACTATCTACAACAAGGTAGAAAGTCTATTTTTTATAATGAATGAGATCAATCACCTGTTTGATGTGGCTCCCAATTTTTACAAATATACAGAGGCAGAGGAGACCATGGATGCAATTCTCAGGCATCAACTCCCTACACAAGACTGGTGGACAAATACAATACAGAAAATCTTATAGACAGTGAGTCATTCACCAAATTTTGTTTTTAAAATATGAATTGTTATGTAAAGCACAGTTTACAAAATCAGCATGCATTAAAGATTAGAGCTGAGCCAACTCAGCAGAAATTTCGGCCAACGAAGCAAAAGTAGGAAACCACAGGTGGCAGAGCCGAGAAAATACAGCGCAACAAACTTAAAGGCACATTTTCCAGCATTAAAGCAAAGCGGTTCAACAGACTCACTGACCTCCAAAGGTCAAAATATCCTCTGATAGACTTAAAGAGCAGTTATACTTTATTCAAAGCTCTAATAACTTCTTTTCTACTTTTCTGTACGAAGTAATGAAGATATTTTCTCTCTCAGATGACTCAATGCCTGAGATATTTTGTATAAACACTTCTATAAAGTCCCCTTCGCATGAGTTTGCAAGGGTTGTTGTTGATTTCTCCTGAAGAAGTTCTTATGCTGTAATCCTTTCAGAAGTTTAATAAAGAAAATGATGGAATTTCTCGGATTTCTGAAGTGTTGAATGCGTTCTGGTGTCTGTTGAAAACTGCTGGATTCCTGTGTATTACACAATACAATAAGTCTCTGTAACTCTCTCTGTTATGTATTTTTGATTTGTTAAAATCCATATATGTTTCTAATTTTTGAATATTTAGCAACAAGGAAAAAGAATAACTTTCAGGATTTATTCAAGAAATACCCCGAGTTCAATCTGTGTTGTTAATGAATGTTTTCTTCAGCTGTAATCTTGATAAGTGTAATTCTTAATTGCTGCACTTTCAGAATACACCTTTCACAGTGACCTTTGTCTCAGGAATTCAATTTTTCTCCTGTGCAACGTGTTTCACTTTCACCTCACCAGCTTAATAGAGAATTCTTAATTGCTTTCTGTTGGCTGACATGCCTCACCATTCAAGATAAATTTGTTTGTCTGAAATACACAATTGGCCCTGCAGTTTGAACACCACCAATCCTGCATTTCAAAGCATTTCACAACTCCAGACTCCATTGCCCAATGATATATTACTTCCTAAACACTACATCTTAAGCCCTGAAAGAAATCCTTCAACCAAAACATAAACCAAAACCTGAGCATAATAGCTAGCCTAAAACACCATCATAACAGAGACAAATCATAAAGAGAGAGCCCTCTCTGATTACAGTTTGGCTAGAAACTGTGATCCAAAGATTGGTTAGTGGTTACCCCGGCCGTATTCCCTTGGGAGTCATAGGGAACAACCTGGGTGTTAACATAATTGGCGACTCCACTGGGGAGTGCTTGAGATTTTTTCAATTACTATATATCTTCCATAGCTACTATCAAGCCTGAAATCAGTCAAGAGGCCTTTAATCTGTTTCTGTATCACATTAACAACTTTAGGGAGGATCTTTTTAGGGAATCTTCATCTTAGTTTTGAAATATATATAGCCGTTCCAAAATCTTCATCCAGTCCTTGCAGATATAATAACTTCCTGTAAAATCCTGAAAAACAGTTAGAAACTAGCTCCTAAGAAAAATCCACGGCACACTAGGGCAAAACCTGACCCTAATCCACCCATCATTGTTGATAATCCAAATACCATCCCAAGAAACATTAGGAGGCAGCAAAAGTAGGAGCAGCCTGCTGATTTAACCTCAGATTCAGATCATCCTAGCCTTATCTCTACCCCATGCAAGGTCCTTTTCCGGTCTACCCCTAATTCCCCTAGTTCACCATCCACATCTCAAAGTCCTCTTCTCACATCTTCATCCACTGCAAATATCCCCTTGACCAACACTCTAGGTTCACCCCTACTTGTCACCCCTGTGGTACCCATTGTTCCTATTATCCCAGCTGCCCCTGTTAATCCTCTAAACCCTGTAAATATGGCTAACAGATATGCACCTTTGCAGATACCAGCTAATGCTGCAGCTCTACCCCAAGATTACCAAACCAAAATCTCATATTTTGACTCCAATGGCCCTCTGACAGCTGTTCAGCATGCTAAGAGGATGCAAGACCATTTTGAGACCTATGAAATAGATGATGACAGTGTCAGAATGAGGATGTTTGTTCAAAGCCTAACAGGGGATGTTAGAACTTGGTTTAGATCCCTGAATGCAAACTCCATCACAACTCCTGATGAACTGTATCAAGCCTTTACTAGTAGATGGGAGAAGAAGAAAGATCCTCTGCACATACTTGGGGAGTATGACACTATCAAAAGAGGTCCCCAAGAGACTGTTTTGGAGTATTGTGCAAGATTTAACAATGTATATAATGCAATTCCACAAAATTTAAGACCTCCTCCTGATTTAGCCTTATACAAATTCCCTGATGGTTTTGACCCTGACATGGCCTATCAATTGAAGGAAAGAGATCCTCAATCCCTTGCAGCGGCCCAAAGGGTTGCTGTCATAGTGGAAGCCAACCTAATTGCCAAAAGGAACAGGGCTAGGTTGGAAAAGAGGACTGCTTTCAAAGAGGAACCCTCTTCCTTTGATCAGAAGCTGGATGCAATACTCAATGGAATGAAAAGATTAGGGGACAGAGTGGAATCGGTTGAGAGAAAATCATCATGGGAACCACCACAAAACAACCCTCCTAGGAATCCAAATATTAGGAGAAATCAAAACCCAGGTATTAGCAAGCCTAGTGCTGACCAAGACATAAGACCCCATTTCCAAGAAAATTATGCAGAAACTTCCACATCAATAGAGCCCAATGAAGATCCTGAGATTAACTTGATGGGTCTAGATGGTGAAAGTCAAGTTTTCTTAACAGAAGAAGATCATGAGGATGATGAAATCAAACTGTTCCAAACTAAATCAGGTGAATCCTTTGACTTCAAACAAGGCTATGACACTGCTGTTTATGAAGTCCATAAACAATACAAGCTGAGGAGCAGAACTGTGAATGTTAACCAGCCTGAAAAGAAAAAGGATAATCAGCAGCCTGAAAGAGTTATAGTCACAGAACCTAATGACAAAATGAATTCACATACAGAAGAAGTGATTGTTGAGGATATCACTGAACCACTGTCCTTAAAACAGCAGCCTATGGCCACTCAACCTTCTCAACCCAATTCAACTATTACTCCTCAAGAGATGAGTAAAAGAGGCAAGTCCCAAAGTCAAGATAAAAATCAAGAAGAAAATTCAATGAACAAGGAAAGGACTGTCACCTATAACCCCAAGACCCAATCTGAAAAACCTTTTAATCTAGAAACAAAAATTGGCAAATTAAAGATAGCAATTCCTCTCTCAGAACTAGCCAAACATGACATCTATAAATTACAGATCAAAAAGTCCCTTCAACTCACTAGCAACAAAGATGATGTCAATGTGCTGGATGATACCCCAGAACTCCTGTTTGGCCCAGAAGTGGATGGAAAAACAGTAGTCACAGGGGTACTGCCTTTCTATGTCAGTTTACATATTCATGATAAAATATTACATAATGCAATGTTTGACTCAGGTGCCTCTCACAATCTCATGCCAAAAGCAGTCATGGAAAGATTGAATCTAGACATAACAAGACCATACAAGGACCTATTTTCCTTTGACTCCAGCCAAGTCAAGTGTCTAGGTCTCATAAAAGATTTATGTGTATCTCTGGTCCAATACCCAAACAAGACAATCCTAATGGATGTGGTAGTTGCTGATATCCCACCTAAGTATGGGATGCTGTTATCAAGATCATGGGGAGCTAAACTCCAAGGTTCCCTGCAATTAGACATGTCATATGCCACCATCTCTGTTTTTGGGCAACCAAAAAGACTGTACAGAGAAACACTAATGAAATACATGGTCAGCAGTGAAGAAAAGCCTCAAAACTTTCCTATATATGCTGTCCATTCAGACATAGACTCATACATTCTCTTCAATGACACCACAACGCCCTCAAAAGGTGAGGTTGAAACCAAGATATTCATACAAGAGAAAGACTCAAATGAAAGTATCACCACCCATGAAACAACAGTCAATCAAACACTAGATACTACTGCTGTTCTAAATCTCAAGCATGCCCAATCAAATGATGAAACTGTCCTAGAAGACAAGCTAGATGAAAAAACACAACTTCTACTCACATTGCCAGCCCATGAACAGATCATCAAATCTCCTTCCCAACAGGATATTCTATGGTTCCTTGAATTTGATGGCTCAGTCAACAAATTAGGGGCAGGAGCTGGAGTTTGGGTACACAATAAAGAAAATAGTCATGCAGAAGGCAGAGCCTATAGATTGAATTTCAGATGTACTAACAACATGGCAGAATATGAAGCTCTTTTACTAGGCCTCAAGTTAGTAAAGTTCTTACAAGCTGCCAGGGTTTCAATCATGGGTGATTCAGATTTAGTTATCCAACAAGTGAAGGGAAACTTTGTCACCAATGACAAAAGACTAAGGACTTATAGGTCTGCTGTTGCTGAGGTACTAAACTTTTTCTCTGAATTCCAAATTACTAAAATTCCCAGAACCCACAATCTACATGCTCATAGTTTAGCCACCTTTGCAAGTACCTGCAAGTTTCCCTTTGAGCCCCATCATTGTTTTACAGCTGAGGTAAAACAAAGACCCTCCATTCCAAACAATGTCAATGATTGGCAAGTATTTGAGGATGACAAGCAAATAAACCATTTTTTAACTCTGCAGCAAGAATTTGCAGGACTAAATATTGACACTGATACAACAAGTCAATCACAAATACTTGAGACAGCAAGTCAATCACAAATATTTGATGGAGCAAGTCCATCACAAATACAGTTTCAACAGATTGCTCACCCAATATCATCCAGAACAGCAAAACAAATACTAAATCCAACTATTTTCAACATAGACAACATTCAGCAAATTCAATCAATCAATGGTGAGGAAGTGGCCAATGCTGAAACTGAAATCATTGAGCTGAAAGACAATTTTCTACCAACAGGCCTAACTCCACTAGAGGACATCTTTGATTCAAATGATATCCCCAGAAAACCAAAAATGCAGCCCTTAAATGCAGCCATTGAAGAATGCAACATAGGTACAATTGACAAACCCAAAATAATTAAATTGTCTGCTTCCTTACCTCCTGACCAAAAGCCTAAGTACATTGACCTCTTTAAAGAGTTCCAGGATGTCTTTGCATGGAGTTATGAGGACCTAAAATCCTATGACACCTCTGTTATCCAGCATACAATCCCTCTCAAACCTGACCAAAAGCCCTTTAAACAAAAATTGAGGAGAATCAATCCTATGCTTCTCCTAGCAATGGAACAAGAAGTACAGAAAATGTTCAAGGCAGGCATCATAGCACCAATCAGATTCTCTGAATGGATCTCCAACTTAGTCCCTACAAGAAAGAAGACTGGTGAAATTAGGCTGTGTGTGGACCTAAGAAATCTGAACCAAGTATCCCTCAAAGACAACTATCCCTTACCCAAGATGGATCACATTCTCCAAAGAGTGGTAGGGGCCTCAAGGATCTCATTACTGGATGGATTTTCAGGCTTCAATCAAATCCCGGTACACCCTGATGATCAAGACAAAACAACATTCACTACCCCATGGGGAACTTTCAAATATGTAAAGATGCCTTTTGGATTGAAAAATGCAGGGGCAACTTTTCAAAGAGCAATGGACATTGCTTTTGCAAAGGAGATTCATGACTTTTTAGTCATTTACCTAGATGACCTTACACCTTTCTCAAAATCAGACCAAGAACATATAAAACATCTGAGACAGATCTTCCTAAAATGCAGAAAATATGGAATTTCCTTGAATCCCAAGAAATCCCTGTTTGGTTTAGAGGAAGGTAAGCTATTGGGCCACATCATTTCTAAAGATGGCATTAGAATTGACCCAGATAGGATACAGGCTATCCTGCAAATGCCCCACCCAAGAAATGTCAAAGAGTTGCAAGGATTCTTGGGAAAAATCAATTTCTTGAGAAGGTTTATCCCAAACTTAGCAGAACTAATCAGATTATTAAATAACATGCTAAAGAAAGATTCAAAAGTCAAATGGACTGTTGAAGCCAATCAAGCCTTTGAAGGTATAAAATTGGCCCTTACCCAAACCCCAGTGTTGACCAATCCTCAGTTTGACAGAGAATTTATCATTTTCTCTTTTGCCTCCCAGCATACTATTGCTGCTGTTTTATTGCAAAAAGATGACCAAGGAAATGAGAAGCCAATTGCTTTCTTTAGCAAAGCTCTTAGAGATGCACCTTTAAAGTATCAAATCATGGAAAAGCAAGCTTATGCTTTAGTCAAAGCCATTAAAGACTTTAGGATTTATATCCTTTATTCCCATGTTATAGCATATGTGCCAAGTCCTATTGTCAAAGACATTCTCACCCAAGAAAATTTAGAGGGCAGAAGAGGAAAATGGATTGCCAACATCTTGGAATTTGACATTGATATAAAACCTACAAAACTAATAAAAGGGCAAGGCTTGGCCAAATTAATGACAGAAACAAATTTCCAAGCCTTAGACATTAACCCGCTGGACAGTGAACCGGAGCTGGCGACTCCAAAGATCAATGTAGCCTTTGAACAATCCCCCTGGTATTCTGATATCTGTTATGTGTTACAAAACCTGTGTGCTCCCCCAGGACTGTCCAGAACTAAGTGTAGATTCTTAAAAATGAAAACCTCAAGATTCTGTGTGATGGATGGCAATCTGCTTTGGAAAAACCATGAAGGTATATTGCTGCACTGTTTAATTGAAAATGAAACTGATAATATCATAAAAGAATTTCATGCAGGTGACTGTGGTGGGCACTTGTACTGGAAGTCCACTGTGGACAAGATACTAAGGGCTGGATATTACTGGCCCACCATGTTCTCTGATGTCAAGAAATTCATCACCTCATGTCATAAATGTCAAGTGTTTGAGGGAAAGAGACAGTTGCTGCCACTTCCTTTAAGGCCTATTGCAACAGAGAGACCTTTTCAACAATGGGGATTGGACTTCATTGGGGAAATTCATCCCTCATCTTCAGGCCAACACAGATGGATCTTAACAGCCACAGACTACTTCACTAAGTGGATTGAAGCTGCCCCATGCAGACAAGCAAATGATTCAATAATTATTCAGTTCTTGGAGAACAACATATTGGCTAGATTTGGCTGTCCTGACAAAATAATAACAGACAATGCTGCTGCTTTCAGATCCAAGAAAATGGTGAACTTCTGCCATAAATTTCACATCACTCTGGGCCATTCCACTGCATACTATCCCCAAGGAAATGGCCTTGCTGAGTCATCAAATAAAAGTCTGGTAAATATCATAAAGAAAGTACTAGAAGAGAACAAAAAGAATTGGCATAAGAAGCTTGTGAATGCCCTATGGGCAGATAGACTAACAACCAAAAGATCAATTGGGACCAGCCCATATGAGTTGGTTTATGGATTAGAGGCCAAATTCCCCTCATCACTAGGAGTGCCTGTTATGAAGCTTCTTCAAGAAAGCCAAGCTGAACCAAATGATATGCAAAGAAGAATCAATCAAATCATATGTCTGCAACAAACTAGAGACCAAGTTTTCAGCAGAGTTCAAGTTCTACAAGAAAAATTAAAGAAGGCCTTTGATAGAAGAACTAAGGCAGAAGATTTCAACATTGGTGACAAAGTCCTCAAGTGGGATGCAAGAAGAGAGGATAAAGGAAAACATGGAAAATTTGACTCCCTTTGGAGAGGACCATTTGCTGTCCAAGCAGTGCAAGGAAACAATACCTATTTCCTTAAAAGTCTAACTGAAACTGACTTGGATGAAGGTCCTGTGAATGGTAGGATGCTGAAGCACTATTTTGACTACCACCCATAAGTAGAGCATGAGCTTCCATTGTACATACCCAAATGTATATATTACTTTATGGTAACATGTAAATATGAAATTTCTTAAAGTTTTCATAAAACTGCCAGCAAAAGGTAAATAGAATCAGAGCTCTACCAAGAAGAGAAGCACACAATTTTGGCACTTCAAAGCAGCAAACTTCAAGATTGGCAAGAGCAGTCAAGGAGCAAGGCAATCTGACCTGCTGTTCTTGGTCTTTCAAATGAAACACCATCCCCATGTGGAGCCACTGTTAGCTACCTATACCAATAGGTTTCATATTTCATGATTGGCTATGAAAAGGTCCAAATATGCTCTGCTTTGATGATTCAAAGATCACATATTTCCAAGAGAATCCAATCTGTGCTTATAGCTTGGTATGGACTCAAATTTTGATGGATGGTCCAACAGTCTAATCTGGATCAGGTCATGTTTAAATTTTCAGTTGTAAAATAGAGAAAGGAGTCTGTCCAAACTGTTTAATCTTGGCAGACAAGTAGTTTAGGTAGAGAAAAAAGGCTCCCAACAGCTTAACCTGGGACCTTGGAAGAAATAAGAGTAGAAGTAGATAGAAAAACAAAAGAAAAGCCAAAGAAAAGAAAAGGCAAGTAAGGGTCTGCAAGTCCAAGTGCACCCTCCAAGAAGAAATAGAAAATGCTAGGCAAATAGATGGGTAGGCAGTTGGGGTTGCAGAAGGGCCATTTCTTATCAGTTGCATGTGTGCTAACTTTGTTTACCAAAGCAAAATCAATGAATTGAGAAGGTGTCATTCTTCATCAAAGTTGCAGCAAGCCGGAAGCATGTCTAACCCCCCTTCTTCCCCTCTCCATTTCATTACTAACACTCCCTCATCAGCTGAGATTCATGGAAGAGATTATGGTTTCTTGGTGGTTCTTGTTCCTTCAAAAGCCACATTTCTTGTGTAAAAATCTTTTCATTTTGATCTACTCCCTAAGCTAAGTGTTTCTCAAATAAACTTAGCTTTGTCTCCCCTAATCCACTTCTTTCATCCATATTAACTCTAACTTTACTATATAAATCCCCTATATCACCTTTCCCCTACTAGTATTAACACCATGGTGTATAAACCCCAAATTTTGTATAAATATCCCTCCCCTTGGCATTATAGCCATATGTTCTCTAAAAAAGGAATCAAAATGACATCCGGCCACTTTGATGAACCTATACCTCATTTCTCCCCCTTGCTTCAAGTCATTCCACTCATCAAACCATCATTTGCAAAGAAAAACCCTATAAAAACCCCTTCCTACCCCTAAAAACCCTTTGAAATTATGAAAAAACCCAAAAAAAACCCACTTTCGCCGCTTAACCAAAGTTGGCGCATATATGTGATTTTCCAAATACATCGAAAACCTTACAAAAAACCCATACCCTAAGGTTTTCCGCCGGGCGCTGCTTTCAAAAACAAATATTAAATTATACCCGCCCGCATCCGTATCCACCGATCACATCGTCCTCCCGTCCATCGTCGGATCGGACCCATGGGATCCGACGGCCCTCATTGATATCGGAGCGGCCCCCACGACAGATAATTAGCGCCCGAGAAAATGACGAAGGGATACGTCATGGCGCGGCCACGCGTCACCCTCTCGGGTCTCTCGGAGCGGCCTCTGACAAAACCAGGGCCGTATCGTAACCGCTCCGGGAGACCGTAACCGCTATGGCACTTAACCGTAACCGCTGTGTCACTTACCGCCCGGTTCGCTGGTCTCGCGTCGGACCCACGTCATCGCAACCCTGCCATCGCATCAGTACTCTTGTCCGCCCCAGTGCCAGCGTGTCTGCCACCGCATCATCCCCATGGACCAATAGTAGCTCGCCACCTCACCCGATGACGTCATGCTGACGTCATCCGAGAAAACGTGCCAAAATGCCAAAAGTCCATATTTAGGCCAATTTTTGCGTTTTTTCGTACTTTTGCTGCCAGAACTGTTGCTTTCTCTGCATGATTGTTACGTCCAAGTTACACCACCTTTGCTGAAGCCAACTTGGAGACGTCCAGCGCGCCATTTCCATAGTCATCCGTGACCATTGCTCGCTCTTTACCAGGTATTCTCCATTAAAAACCTTCATATACCTATTCTGTCTGTGATTTCCCTCGAAAGAGCTTAAGCGACGTAAAACTCTCAAAATTCACCGATGAATCTTGATGCCTAGCCCCCATTTACCACTGCAAGCTCGAAAACCACCAGCTGAGCCTTGATTTCCCGAGTTCTTATAAAAAACTGTAAACTGCTCGCGCACTCATGAGACAGTTGGTCAATCCATTAAAAACCTGCCACAGAAGACAAAGTGGGACCAGATATTGGTCTTATTCGCAATTCAAACAGTATTTCAAAGTGCTGTGTACCCACTTCACCCTCTGGTCCCTGAAATTCACACTTTCATTGCAAGTAATCACCTCTGTGTTGTTCTGCCTACTTCAACCAGTTCACCTGCAAGACAGAAGCTTAATAGACCATGGAAACTCCAATTGCACTGAACATCAAGCCTCTCAATGCCCCTCATAGGGAGTTGGAATGGAAAGCTCTGGGAGATATGGATTATCAAATGTTAGACTGGTTTCCATTAGGCTCCAAATACAATATTCAGATGCTAAATGAGTTGAAAGCCCAACACCTTAGTGGAGCAGATATCCTAGGGATTTGGGACTCAAACTTGCCCATCTACAACCTCCCCCAGGTAAATCCTATGCCAGAGTTGATCCACAGATGCCAGGAGTGCTATGATCCATGCCAAAGAGCTGTCCTCAGCCCTACAGGCTCAATTCTGTTCCATATCACCCCAGAGAGCATAAATGAGATGCTGCATTTCCACAATGCAAAACCATTGACCCCCCTCTACATGCAGAACTTGATAAAGAAGGGGAATAAGTTGTCAAATGACCAGATCATCAAAATCAACCAGCTGTTTGTACAACCAGGCTCTGAAACCATCAGAACTCCTCCTATTGGATATGTATACTTAAATGAATTGGGCAGAATGCTAGTGGATTTGATCAGCTATGTCCTAGGGTTCAAGGGAATGGAAGATGTGGATGAAATCATAATGGCAATGCTGTCTATATTCTCTCCTGGAAAGCCTCCAGCTGTACATTATGACTATGCCACATATATTGCAGATAGGATCCATGACCAGCTGATGAATCTGCAGAGGGAAAGACTGTTCAGATATACTTCCTACATTTACCATCTATTCTTGTTTAATCAACCAGGCAGCTTCTTCATTCCCCTGAAACAAGTTAATGCCCAGGGGAATCCAAGATCAGTTGTGTTTTGGACCTCTGTTTTTCATTGCACCTCTGTGTCACCATACACATACTGTGAGTTCATAGACTTATTCATACATCCAGCTATGACATTATTGTATGGTGTTCCCCCTCCAAGGCTAACTGATGACATGAGGAGAATTCTCCATCTAAACAAAACCTATAGCATTGGTAATTGGTACCTTTACCAAGACCACACAGTCATCAGAGTATATGGCTGTGAGTTGAAGCCTTTTAGGCTGCCAAGGTATGTCCCCATGAGGCTTTTTGCCCTTGAATACTTCAGGCAATTTGGGAATGCCGACTACCTCCACTTCCAAAGTAAGAACAAGAAGGCACAGTTGAAGGTAAGGAGCCAGCTGGGCCCTTTCCTATATAACAAAAAAGAGGAGGGATGGAAAGAGGCAAACAATATCCTAGAGGCCCTCAAACTGCAAACTAGCTTTGAGTGGATACCCTATGACCCCAATCATTTTGTTTCCCTCAGGAGGATAAGATACAAATTGGGTACCTATTCACATATAAGGCAGCCTGAGATTGAGCAGTATGCCAAAGCATTAAGCTGGGAAGAGGGCACCCTAGAAGAGGAAATCACTAGTGAAGAGCTGCTAGAAAGAGAGGCCATAAATATTCAAAAGGAAACTGACTTAGAAACTTGTGGACAGGTCCCCCTCTCCTACAAAAGACAACTTGGAGCAGCTGCCTCATCCTCAACAACACATCAGCAAGCTGCCATGAATACTCCACAAACAACCAGCAAAGGCAAAGAAAAGCAGGTGGAACAGCCACCTCCTATGACTGAAGAGCAAATGGAAACCCTAGTGCAGCAACAAGAAGAAATGGAGCAGCAGGGAGAAGGGCAGCAGCAAGAAGAAGAACAACAACGGGAAGAACAAAGTCAGGAACAGCCTGTCCAGCAAGAGCAAACAGTGGAAGCCCCTAAATCCACTGAACAAACTGTGCCTCCAAGGCAAGAAACTTCAGCTGAGGCATCAATCCTCCAAACTCCACAAAAGGAGGATACAAGCAGGAAAAGGGACAAAGAGAATCCCCTTACAACATCAGCATCTCATGGGGAGAAAAGACAGAGAATTAATCCCTTCTCAGAGGAAGAAATGCCAATAGGACAGTCCTTTGGTATACCCAGCAGGGAAGCATCAGCAAGCTCCTTTCAACAGGAGCAGGATAGAGCAATGGGAGGAGAAGTGAGTTCCTCAAATCAGCAAAGGGAAGGTGGACCTAGCATTAAGCAGCAGTTCATCGACATTAAGAGGAGAAATGAGCCCATCAAGATACAACTATATAACCATCTGTTGAACATGGCTCCCACCAATCAACAAAGACTCATGTCTGCATATGATGTGCAGGAAGGCAAAATGATCATGAGTCATTTTATGCCAACAGCAATGCAGCCCCAATCTGCCTCTGACTACTTGAGGACTAACCTAGAAGTCCTTGCCAAGGATATCCACCCAATGGATAAGATAGAACTGCATAAGCAAACGGGTGAGATGGTCTATGCTTCCTTGGCAGACCAAACATTGGACAACTACAGGCTACAAAATAGCCTTAACAATACAGCCTCTCAGCTAGAGTTGGAGAGAGCATCATCCCAGGCAAAGGACAACAGAATAAGGTCCTTGGAGGACATCATCATAGAGATGGGGCATGATCCCAAAGATATCAAGGGCATACAAGAGATATTAAAATTGAGGGATGCAGACATGGCAGCCTTGAGGAGAAAGATCAAACTCCCAGCCACAATTCACCCTCAAACAGATGATGTTGCCCAGCAAAGACATGATCAACAGGCCACAACCTTGTTGATATCTCTGTATAAGTAGCTAATCCAAACTCAGGAAAAGCTGGGAGAATCGGAGGCTGCAAAAACAGCACTACAGGCAGCCTTAAAACAAAGAGAAGAAGGGCAGACCTCTCAGGCTCCTCCTCAAATCATAAACCTTGAGGAAGCTGCCCCAACTACTATTCCTCCCCCCCAACAAACTGATCAAGCTGCACCACCTACTTCAGCACCTCCACCAACAGAACATGCCCCTAGCTTGGACATGCAAAAGCTAAAAAATGAGATTCAAGCCCTGGAAGCTCAAATGGTAGAGCTAAATGAGACCAGGGATAAATTGGCCAAGGTGAATGACAAATATGATAAATCCAAGCAAGCGGTGGCAGAGAAGGGCAGGGAGGTGAAAGCCCTCAAAGACAGGATAAAAGAGCTAGAAAATGAGCTCAAATTAGATAAAGTTATAGCTGGGCTTAATGCAATGCTATGGGCCAACATTGGCCAATCTATTACTGACCAATGGCAGTATATAGAGACAATCCATGAGCAGCTAGAGCTCATCCCAAAAGCACAAACTGAAATTCACAAGTCAAGGGCTGCTCTAGGCAACATGCCTGAAGTTGCCACTGTAGAGTCTCCACTTTACACTTGGTTGTCCATCATTTTCCACAGTTTTCCCTCATTCATCTCTCCCTTTTGCTCCATTTTGCTGCATAAACTCACCCAGATCATTACATATGATGGCATTAAGCATGATTTAGGGATTTTGCTAATGTGTGACTGTTTTGTTTAGATTTTGACATACTTACAGGCATTCCGCAGCCATCTGCTGATTCCGCAGCCATCTGATGATCCCGCAGCCTTTTTGTTAAACTAAAGGTTCCACGTGTCATTTTGCCAAATGAGCCACATGGGCACTTAGGAATCAAGGTGCTCGAGGTTCCTGTGCTATCCGTTCAGCCATCCACGTCATCTATACCTCCGGTCAACGAGGGTCAAGTTACGGTCAATAAAGGCAGCTTAAGAGGCACCTCGGTCAAAAAGCCTTCCTCAGGGCTAAGAAGGAGCCTTCAACCCGTAAGGTTCCTGGTGATCAGATCTTGGGTGTGAATCTCCCTTACATCCAAGGAACCACGGACATGATTGCGAGAATTCTGAAGAAGTATAATGTTCCCGCAACTTTGAGACCTCTCAAGACTATCCGTGGCTCCCTCAGGTCGGTGAAAGACCCGATTGACCCTAAGGACATGAAGGGCGTCTATGTCATTCCATGTTCCTGTGGGACCCCTTATATTGGTGAGACGGGTCGCTCTATCAATCAGCGGATTAGCGAGCATTCAGCAGATTTAAGACATGGTAGGACCAAGTCATCGGCCCTGGCTGAGCATGCTGGAAAGACTATGCATCATGTATGTATTGAGGAGGCTCAAGTCATTGCCAAAGTTGCGCAGTTTCACCATCGGAAATTTAGAGAGGCCTTGGAGATTGAGAAAAGGCCAAACAATCTTAATAGGGATGATGGCTGGAAGATTAGCAGTTGCTGGGTCCCAGCCTTATCTTCCTAGCCTCCTCATTCCCCTGTTCTTGTTTGGTCCTAGGGTTTCTATCTTCCCCTTCCTTTTTTGTTCTTTTGGCTGATTTTTCCGTTTATTTTGGAGGTTTGAGTCGTTAATAAGTTAGGATTCTGTCTCGGGCTTATTAGTTTATTAACCTTACCATGATTTTGATACTATTGGGTTGTTTATTAGTTTTTCCGGAATTTATTAATTAGTTCCTGATAAATTGAGTCCCCCCTTTTTTTTCCTTATAAATAATAATGAATGAGTATTCAATAATCTAATATTACTTTATATAACTTATTAATTTAAGGACCAGTACATTAGAATTAAGGAATATGATATATTTTAAAGAACTAAATAATGAAAATCTATCTTACCAACGCACCATTAAGTAATTATTACTTAATTACCTATTGTAACTAAATTATAAAAATAGTAGTGATTTATTACCATTCACTTGTATTTAAATAATAATTGAATAATAATAAATCTTTTAATATATATTATATAATCACCATTAGACCAGTAAATAATTATTACATAATTAAATTTTGTAACTAAATTATAAAAATAGCAGGGATGTATTACCATTCCCTTGTAATTAAATAATAATAAATCATTAATATATATTATATAATGACCATTATGATTAAAATATTAATATTATACTATAGAAATAATGTTAATAATATATCTGTTTTTATACTATCTATTGAATTCAATTATTTAATAATATATATATTTATTATCAAATAGATATATTATTTATTAAGATAATTAATAATAATAAATCAATTAATTTAGATTATATAATGACCATTATAATCAAAATATTAATATTATTCTATGTTGTTATTCAATTTATTTAAATTTGAATAATAATAAATCATTCAATATAGATTATATATTGACCATTATAGATTAAATTATTAATATTTGAAATAATATTAATTTCCTTAATTACCGATTTTAACTATTTCTAGGAATATTAATTAAACTATTTGAGTTGTTTGACCATTAGGTAAAATTAGCCGTTAGCATTATAGCTGTTGGAGTCTCTGCACGCTCTATTTAATCTAGCTAAGCCAGATTGGTTCTTCAACTTGTCCTGACGATGAACCACACTGGTTGGTTCGAAACGCGTCGACAAAAGATTGGTTATGTGATTTTGCCGAAGACTATCTTAACGGTGATACGTAAGCTGCTAGGTCACGTCAGTTTAAAAGGTGACTTGTCCGTCTTATGCAGGCCGTGGGGGACATAATCCAACTCTGGATTCAATGCCCACAACGACCAGAACCTCCAGCTCATCCACGCAGACTTATGACGTGTTTGTTCCTTAATTACGCATGACAGTTAGTTAGTTTTCCAGTTTTAGCTGTACGCATTAGGCCGTCTTTCAGATGCCTATAAAACTAAGCGTTTGCATACGCTGAAGGTTACTTTTTAGTTGCTGCACTTTATGAACTTGTTGTTATTTTAGAGCATTTAAAGACTCTGTTTTTATAGTGCTGTTCTAGCACTCTGAGCTGTATTTTTCTGCACATGGAGTAATAGAAACAGTGCTGTTTTGAAGTTTCCAACTCTTTGAATCTCTTTTGGATGATATGAATGGAGGGCCCCTGTTCATGTTAGCCTTGTAAAGTATTTTATGTATTTTATGTGCAGCATTTCCTTATTTCTTTTCAACATTTCTTTTAGTTGAAACATGTACAGCGTAATTTCCTTTCTTGTTAGTTCATTTCCAGCCTTTCTTTTTAGCTGATCAGCATTGTTCTTTTGCAAGTTTTTAAGCCCGGGATTGATTTTGTGTTTGTGTATTTGCTTAAATATCTAGTGGTAGTTTTAGTTGACAGATTCAAGTTGCTGCCTTTACTTTATTTTCATAGCTGATTTTTTAGTTTTATTTCTCAAAGTGGTTTGCTAACATATGAATGATCTTTTTATCATAAATTGTCTATCTTTTAAAGATCAGAATATTAATAACTTGCAGCTGGCTTTGGGTGCTTTTTAGACTAATCTTTAACTACTCTCTAATCGTGTCTTACACAGTACTATGTGTTAGAGGCAGAGAGTTAGAGAGAGCTGAATATCATAACTAGTCTTTAAAGTAGATTTTTCTCATTTTTATCATTTCTTAGACTTATCTTTAGCTACTTCCTAATCGTGTCTTACACAGTACTATGTGTTAGAGGCAGAGAGTTAGGAAGAGATAAACTTTATTATTGGTCTTTTAAGTGATTTTCTTATCTTTTATTTGCAGCAGCATGAATGGTGTCTAATGCCATTAGAAAGTGGTTCTTTGCTTTCAAGTTATTTCAAGTTGTTTATTTCATTCAAGCTTTTCCTTTTCAGCAAGTAGTTAGAAACCACTTACACACACTCTCACTCATCTAGAATTCACTTTACACACACCATCACTCATCTGTTTATAAATCACCACTCCATTTTAGGAAGATAAATCAACCACAAACAACACCCCCAAACGACAAAAACTCTAAGAGGTTGCTTAAGTACATATAGTACACCTTCACTTCATCAGCTTACGAGCCCCGGGTTGACAATTAATGACATCAATTTAGGAACACTAAATTGACTAAACATTTTGGCGCCGTTGCCGGGGAAGTGAAATTAAGTAGCCACATTCTTAAAAAAAATATAAAAAGATTTCAAGGAAAGAAGTTGATAACCTATCGAAGTATGCTCTCCTCTTGCACTGTAAGGTGAACTGGAGGATTAGAAAAGAGAAAATTATTGATTTGGTAGTTTCTTGAGTATGCTCTCTTCTTGCACCTAGAGTGAACTGGAAGATCAGAAAAAGAACTATTAACTTGACTTGAAGAAAAAATAAAAAAATGACATGCATAGAGCTAGAGATTCTAGAGGACGGTTTTTAGCTAGAGCTCGAAGTTCAATTTTTACAAGTCCATCTGCTTCAAGGGATAGACAAGAGACACCCCCCTTATCTCCAACCGAAACTCCTAGTCCTAGAATTCTTGTAATTCAAGAGCCAAGAGTTGACTCTCCTACACCTTCTATTGAGTTTGAACCAGGAAGAGACTCTTCTCTTTCTCCTACAGGAAGACCAATTGTAATTGAGGAATTGGAATCATCTGAAGAAGAAGGAGAAATCTCTTCTCATTCACCTTTTGTAGAGGAACCAAAAGATTTTGAAATCCCTAGGAGAATCATCATGGCAGAGGAAGAAGGAGGAGGTAGAGGTAGAGGTAGAGGAGGAGGAGGAAACAACAATAACAATAATGGAGGTAGAGGTCCCATTGGAGGAGGAAATAGAAATGGGGATAATTCATTTGGGTTTCCCATTGTTAATGAGGATTCCCGAGCCACCATGAAAAACATATCACCATCTGTCCTCCCTAACTTCCATGGGTTAAGGACTGAGGACCCTGAAACATTCTTATTTGAGTTTGAAGTGGTGTGTCGAACTTATGACTACCTGGATGACTCTCAGAAACTCAAGTTGTTCCCTTCAACACTGAAGGATCAAGCCTTGAAATGGTTCATGGGGTTACTCACTCAATCCATTAGGACTTGGGATGAGATGAAACAGACATTTTTGGATAGGTATTTAGACTATTGTATGCCTACTAATCACAAGGACGAGGTTTTTAAAATGATACAAAAAGAAGATGAGAGTCTAGAAGATTTACTTGAAAGGTTTCAATATAACTTGAAAAGAGCAAAAATGAATACCTTGGATGAAGAGACCTTAAAAGCCCTCTTATTAAAAGCCATCAGGGATGAATGGATAGACATCTTAAACATGATGGGGAAAGGGGATATTTCTCAACTTTCTCTCAATGACATAGAAGAACTTTGTATCCATCTCTCAAGGGGCAAATCAAAAACTCAAAAAGGGCCTAGAGATCCTTCTCTCCTTAGGGCAAATAAATCTGCAACGAGATCAGTGAGTAGGGCTGAAATCGGCAGTATGCTTGATGAATTTAAAACTGACATCTTAGGGAGTCTTAGTGAACAACTTGATACCCTTAAGATTCACAATAAACAAAAAGCAGAAGCTGAGGCTTTGGCTATCTTTTGCCCGAAATGTAGAAAGAAACATGCTTTAAGGGAATGTCCCTTAGATGCACACGTTGTAGAAACATGTGTAATTTGCTCAGAAACTCATGAGACCAAGGATTGTCCTTCAATTCCTGGCCTCAAAGCAGTCTTTCAAAAGGATCCAGATACACTTGAATCTCTCTGTTTTATTGCAAGGAGACCTTGGCAAGGACAACAGAATCAAGGGTTTAACAACTCTATGAATTCTCAATCCCAACCAAATTGGAATCCTTGGCAACAACCTTGGCCTCAACCTCAAAATGCTTTCCAAGCATGGATGCAAAGCATGCAAAATCCCTATGGGAGATTTGCTCAATTCTATCAATATCCTCCATCATTTCAGAATCAACAAGCTCCACAACTTCCAAACCAAGGTCAACAACTATCATTGCCATACCCTCAACAACAACAACCTCCTCCACAAAATCAAAATTCTCAACTAGCACTTCAATCCCAGCAGAAATCAAATCAACTTCCCTCTCAGCCATTACCAAATCCAAATAATAGGAACCCTCAAAATGCTTACATGATGGAAGGTCAACCATTCCCTACCTATATGGTTGTTCCTCTCAATGAAGTACAACTTAGATCAGGTAGAATCTTAGATCAACCTTCTACAAGTGTTCAACAACTAAGCATTTCTGAGGAGGAATCTCTCAAAGTCAATAAAGGTTCTGAAGTATCACTTCAAAACCAAAATATCCAAAAAGGAAAAGAAAAAGAATCAACCTCTACAACTCCCATAGTTGAGCAACCTACACCTTTAGCTACACCTCCTTTTCCTGAAAGATTGCAAATTGATAAAGGGGTGGAAAAACAGATATGGGTGCCTGACTATAGCTTCCTAGATGAATTGAAGAATGTATGTATCAAGATCCCCTTGTTACAAGCCATTAAAGAAATTCCCATTCTAGCGAAGACAATAAAGGAGTTGAGTTTGAAGAAAACATGAAAAAGAACCAGAGATACTAAAAGGATACATCTAGTTGGAAAAATTGCAGACATAATGATGGGTAAGATTACCATGCAAAAGTATGTAGATCCCGGTAGCCCTATTGTCAAAACTCATATTAATGGGGTTGAAATCCCAAATACTCTGATTGACTTAGGAGCCGCGATCAACATCATGAGTAGACAGACCATGGATCAGTTAAAGCTTCCTAACCTTCTCTTTACACCTACTTTGCTGCAGCTTGCAGATAGATCAATCATTAAACCTGATGGTGTATTGGAAGATATTCCAGTCTCTCTAGATTCTTGGGAATATCCAGTTGATTTTATGATTTTAACTCCCAAGAACAATCTAGGAGGACATCCTCTTATTTTAGGAAGACCTTGGCTGGCCACAGCTGATGCTTTCATAAGCTGTAGGTCTGGGGACATGTATATATCAGATGGTAATTCCACCAAGAAATTCAACTTGTATCCCCCAGCAAAAGCTATAACAGAAATAGGAGAAGATGAATGGGTAGAGGATGAAGATACTATTCAACCTGTTCTAACCATCTCTGAGATTAGTGAAGACAGTCAAATTCTAAATACATTAGAAAATTTTGAAGTATCTTTAGAATATGACTCTACACATTTTCAGATAGATGCAAATATTGAATATCTCTCCTCTAGACAGATGTCTCTCTTCTCAATGGAAGAGTTTGGTAGTTCTACAGTTGAAATCCTTCCAGGAAAAACATTGAACATTAACAAAAACTTGGGAAGACCACAACAAGAAGAATTAACTAAACTGTTGCAAAAACATTCCACTGCCTTTGCATGGGAATACACTGACATGAAAGGAATCGATCCTAAGACTTGTATTCATCACATCTACATTGAAGAGAATAGCAGACCTATTAGGCAACCACAAAGAAGGATGAATCCAAACCTTAGGGAAATCGTGAAAGAAGAACTCCAGAAATTGCTCAAGGTAAACTTCATTTACCCCATTTCAGATAGCCAATGGGTTTCTCCCTTGGTTATAGTGCCCAAAAAGAATGGTAAATGGAGAGTTTGCATTGATTATCGAGAATTGAACAAGGCAACCTTAAAGGATCATTTCCCTTTACCTTTTATCGATCAGGTACTAGACACTTTAGCAGGTAAAAAGTATTTCTCATTCTTGGATGGTTTTAGTGGGTACAATCAAATTCAGGTAGCACCTGAAGATCAAGACAAAACCACATTTACTTGTCCTTGGGGAACTTTTTCCTACCGAGTACTCCCTTTTGGATTGTGCAATGCACCCGCTACATTTCAAAGGGCTGTATTAGGAATCTTTTCAGATCTGATTCATGATTGTGTAGAGGTATACATGGACGATTTCACAGTTTATGGTAATACATTTGAAGAAGCTTTGGAAAATTTGGAAAAAGTACTGGTAAGATGTAAGGAAACAAATCTTTCTTTAAGTCATGAAAAGTGTTTTATGATGTTTACTGAAGGGATTGTTTTAGGACATCATATTTCAGGAGATGGGATTAAGGTTGATAGATCCAAAGTTGAAGTCATCTCTAAGTTACCTGTTCCAAATTGCCAGAAGGATGTTAGAAGTTTTCTTGGGTTTACTGGATATTACAGAAGATTTATTGAAAACTTCACTAGGATAGCATCTCCTCTTTTTAAATTGCTTACCAAAGACTGTGAGTTTAAATGGGATCCTGAGTGTCAATCTGCCTTTGAAGCTTTAAAGTCTAGAATATCTGAAGCACCTATCTTAAGGGGGCCAAATTGGAAACTCCCTTTCCACATCTCTACTGATGCTTCAGATACAACTCTAGGAGCTGTTTTGGGACAAAAGGATTTGATCCCTTATGCCATTTATTACACAAGTAAGAATTTGACTCCCACTGAGTTAAATTATACTGTTACAGAAAAAGAGTTCTTAGCTGTGGTACATGCAATCAACAAGTTTAGACATTACATAACCGGCTATGAAACCTTTGTCCATACTGATCACTCTGCCATAAGATATTTAATGAACAAATCTGTCACTAATGGTAGAGTTACAAGATGGCTTTTACTCTTACAAGAATTCAACATTACTGTGTTAGATAGACCTGGAAAACAAAACACAGTAGCTGATTTCTTGTCTAGAATCCAAAACACTAATGAGGATTCTCCAGTAGAAGATAAGTTTCCAGATGAATACTTGTTTGCAGTAACTACCAAGACTCCTTGGTATGCAGATATGGCTAATTATCTTTGTTACACAGTAATTTGTCACTGCCTTCCTGTCAGTCACCCTGCTGTGTCAATCACTAAGCTTCATGCCTTCTGAACTAGCCCAGAAACCCATTTTTCTAAAGTTTTATGCATCAGCGCGTCTGTTTGAAAAATATCCGCGATTACTGGTGCTCCATAGTGTATTAAATGCGCTGACAGCTCGGAAGGACATCACTTTTCCGCGCTGGTCGCCAGCGCGCCTTTCCCATGTTCTTTCGCGCTGACATGACTGTCCCAGTTATGTAGACGCGGCGACATCGCGTCAGTTTCCTCATTATCCGCGCTGATCCAGTTTGGGCGAATTTGTTCAAACAACCAGCCTTACAGATAACTCCAGGCTTGGTTGTTAGCTTTGTGAATGTCGACTCCCTTCTATGGCATGACTGTTCGACCCTTTGCAACCGTTTCCCTCAAGGATAAGCTCATCCTTCCACCCTTTTAGGAGACTCCTTCTCCTATATAAACTTCCACCATTACCATGAGCAGCTAGTTTTTGGATAGTTAGACTTAGCTTGGAATAGCTTGGATTGTACAGAGCTTGTAGTGCTCAGATTGCTGCTATAGGTTTGGTGTGCTAGGTGTGGAAGTGATTGATTGCTTAGGGAAGGTTGTTTTGTGCTATTTGTGTGAGAGAGAGAGTTGTTTGTCTTGGGAGAATCATCCTCAAAGGTGAATGCTTGAGATACATGCTGACTGGCCCCTCCTGAGAAGGTTACCGACGTCAGAACATTTGGTTGTATTCTTCTCTATTCTGATTAATAATAGATGACTGCTATTATTGTTCCATTCTCATTTGTACTTGAAATGGTTAAATGTGAATTACATCTTTTCTGACTGATGTATGGTTGCTTTTACTAGATTTCACGCTTGTGTTTGTTTCCTCTTCGTGTGTGCAGGTATCTATTCGCGGAGATCGCGGAGGATTGTGACCAGCTGAAGCGGAGGAGCGAAGGCAACATCTCTTCGTCAAACGACGGCGCAGGAATCCAAGTAGGTGCTTTTTACCTCTTGTTTAATTGTAATTAGGAACATGCGTAGCAGCATTGTGTGATTGTTGCTAGACCCCTGCTGGGCTAGTAGGGATCGCCTCTATCCGTAGAGGGGATTTACCTCTCCAACAATTTGGCGACTCCGCTGGGGATCAGCCTTTTTGTCTCTTGAGTCCACTTTTGTGTTTGGCTGTGATTGATCTCTTTTCGAGTTTTTGGGATTGTCTCTTTTGCTTATGAACTTTCTAGGCGTTTCTCGGAAGCATCTTTATTGTTAAAAAGCTCTTGCCTTTGGTTTGGGAAGTTTTTAGTTTGGCCTTGCTTGTTTTTGCGCTCAGCGCGTTTTAATTCCAAACAGTCGCGCTGACATCGCGACCCTGTTTTTGGGTTTTCTTTCCATCGCGCCTGTACGTCTAACAGTCGCGCTGACCTCGTTTTCAGAGACAGCGCGCTTTATTCGTGTCCTTCCGCGCTGGCATCGCGCCTCCGCTTCTTTGTGTTTCTTGTCATCGCGTCTGTGTGTTTTCTTTCCGCGCTGACCTCGTTTTTCTGAGACAGCGCGCTTTATTCCTGTCTTTCCGCGCTGACGTCGCAAAGTTGCTACAGGCCTCCCCCTGTCAGCGCCGAGTTGCTGAAGGCTACCCGCGCTGATCCTGTAAAACTCATTTTTGACCAAATTGGCCTCCTGAACCTCTTGCTGTGACTTTCCCTTCTTCTCTCCACCTGTCTGATGACTTGTTTTTCATTGTTTGAACTCTGAACTGCTTGATTGCGGAGCTTGTTTCCATAAGGTTTCGTTTTTGCTCAGTTTTAAGTTTGCAAATACCTTCCCTTTTTGCTTTCGCTGCTTGGTTCGTGTTCCCATCATCACTTTTGCAATTGCTGGATTGTGTTGTGTCTCTAGTTGACTGGTTGTGACTCTCGTCCTTCGGGTGTTTGCTTTTTTCTATTGATTTCGCACTCTAGCTCTAGGACATCTAGAGGCCGTGTGTGTGTCAAGCCTGCCGTAGGGAGCTTGTTTGCTTGTTCGACCAGCCGAGTTCAGATCTGTTCATGCACTTGTTCAGTGATTGCTGGAGTGTTTTGGGTTGTGTTTCCAAGTGGTTTCTTTTCGCTTCCTCCTTGCTTGCGATCCTTGCTTATCTTGCAGAGTTTAGATCACATAGCTCGTGCAGACCTTTGTTTTCCTTTGATTTGGAAGCTTTGGTTGAGTGTTTCGGGAACTTTGCGTGCTTTCATTAAGTAGTTTACTTGGTGTTCCGGTTCCTCCAAATTATTTTAGATGCTTTGTGTCACTGAAAGAAAATCAAACTAGTGGCTTTGCTTTTGAAAATTGAAAAGGAAAAGAACATTTCGTTGATTTGCATCTTCAAAAGAAAAGTTTCCTTTCCTAGCTTTAGTTGCATTAAGTGGCTTGTTTGCTTGTACTTGTTTTGTTTGGTTAAAAATTCCTTGCCCTCTCGTAGCTAGAATTCATCGAACAAAACGAAATTCTTTGGCATATAGATTGCATCTAGGTAATTGTGAGCGAACATACGATAGAGCTTGAAATCGAAACTTAATCTCAAGATCAACTATAAAATGAACCAAATGAATCTAAAAACGCATTGGAACTAAACGCAAATATCTAGAGGTCTAGGTTAGAGACGTGTTCCGGCGTCTTTAAACATAGTCACTGTTGTTTCACATTAGGTTGGGTGATTCCTCCTTCTGTGACTCGATAGTGGTCTAACACGGACTGCGCTCCCACGTACCGTCGCGTATATAGGGAGACCCCACTAGGCTTTTATCCTTTATCCATAGGAAGCCGAGTCGGCCGCCCTACGATTCGCAATGCAGTGAACACAACATTCACGAAGATTGACCACCCGTACCCTAAAAAGTATTCTGTGGTTTTGCGAAAAGTTTGGCACACCCTCTACCTATAATTCCAGAGCAGTCACTTTTGATCCTTTTCGGACTCCTTAAACGAAAAGGTGCCTGTGAGCGTCTTGTCACTTCGTGCTCATTAAACATTCGAAGGAGACTGGAGTCATCTTTTCGTCCTTTTCTCGACTCCTGAAACATGAAAAGGTCAAGTTTGGTTCTTGTGTCTTAAAATTAATTTGGCCACGATAACATCACCTATTTTAGATCTTGTGTGCGATAGTTTTGAGTAGGGTTTTATCGTTAGTTTCCTTTAGGTTTTCTAAGGGGTCTGGTCATCCTGGCTGACCCATCAACTCCCGGTCTAAGTGATCAAGGTTCTCCGTCCTCTGTTGCTCCAGAGGTACCAGTTGTAAGCGGTACTCTTCCCATTGTTCCGAGTATCCGGCCTATCAACGTACGTGCCCCAGGCGACGAAGATTACATAGAGGATTGGAATCCCATCTGGGAGCCCGATTATACCCCCCGTACCCCTCGTACCCCTCTCGGTATGTCGTCTCCAATGTCTTCTTCCCACATGGATGAGACAGCTTCCAGCACCGGTGAGACACCCATGGTCACAGACATCGAGACCCCGATCCCGGCTTCCTCTCCCCTCCCTCCACGATATCAATCACTGAGGGATAGGTATGCTGCTAGAACGACTTCTACAACTATATGGGATCCTAGTCTTGCTGCCTCCACTGGGCCTTTTGTTTCGCAGCCCCTTAGTACACCCCTTACGACAGGGCTTAACACGCCCGTCACCTCAGTTCCCACTCAACCTACTGTCTGTGTAGCACGTTCGACTCCGGTCGTCAGTGCTGTACCAGTTTCCTCGTCTGAAAACCCTCAAGCTGGTTCCTTTGTTGGTGGAATTCCAGGATCAGGACCATATGATGCTTATGGGGAACCCATAACGGACCCGGATTACGAAGGTCCCTTCTTTTTCTATGATGAAAACGGTGAGTTCCTTGAGAGCGTCTCAGGCCTCCCTCATCGCCCTTTCGAAGAAAACGAGGAACCCTTGAATATCACGTACGATTACGCTACTCATATGTTCAAAGGGAACCAGAATCCTCCCAGGCACCCCATAGGACCTCCCAATCAAGGTCAGCCATTCTACGTGCAAACCCCCCAGGGGCAACCACTTTATGGCCCGCCTGACCCAGGACAATCTGGGGGCCCACAAGGTCAACCTTACCAGGAACAACCCATGGGCATTGGAGGTCCGCCATATCCATATCAAAATCAACCCACTGGACAACCAGAGCAACCTTCTTTTCAACAAGGCCAACTCGGTTTCCAGCAAGGGTACCCTCCTGGACAAACTGGCTCAGTTTACAACCCTCCAAATCAACCAGTAGTCCAGTAAGGGTATCCTCTTGGGCAGGGTGGACAACCCTATGTACAACAGGGCCAACCTACCGCCCAGTCTGGTCAATTCCCTGGGCAGGGTGGACAACCCTATGTTCAACAGGGCCAACCCACCCCTCAAATCACGAATCCTTTTGGGCAAGGGGGGCAACCTGCTATACAGCAAGGCCAACCCTCTGCTCAACCCATACACCAAGGAGGGCAGCCTGCCATACAGCAAGCCCAGCCCTCTTCTCAATCTGCTTACGCTGGGGGACAAACGGGCCAACCGTCTATACAGCCAAATCAACCCGGTGTCCACCCTCATCGTCAAACTGGACAAGCTGGCCAACCTCGGCGTCAACCAGCTATCCAGCCAATTCGACCATCCGTTCCGCAAAGACAACCCTTGGTGGCACATGGACAACCTGGTGCCCAGCAAGGCTATCCTGCTGGCCAACCAGGTCCATCTCGAATCCGACCAAGTCAACCTTCGGGACATATGGTTCAACCCCAGCCGGTTCAAGGACATTACTCTGGGCCTCAAACTCAAACAGGTTATCAACCCGCATACCAAACGCAGCCTGCCTACCAGGCTCCGTATGGGACCCAGCAGTCATCTGGCTACCAGCCACCCCAGGGGCAAAATCAGTATGCTCCTTATCAAAATTATCAGCAACCACAGGTCACTCCTTATCAAAATTATCAATATGGTCAACCTGTCGGACAAGCTGCTAATACTTGGGGAGCTGGGGGGCAGACACAGGGACAACCGTCCGCATATGGCCAAAATCCATACGGACAAAACTCCTACGGACAAACTCCCTATGCGCCAGGTCCTTTTGGACCAGGTCCATCGGGACAAAATTCCTACGCGTCGGGTCCTTTTGGGCCGGGCCCGTCTGGACAAAGTTCGTGGGGGCAACCCCAATCTGGGTGGAACCCTAATGTCGCCTCGAATCCGCAGCCACAGATGTCCTTCAACCCGCAGCTACCATTTTTGGCAACATTGGAACTACCTGATGTGTCCAAGTTAACAAATGACCCTATTTTGCATAATCCATATTGGCCACCGGTTCCAACCAAAATACCAGGTGACTGTCCAAAGTTCGACGGCAAAGCCGGAGAGGATCCTCAGGCCCATGTAATGACTTATCACCTTTGGTGCTCATCTAACTCATGGCTTGATGATTCTATCCGACTTCGCCTCTTCCAGAGGACCCTCACTGGTTCAGCTGCTAAATGGTACATCGAACTCAATCGCGGCATGTTTTCTGATTTTAACTCGTTGGCTATGGCCTTTTTAACTCATTTTCAGTTACCCATTCGGTACGAGACTGGGACCCATCTTCTCACGTCTCTAAAACAAGATACGGCAACGCACATCTCCGATCATATACATGAATGGAGAAGGCGCCGTCGCTTGATTAAATTTTGGATCCCTGATCAACTCCTGACCGACTGGTTTACCACGTCCTTTGTCCCTAAAATTGCCAAAGATATCGCAATGGGGGCGTGTGTAACTGAGGAGCAAGCAATCGCGCGAGCTCAATACCTGGACTTAGTGTATTCTCAGTCAGGTACCTTGTATGTGTATTTGCCAGATGCCCCGAGGCACAGACAACCCAAAGCTCCACCAAAGCCTTCTGTTGATGGAGTTATCGGTTCCGTAAACTCATCATCTAAGAAATCGGCCGCGAACCCTGGGAAGCAGAAACAAAATGCCTCTAACGAAAATGCTTCTCAGAGCCAATCTATTCCTGGGAATACCTCCGAGGTAAATGCCGTCCAGTCCACCGCGGCAGACAAATCCTCGAAAGGCAAAAAGAAAGGGAAGGCCAAAGATAAATCTGGACAGCCGAAGTAGAACCCTCCTAAACCTCCCTCCGAGGAAGGAGCCAAACGGAAACCTAAGTATCCTTGTCTCATTTGCGAAGAGGATCACTACACCAAGGATTGCCCTAGGCGGTCCGAGGTTAGTCGGCTTTTGAAAGGTGCTCCAGGGTCCCCTGCCGTGCTTAAAGAGCCTTTCCCGTCCTAGCAGACGCATCAGGTGGCAGATCCTTCTCAATCCTCTTCCTCGTTCGGTTCTCAAGTGTTCATGGCTGGAACCATCCCCATCCATGTCACAACTCGAGCGAAAGATTATCCATCTTCAGCCGGGAAAGAGCCGGAGGTTCCCTCCAGCGCTCCTCCGTCCAGTTCTGGTCCCCTTCACATTGAACGGCCCAGCACCGAGACGATCCCCCGACCCCCTCCCAAAGGTGTACTCAGGAAGTCATCTTATAACCCCAATGCTCGTGCTGCACAACATTATAGCATTGTCGAGGACTTAGCTCAGGCTCCGTCTGCTATGTCTGCATTAGAAGTCCTCCAGAGCTGCCCCTCCCAGAGGAAGTCCCTGCTATCAGCGATTGGTGGCATAGACCCGGCAGATTTGGATTTAATCTCTTTTGATCTCGAGGGTTTTACGCAGAGATTGCCTCACCAGGTGGCCTTCCTTATACAGGTTCTCATCAATGGGAAAACGATCCATCGTACGGTCATTGATGAAGGTGCCTCAACCTGCATCATGTCGGTTGCTTGTTGGAAGGCTATTGGTTCCCCTGCTCTGAGCCAGTCTCCTACCACCCTAGAGGCTTTCGATGGAAGAGAATCTCGTCCATATGGTATCCTCCCGCGATTGCCTATCTCTTTAGAAGGGAAAACGGTAGAGGTCGAGGTTGAAGTCGTTGACGCTAATCTCACTTACAACCTCCTCCTTGGACGAAGTTGGACATATGCCATGCATGCCGTGGCTTCCTCTTTGTTCCGTGTCGTTCGCTTTCCCCATCAAGGGAAAATCGTCACAGTGGACCAGCTGTCCTTTTTCGCTTCCTCTTCTGAAGGGAATGTGCCATTCGTAGAGCATACCTCCAAATCGCTAGTGAGTGTGGGTGCTGGATTATTTAAAGATCCCTCCCTGATGGGAGCCTTTCCCCTCCCACCTCCAAATCTCGCCTCCGTTAACATGATCTCAGTGCGTTCCGATCCATGGGTTCTCCCTCCCTTGAATCAGGAAGACTCTTGGGGCGAGATGATGCCGTTGAGTCCCGCCGAGCTCAACTACATCGAGATAGTCGCTGCGTCGGCTCCACCTCCCGAACCTGCTTTTCCAAGCAGCGTTCCCGATTCATATGACCGCTTCCCTTGGATGGGAGGAGAGGCCACTTCGGATCCCCTGAAGGAATCATTTCCCTCCGACGAGGCTATCATTGAGACTATGTCTCCCGAGGAGCTCCCTTGGTCAGATTACCACCATCGCTCTTCGTTTCTCCCTCCTCATTCGGAAATGGCCACATGTCTCGAGCGGTTTGCTTCATGTGTCCCATCTATCCCTCTCCAAACACCTGTTCAGTTGTATCAAGTGTCTTCGGAAGGAAACATGGGTAACATTACGCAAACTCTGGCTATCGACATCTCTGTCAAAACAGGGGTTGTCGAAAATATTCATATTGGAGTCACATGCACTCCTGAGGAAATTCAACTTTACACTGATTTATTTCGTGAATTCCGTGACGTTTTCGCATGGTCTTACGAGGAAATGCCCGGCATTGACCCCAGTATCGTGGAGCACGAAATCCCTACTTATCCCGACGCTAAGCCTGTTCGTCAACGCTTACGCCCAGTGCACCCTCGAAAGGCTGCAGCCATCAAGGCCGAAGTTGAAAAACTCCTTCGAGCTGGTTTCATCTATGCCATTCCTCTCACGGAATGGGTATCTAATATAGTCCCTGTGAATAAAAAACAGGGTACTATTCGGGTTTGTGTTGACTATCGCGACATCAATCGCGCCTGTCCAAAAGATAACTTTCCTACGCCTTTTATTGATCAGCTTATCGACGATTGCGCAGGAAGCGAAATTTATTCATTTATGGACGGCTTCTCTGGGTACAACCAGATCAACATAGCCCCCGCAGACCAGCACAAGACTGCTTTCATTTGTCCTTGGGGCACCTTCGCTTACAAGAAGCTACCTTTCGGTCTCAAAAATGCCGGTGCCACTTTCCAGCGTGCGATGTCGTATGCTTTTCATGATATCCGACACATCGTACAACCTTACCTGGATGACCTACCAGCTCATTCAGCTAAACGTCAAGACCATCCATCTCATTTACGCGAAATATTTCTCCGCTGTCGACACTACCGTATTCGACTCAATCCGCATAAGTGTGTCTTTTGCGTAGAATCTGGCCGACTGCTCGGGTTTATCGTCTCCCGGGAAGGTATCCGTCTGGATCCCCTTAAGGTCGAGGCCATTTTGAATCTTCCTCCCCCTGCCTCTCTACAGCAGTTACAGAGCCTGCAGGGGAAAGCCAATTTTCTCAGACGATTCATCCCAAATTATGCCGAGGTGGCTAAGGGTTTCACGCGATTATTGAAGCGAGACACGCCCTTTCGCTGGGACGCTATCGCTCAACAATCTTTTGAGCGTCTTAAAGACCTTCTGGTCTCAGCTCCGCTCCTAAGACCTCCAAATTACCACCGTGACTACACCCTTTATTTGGCCGCCGCCGATACCACCATCGACATGGTTTTAGTGCAAGACGATGATGATGGCACCGAGCATGTTGTATATTATCTCAGCCGCAACCTTCTGGATACGGAAACTTGCTATGCATACGTCGAGAAGTTGGCATTGGCAGCTGTCTGTGCCGTCCAACGTTTCCGTCATTACATCCTGTTGCGCACGACGACCGTGATCTCTGATTGCAACCCCATGACCTATATTTTGTCACGTCAGTTGCTGGGGGGCAAATACTCAAAGTGGATTGTAATCCTCCAAGAGTTCGACTTGGAATTCACTGCAGCCAAGTCTAAGAAGTCGCTGGTCTTTGCCGAACTACTCTGCTCCTTACCATCTCAGTCTACACCATCTCGTTCAGAGGAACATATTCCGGATGAAACGCTATTTCTCATCAGCACTCTCGACCCATGGTACGGGGACATTATCGTATATTTACAAACGTCTTCGTTTCGTCCCAACACATCGAAAGATGCTCGACGACGAATTCGTCACCAAGCTCAACCATACCGCATTTTGGGCGATACCCTGTACCGCCTCGGCGTCGATTCTGTTCTTCGCCGATGCTTAACCCTTGAGGAGGCTGAGCGAGTCTTGAATGACTGCCACTCCGGCGCTTGTGGCGGCCATATGTCTGGATATGCTACCGCTCAGAAGATCCTCCGCGCTGGTTATTTCTGGCCTTCTATCTTCAAGGATTGCATCCTTGCTGTACGTGCATGTCACGAATGCCAGGTTTACCACCGGAAGATGCGTGCACCTGTTGCACCACTGCACCCTGTCATAACCGTAGGTCCATTTGCAAAATGGGGCATCGATTATACGTCCTGTAACCCTCGTTCGGCCAGGGGGCATGGGTACATTATCGTTGCTGTGGACTATTTCACCAAGTGGGCCGAAGCGATGCCTACATTAAACGAAGACGGTTACACCGCGGCGCAGTTTTTATTCAATCATATTATCACTCGTTTCGGAGTCCCTCAGGCTATTGTTACAGATCATGGAAAGCATTTCCGAAATCATATGATGACGGAGCTAACGTCCCAGCTAGGCTTGTGCCAAGATAGTTCGTCACCGTAATATCCACAATCTAACGGCCAAGTTGAAGCCGTGAACAAAGTCTTGATCACTATGCTTCAGCGCACCGTCAATACGCACAAGTCTAACTGGCACCTTATGCTTTTCCCAGCCTTGTGGGCCTACCGGACTTCTGTGAAGGATGCCACCGGTTTCACCCCTTTCCAGTTGGTTTATGGACTGGAGGCTACCCTTCCCATCGAATGCGAGATTCCTTCATTAAAATTAGCTGTCGAGTTACTCCCCAACACCACTCCGGTGGAGGAACGGCTTCTTTACCTAGAACGGTTAGACGAGACTCGTCGTTTGGCTTCTCTGGCTATCGAAGCGCAGAAGAAGAGAGTCAAGGCTCACTTCGACCAGAATATCCATCCGCGTTCCTTTGTTGAGGGAGATTTAGTACTGCTCTACGATCAAGCTAAGGATAAGCTGGGGGCAGGGAAACTCGAATCTATGTGGTTAGGTCCCTACATCGTGAAAAGAGTTTTACAAAAGGGCGCATATGAGTTGATTGATTATGAAGGAAATCCTCTTGACAAGCCCCACAACGGGCTGTATCTGAAGAAATATTATGCATAACTTCGCGCACTCACTTTGTATATACGTGTGTTTTGTGTGTTGTGCATGTTTTCGTTTTTCCTTGGTGTGCAAGCGTGTTTTCCTCTTATTGTGTTTTCTTCTTCTTGTGCAGATGTCTAGTGCACCTTATGTTGGTTTCGCTGATGGCGCCTGCCGTAGTACTTGCAATTTGTCATCTGTGGCGTGGGTGATCTACGATCCTCACGGAGAATTGTTACACCTTCAGGGGGTCTGCCTAGGTCGTACCACTAACAACGTTGTCGAATACAGCGCTGTAATTGAACTACTTGCCGAAGCGGTTGACCTTGGCATCCGCGAACTAGTGGTGAACCTGGACTCCCAGCTAGTTGTCCATCAACTCAACGGGCGATATTCCGTCAGAGACCAGCGCATATTAAGGTTGTACCTACGTGTAAGATTGTTGGAACGGAACTTTGATTACATTACTTATCAACACATTCCGAGACGATTAAATACGTTGACCGACGCATTGGCAAATCATGTGTTAGATAGACATTTGCGTAACAGATAAACATCATGCAAGAAGACATAGAAAGCATAATAAAGTTAAGCATATGTAAATAAATCATTTCAAGCATAGTTTGCATATAGATGCTTTTTAGCTTGCATCAAAAAATGTAAAATCCATGGGTCATGTGTCGTGCAAATTCATACATAAGATCACAATTGTATTGAATAAATGCATAACATAAACAAAACATCATCACATGTAACAATGATCCATCCAAAAACCGGTATGTATATATATATATATCGTGTGGCGCACTAAGGCGCTCAAAAATAAGTGTATATGTCCAAAAATCAGTATGTCTGAGTCATGAGTCTCAAAATAACAGTGGAAATAAAGCCTAGGCGACTATTCGGCTGGATGATGCTCTCTGTAGTACACAGCTGCTCGTGCCACCCGCCTCAGAAGGCGGTGCACCCTGGGTTGCACCCCCACTGTATGGATCTGATGCTCTATGGGGACCTCCTCGACCCCCTGGTAGTCAGGCACCCCCTCCAGCAACCCCTCAAGGTTGCGAGCCACAGTCTCTGACGTATCAACCCCTGGAGGGGCTAAGGCCAGGACCCCAGCTCCTTGTCCTTCTCTCCGTGCCGTGGCAGCCAGGCCAATCGGTCTAGTAGGCCCCACATCTGCATACCATGACATTTGTTAAAGACATGTACATAAAAAATCCAAAAACATTAAAAAATTCAAAAGTCAAAGTGTTATACCTGCATCATCCCACTGTTCACCTGGGGGCAGTGCCAGATCAGGGTCATTGCGGAAATCCATGCCCGCATATGGCCAGTCCTCCACAAAGATCTCCTGCTGATCCAGCCAGTCTCGGAAAAATGCTCCCCAGCTATGTGGCCGGCCGCCACCTCCGCGTGGCATGATTCGAGCCCATCGTGAGGCCCTCGTCTCCCGAGGATCCCTGGGAGCATCCACGGCCATCGTCTGCAGCCGCATGGCTGGCACTCGTTCTAGAATGAGCGGGACTAAGATGGACCCGTAGCCGAACTGTTTCGTCTCCCCGCAACGACAGTTGCTCAGCTGCCTCTTCATGTTATTGGTCACTTCTGTGCACCAATCAAACACTGTAGGCTCAAGGCAATCGAGAGCTAACAAGAGATGAGTCTTTGAGGCCTCGTGGTTGGCCATACTACCCGCTGCCCGGGTCACCATGAACAGAATGGTGCGAAGCACTATGTTTCCCACTGTGGGGATTGCTACTTTCCCACTTCGCGCTTTCTCAGCCTCCGGACATACCCGAGCCATCAGATCATCTAGCGTGCCGCCGCTAGGTCGTTGCCCCTCTATGATGGGCCTCGCACCTCGGCGTGACAGCCCGGTCAAAAAGAAGATATCCATTTGGTCAAATTCGATATCCTGGCCCCGGATAGTGAATTTCATATCCACCGGGTTCCATGCCCTGATCAGTAGCTCGAGAAGATCATGCTGAGCTCTCAGGCGAGGTGTGAGGAAAAATTTCATAAAACCGCAAGCCCGCATGGCATTGCAGCAATCCACGTTTGCCCAACCAGCAATATCTTCGACATCGTGCACTCTTTCCTGCCATTGGAAAGCCATTACGTCCTGCAGAAACCATGAAAAGAAATTAGAAGTGCTGGAATTGGATTTTTTACGTCCAAATTAAAATAAAATAATTTTTCCGCGCCAGCGCGGCTGTTTTAAAAACAGACGCGTTGGCCATGACAGCCCTTTGTTAATTTTCGAGGTCAGCGCGGAAGAACACGGGTTTTCCGCGCTGACCCGAAGTTGGCCACGTTTTGTCCTAATTCGGCCAGCGCGGACCCGCGTGGGATATCCGCGCTGACCGAGAGCGCATCCATGCACCAAGAATTCACCCGATTGGGCAGATTCGACCGCTAAAATTCTACCAAAAACAACCAAAATGCAGGGCAAAGGAGCGAGAACCTACCTGGAGGAAGCGGTTCGAGAAATGGTGTCCGTACGGGCTGGAAATCACTCCGTCAACTTTCTGGCTTCTCCACGTCCTTCACATCCAGAAATGGTAAAATGGTAAAAATGAGTTTTCACCCTCTTCTATTTATAGCAAAAACTCATAAAATTGTCATATTTTTGGGTTTTTGCCATCTTTTGCCATAAATTTAGCCCTAGTTTTGTCAAATACATGTTTTAATATGTTTTTTACTCATATCGAATGGATTTATGCGGGTAGTGCTCTTGTGCAGGTTAGTATAAACGGTGGAAATCATCATGGTTCTGAAATCGCTTGGTCCCAAATATGTCGTCTTTAAGCTCTTTTCCGACATTAAACAAGAGAAGATAGCCGAGTCTCCTTTCAGCTCGTTAAAAGGAACGAGAGGCGGTCATTTTAAGCTCTTTTTCGGACCGTGTAACTTAAAAAGATTGCCGGGTGTTTGTCGTTTCGCACTCGTTATAGGCCCTAAAACGACGTGTTTTCGACCGCTTTTTTACTTTTTCGGGTCAAAAGCACTATTTACGAAAAGTACTCCTCGATCGTAATGGTCGGGCGGTTCTTTCGAGCATTGTTTTATACTTTTTCGGGCTCGAGAGACACAACTGTACGAAAAAGGACCCCCCTGGTGTCTTCTTTTCTGCTGTCTTTTCAGGCTCTCTAAACAAGAAAAGACGTCGAGTTTTTCCTTTGTCAGGCTCGTTAAACACTTGATGACATCGGGTATTGTCGAGATGACACTCTTCAAGCATATGCTATCCCCGTCAAGCTTGTCATCCAAAAATAACCGGGGTACCTGCCAGAAATGGTGGGGAAAATGGAACTGTAATCGTAGTCGTGTCGGCAGTATGTCGCTCTTGAACATGGCACTCTTTTGCTTCGTGTCTGGGTGGGACCATCTCGCCTTGTTTTTCACTGGCCTCCGTGGGTTTGGGTTATCCTATTCGACCTCTCATCTGCCCATTGCCATCATCACTATACCCTTTTCTCATTTGATGTCAAATACTGCCAAACCCGCCATAGTGCCGCCGATATGTTCGAGAGAAGTTGACCTCTGTGATAATACAGCCTCATCTGCTATCTCACACAAATCATTTTTTCTCTGTCTCGCGTCGATGATGTGGGAAACATTATGGCCCACCTTCGATCAATGTCCCTTCCTGTCGACTTCAGCTCATTATCCGGGAAGGTGACTTAGAGACTCCCTTCAGGTGCCTTAGAGCCTGCATGCCTCAATGGCAGGTTCTTCGTGTTCGACGAGAGGTTTTCATTATTGGCCTCCGATCGAATGATTCCGTGGATGTTCGACAACAGCTCATTGATTCACATGCCGCGGATTGTACCTATAGTACCTTGAGGGCCATTGTCATTATTGGTGGTACCTCTCGCGTCTGTTAACAGTTTTCATCATTGACTGGTATTCAGACGATGTTCATGCATGTTCGACTTCAACTCATATATTCACATGCTTGAACTTGTACTTTGTTCGGATTGGGACGGAGCGTAAGACCCTGGATCCCTGTCTTTTGTGGGCCAGGTTGCGATTTTGTGGATGATCATTACATGACTCATTGATGGATGGCTGCGCCCATACCCGAGTCTTCATGGATGGCTGCGACCATACCTTGTCATTATTATGGTCTCTTTAGCTGGGTGGCTGCGTCCATTCCACGGACCTTTTCGCATGTCTTTGTGGATGGCTGCGCCCATGCCTAGACTGCATGTACTTGATTATCAGAGATATTTCGGTCCTTCCTGGTGGTGTTCCAGTTCGGCGTGTGTTGTAAAGCATTTCACCCCTCCCACTCTCTCGGTCTTCATGCTTTAGGGGGCATCTGTTACACAGTAATTTGTCACTGCCTTCCTGTCAGTCACCCTGCTGTGTCAATCACTAAGCTTCATGCCTTCTGAACTAGCCCAGAAACCCATTTTTCTAAAGTTTTATGCATCAGCGCGTCTGTTTGAAAAATATCCGCGATTACTGGCGCTCCATAGTGTATTCAATGCGCTGACAGCTCGGAAGGACATCACTTTTCCGCGCTGGTCGCCAGCGCGCCTTTCCCATGTTCTTCCGCGCTGACATGACTGTCCCAGTTATGTAGACGCGGCGACATCGCGTCAGTTTCCTCATTATCCGCGCTGATCCAGTTTGGGCGAATTTGTTCAAACAACGAGCCTTACAGATAACTCCAGGCTTGGTTGTTAGCTTTGTGAATGTCGACTCCCTTCTATGGCATGACTGTTCGACCCTTTGCAACCGTTTCCCTCAAGGATAAGCTCATCCTTCCACCCTTTTAGGAGACTCCTTCTCCTATATAAACTTCCACCATTACCATGAGCAGCTAGTTTTTGGATAGTTAGACTTAGCTTGGAATAGCTTGGATTGTACAGAGCTTGTAGTGCTCAGATTGCTGCTATAGGTTTGGTGTGCTAGGTGTGGAAGTGATTGATTGCTTAGGGAAGGTTGTTTTGTGCTATTTGTGTGAGAGAGAGAGTTGTTTGTCTTGGGAGAATCATCCTCAAAGGTGAATGCTTGAGATACATGCTGACTGGCCCCTCCTGAGAAGGTTACCGACGTCAGAACATTTGGTTGTATTCTTCTCTATTCTGATTAAAAATAGATGACTGCTATTATTGTTCCATTCTCATTTGTACTTGAAATGGTTAAATGTGAATTACATCTTTTCTGACTGATGTATGGTTGCTTTTACTAGATTTCACGCTTGTGTTTGTTTCCTCTTCGTGTGTGCAGGTATCTATTCGCGGAGATCGCGGAGGATTGTGACCAGCCGAAGCGGAGGAGCGAAGGCAACATCTCTTCATCAAACGACGGCGCAGGAATCCAAGTAGGTGCTTTTTACCTCTTGTTTAATTGTAATTAGGAACATGCGTAGCAGCATTGTGTGATTGTTGCTAGACCCCTGCTGGGCTAGTAGGGATCGCCTCTATCCGTAGAGGGGATTTACCTCTCCAACAATCTTGTTACAGGGAAGCTTCCTCTACACTTGTTTCCTAATGAGAAAAGGAAAATCATTCAGGAGAGTGCACATTATTCTTGGATTTCTAATGAATTGTTCAAAATAGGGCCAGATTGTATAATCAGAAGGTGTGTTCGGGAAGATGAAATGCCTGACATTCTTAAGGCATGTCATGATGAACCTTGCGGCGGGCACTTTGCTGACAAGAGGACAGCCTATAAAATCCTTTCTCTAGGATATTATTGGCCTTCTCTCTTTAAAGATGCAAAGCAGTATGTTAGAAGGTGCGACAACTGCCAAAGAGTTGGGAAACCAACTCCTTCAAATGAAATGCCTCTACAGCCTCAGGTATGCATCGAACCCTTTGAGAAATGGGCTCTAGATTTCGTTGGACCAATTAATCCACCATCAAAGCAAAAAAGGTATATACTGGTTTGTACTGATTATGTTACTAAGTGGGTAGAAGCAAAAGCATTGCCTTCTGCCACTGAAAATGCAGTTGTTCAATTTCTTTTTGAGGATATTTTCACTCGTTTTGGTGTCCCAAGGGAAATTGTGACAGATCAGGGCAGCCAGTTTACATCTAAATTGATGGAGAAGCTGATGGAGGAATATAAGATCAAGCATAGAACATCCACTCCCTACCATCCGCAATCCAATGGCCAAGTGGAATCTACCAATAAAGTTCTTGAAGGCATTATCACCAAGACTGTTCATCTTCATAGAAGAGATTGGGCGGAAAGGCTCCCTGAAGCCTTATGGGACTATAGGACTACATGGAAGAACACAACATGACATTCTCCCTATGAACTTGTTTATGGGAAGGAAGTCCTGCTCCCCATTGAGTTCCAAATCAAGACCTTCAAGATGGCAGTCCAATTGGGAATGAGCCTCTCAGAAGCTCAAAGACACAGAATGGACCAGCTAAATGAGCTAGATGAAATAAGACAAGATACAATTCTAAGGACCGATCTAGTTCAGCACCAAAGATCTAAATGGCATGATCGTCATATCAAAGAAAGAAAGTTTCAGAGAGGAGATTGGGCTCTATTGTTTGATTCAAAATTCAAAGACTTCAAAGGAAAGTTTCAAACTCATTGGCTTGGGCCATATGAGATTGATGAAGTCTTTAGCAATGGAGCAATTCGAGTAAAAACTATTGATGAATTTCATACTCCTCTTATTGTGAATGGCCACTGCTTGAAAATCTACCAGAAGCCATTCTCAAAAGAAGAGTTTGTCAAATTGTTCAAAGAAGATTCTGCAATCAGGTTGGTGGAGAAGGATTCTTCTCCTCCATTAGCCTAATCTTTGGTTTTTGAAAAAAAGGAAAAAAAAGAAAAAAGAAAAAAAAAAAGAAAAATAAATAAATGTATGAGCCTGAAAACCAATCTCTGATTGGCAGTCTCATACCGAAAACCTGAGGTGAAAATCAGGGTCACCTGACACATGTTTTCCAATAAAAAAAAAAAATCTCTCTCTCTTCCATTTCATTTCACCATTTCATCCACCTCATTCACCATCTCATTACTTTCACTTCACCTCATTTCTTTCTATCATCCATCCATTCATTAATCCATTCATTACATTTCACTCCATCAATAAAGTCATTTTTTTTGACAACTAAAGTTATTTTGTGCAGCCGGAGGGTACTACTGCAGATTCCGCAGCCATCTGAAGATTCTGCAGCCATCTAACGATTCCGCAGCTCTCTGCACCTGCATAAAAAACACAGTCTGTTTGAAAAGTTACAGTTCAGAAGTCATCAATAATAAGTGGAAAAGGGTCATGCAACAACAACAACACAATGAGGGGTTAGTGGAAAATAATCAAAAGCAATTCAAACGCGGACCTAAGGTATGATTTAAAATCCTAAACTTACAGTTATCGCATTTTGCTAAAGTTCCGGGGTTATGTTTCTTGCCATTAAGTGTAATGATTATCCGTTTTTATCCATCATACGACCAAAAATCCACGTATCTCCCCACTCATCGGTCATAATTCATCACGATTTTGAAACTGGATTGCGGCTGCTCTTTCATTAAGGGTTTCGTACCTAAATGACGTAGACTGTTGTACTACGTCTCTCCAAGTCATAATCCCGCAGCCAAGTGGAGACCTGTGACCGAAGCCTAAGCACCTAACCGTTTACACCCATCACCTCATAACCCTCATACGCTCATATCACTCCATTTCATTCACGCTGTTTCATTTCCTCATTTCCCTCATTCCGCTGTGCTCACTACACTGCTACCTCATACTCTGTTTTTTTTTTTTTTTTCGTATTCCTCTCTTCTAATTTAGGTTACTAGTGTTACGGCTGTTACATTAGAGCCGTAATTTTACGGCGTTAAGGTCACTGTTGAAGCCGTGTAGCCTTTTGACTCAGAACAAAGCCGTAAATTCACTGTGTTAAGGCTACTGTTGAAGCCGTGTAACCTCCCTTTTCCAAAAGTTTGAAGAACAGAGCCGTAGAGTCCATGGGTAAACTTTTAAGGGCAGAACCCGAGGGTTCAAAATTTTTGGAGGGATATCCTCAAGTTAAAGAAGCGTTGCAGAAAGAAAACTGGCTCTAATGCATCCAGAAGTTTAAAGGTTACCACAGAGAAGTTACAAAGGGCTTTGCACGTTCCTTCAGGGATAAAGATAATCAAGTGGAGATAGGGGACCTGAAGTTTACAATCACTGAGAGCAGCATAGCACAAGCCACTTCTCTTCCACAAACTGGAGAAAGATGGTTTAAAAACCGATTAGTCCAAGACCAACAGTGGAAGCAAATCTTGAAGAACCCAGGTATGGATACCAGCATTTTTACCAAAGGGATTCCTGTTACTTATGTCAAGGAAGAATGGACAACTTTACTGTTATTAGTGCAAAAATTCTTTACTTGTGAGGGAAGGTTTGGAGTCTTATATGTTTACCATGCTAAGGTCATGATGCATTTCTTAGGAGATGATATCAACCTTCCATATTTTCTACTCTCAAGTCTTAGGAAAATGTGTTCAATGGCCCAAAAGAACCCAACAAACATTGAATCACATCTATGTCATCATGGTCTTATCAAAATGCTAGTTGAGGAACAGCTGAAAGCAAAAAGAGATACCTGGGAGAAATTTCTTGTAAGAAACCATTTTGAGGAAGCAGGAGAAACCTCTGTGCTTAGAAAGAGTAGAAGAAAACGAAAAGAGGTTACCCCTGAAACCGCTGACCAAGAGGAAATTATTGTCCAAGAAGAAACTGCTGTTCAAGAGCAGATTGTAGAAGAAACTGATGTACGTAATCCTGAACATGAAATTGATCCTGAGCCTGCTATGGATACTGATCAAACAGCTCAAGGAATTATCACAGAAACTCTTTCAGAACTTGCCCAAGAAATTGCTCAAAAGAGAAAAGAAAGTAGAATGAAACAAAAGAAAGACAAAGGCAAAGCTGTAGCTCAAGAAACTTACGCTACTCCTGAGAATTCTAGTGAGGAAGACACTCAGCCCTTAGCACAAAGAATGGCCAAACTCCATAAAACTGCCCTTTCCAAAAAGGAGGAAAAACAAAAGCAAAAAGTACCAAAAGAAAAACAAAGTACCACCTCTGTAAGAAGGAGCAGCAGATTACAAAACAGAAAGGTAGGGGCCACAAAGGGTAAACAGTCATTCTTTATTGACTTGAGTACACCTCAAAAAGGTGCTACAAGTCCTGAATTGGAGAAAAGTTCTTCACACGCTGAGCATCTAGAGACCAGTCCTCCACGTGAGGAAAGTCCATTTGAGCATGAGCCTGAATTTGAACAAGGATCCAAATTTCAGTATGAGCATAGCCCAAGGCATTCACCTGAGGTTGACCCTGATCAACAAAAAGTTTATAATTACCTGGAGACGCTGGAACAAGCAGTGGCTGGGCCAAGCACTGCTCAACCCTTGGAGCAACAAGTCCAATCACTGAAGCAGGAAATATTTGAACTAGAGGTGTTAAATCGCCACATCAAGCAAGAAAATGAAAAACTGAAGATACAGGGAAATGTGGACAAGATGGTCCAAGATAACACCATGCTTCATATGGGTCTGTGACAGAAGGAAAACAAAAAGCTCAAGAAGAGATGCAGAAAATTAAACAGAGCTTTAATCAATTTGAAATTCAGGTGTTTGATGAAAAGGCCAAGGGTTAATGTGGCCACACAGAGAAAGAAGAGAAGGCTGGATGTCCTAGCAGAGGCATCCCAGCAGGTGGACTGAATCATGTTTTTGATTGCATGAGGACATGCAATACCCTCGCAGTGGGGGTATGTAGAGTCTCTACTTTACACTTGGTTTTCCATCATTTCCCACAGTTTCCCTCATTCATCTCTCCCTTTTGCTCTATTTTGCTGCATAAACTCACCCAGATCATTACATATGATGGCATTAAGCATGATTTAGGGATTTTGCTAATGTGTGACTGTTTTGTTTAGATTTTGACATACTTACAGGCATTCCGCAGCCATCTGCTGATTCCGCAGCCATCTGATGATCCCGCAGCCTTTATTTTAAACTAAAGGTTCCACGTGTCATTTTGCCAAATGAGCCACATGGGCACTTAGGAATCAAGGTGCTCGAGGTTCCTGTGCTATCCGTTCAGCCATCCACGTCATCTGTACCTCCGGTCAACGAGGGTCAAGTTACGGTCAATAAAGGTAGCTTAATGGTGATACGTAAGCTGCTATGTCACGTCAGTCTAAAAGGTGACTTGTCCGTCTTATGCAGGCCGTGGGGGACATAATCCAACTCTGGATTCAATGCCCATATCGACCAGAACCTCCAGCTCATCCACGCAGCATTATGACGTGTTTTGTTCCTTAATTACGCATGACAGTTAGTTAGTTTTCCAGTTTTAGCTGTACGCATTAGGCCGTCTTTCAGATGCCTATAAAACTAAGCGTTTGCATACGCTGAAGGTTACTTTTTAGTTGCTGCACTTTATAAACTTCTTGTTATTTTAGAGCATTTGAAAACTCTGTTTTTATAGTGCTGTTCTAGCACTCTGAGATGTATTTTCTGCACATAGAGTAATGGAAACAGTGCTGTTTTGAAGTTCCCAATTCTCTGAGTTTCTTTGGATGATATGAATGGAGGGCCCCTGTTCATGTTAGCCTTGTAAAGTATTTTATGTATTTTATATGCAGCATTTCCTTATTTCTATTCAGCATTTCTCTTATTTGAAACATGTACAGCGTAATTTCTCTTTTTGTTATTTCATTTCCAGCCTTTCTTTTTAGCTGATCAGCATTGTTCTTTTGCAGGTTTTTAAGCCCGGGATTGATTTTGTGTTTGTGAATTTGCTTAAATATCTAGTGGTAGTTTTAGTTGACAGATTCAAGCTGCTGCCTTTACTTTATTTTCATAGCTGATTTTTTAGTTTTATTTCTCAAAGTGGTTTGCTAACATATGAATGATATTTTTATCATAAATTGTCTATCTTTTAAAGATCAGAATATTAATAACTTGCAGCTGGCTTTGGGTGCTTTTTAGACTAATCTTTAACTACTCTCTAATCGTGTCTTACACAGTACTATGTGTTAGAGGCAGAGAGTTAGAGAGAGCTGAATATCATAACTAGTCTTTAAAGTAGATTTTCTCATTTTTATCATTTCTTAGACTTATCTTTAGCTACTTCCTAATCGTGTCTTACACAGTACTATGTGTTAGAGGCAGAGAGTTAGGAAGAGATAAACTTTATTATTGGTATTTTAAGTGATTTTCTTATCTTTTATTTGCAGCAGCATGAATGGTGTCTAATGCCATTAGAAAGTGGTTCTTTGCTTTCAAGTTATTTCAAGTTGTTTATTTCATTCAAGCTTTTCCTTTTCAGCAAGTAGTTAGAAACCACTTACACACACTCTCACTCATCTAGAATTCACTGTACACACACCATCACTCATCTGTTTATAAATCACCACTCCATTTTAGGAAGATAAATCACCCACAAACAACACCCCCAAACGACAAAAAAACTTTAAGAGGTTGCTTAAGTACATATAGTACACCTTCACTTCATCAGCTTACGAGCCCCGGGTTGACAATTAATGACATCAATTTAGGAACACTAAATTGACTAAACATGGAGCCTGAAAACCAATCTCTGATTGGCAGTCTCATACAGAAAACCTGAGGTGAAAATCAGGGTCACCTGACACCTCATGTTTTCCAATAAAAAAAAAAATCTCTCTCTCTTCCATTTCATTTCACCATTTCATCCACCTCATTCACCATCTCATTACTTTCACTTCACCTCATTTCTTTCTATCATCCATCCATTCATTAATCCATTCATTACATTTCACTCCATCAATAAAGTCATTTTTTTTGACAACTAAAGTTATTTTGTGCAGCCGGAGGGTACTACTGCAGATTCCGCAGCCATCTGAAGATTCTGCAGCCATCTAACGATTCCACAGCTCTCTGCGCCTGCATAAAAAACACAGTCTGTTTGAAAAGTTACAGTTCAGAAGTCATCAATAATAAGTGGAAAAGGGTCATGCAACAGCAACAACACAATGAAGGGTTAGTGGAAAATAATCAAAAGCAATTCAAACGCGGACCTAAGGTATGATTTAAAATCCTAAACTTACAGTTATCGCATTTTGCTAAAGTTCCGGGGTTATGTTTCTTGCCATTAAGTGTAATGATTATCCGTTTTTATCCATCATACGACCAAAAATCCACGTATCTCCCCACTCATCGGTCATAATTCATCACGATTTTGAAACTGGATTACGACTGCTCTTTCATTAAGGGTTTCGTACCTAAATGACGTAGACTATTGTACTACGTCTCTCCAAGTCATAATCCCGTAGCCAAGTGGAGACCTGTGACCGAAACCGAAGGACCTAACCGTTTACACCCATCACCTCATAACCCTCATACGCTCATATCACTCCATTTCATTCACGCTGTTTCATTTCCTCATTTCCCTCATTCCGCTGTGCTCACTACGCTGCTACCTCATACTCTGTTTTTTTTTACGTATTCCTCTCTGCTAATTCAGGTTACTAGTGTTACGGTTGTTACATTAGAGCCGTAATTTTACGGTGTTAAGGTCACTGTTGAAGCCATGTAGCTTTTTGACTTAGAACAGAGCCGTAAATTCACTGTGTTAAGGCTACTGTTGAAGCCGTGTAACCTTCCTTTTTCCAAAAGTTTGAAGAACAGAGCCGAAGAGTCCATGGGTAAACTTTTAAGGCCAGAACCCGAGGGTTCAAAATTTTTGGAGGGATATCCTCAAGTTAAAGAAGCGTTGCAGAAAGCAAACTGGCTCCAATGCATCCAGAAGTTTAAAGGTTACCACAGAGAAGTTACGAAGGCCTTTGCACGTTCCTTCAGGGATAAAGATAATCAAGTGGAGATAGGGGACCTGAGATTTACAATCACTGAGAGCAGCATAGCACAAGCCACTTCTCTTCCACAAACTGGAGAAAGATGGTTTAAAAACCGATCAGTCCAAGACCAACAGTGGAAGCAAATCTTGAAGAACCCAGGTATGGATACCAGCATTTTTACCAAAGGGATTCCTGTTACTTATGTCAAGGAAGAATGGACAACTTTACTGTTATTAGTGCAAAAATTCTTTACTTGTGAGGGAAGGTTTGGAGTCTTATATGTTTACCATGCTAAGGTCATGATGCATTTCTTAGGAGATGATATCAACCTTCCATATTTTCTACTCTCAAGTCTTAGGAAAATGTGTTCAATGGCCCAAAAGAACCCAACACACATTGAATCACATCTATGTCGTCATGGTCTTATCAAAATACTAGTTGAGGAACAGCTGAAAGCAAAAAGAGATACCTGGGAGAAATTTCTTGTAAGAAACCATTTTGAGGAAGCAGGAGAAACCTCTGTGCCTAGAAAGAGTAGAAGAAAACGAAAGGAGGTTACCCCTGAAACTGCTGACCAAGAGGAAACTATTGTCCAAGAAGAAACTGCTGTTCAAGAGCAGATTGTAGAAGAAACTGATGTACGTAATCCTGAACATGAAATTGATCCTGAGCCTGCTATGGATACTGATCAAACAGCTCAAGGAATTATCACAGAAACTCTTTCAGAACTTGCCCAAGAAATTGCTCAAAAGAGAAAAGAGAGTAGAATGAAACAAAAGAAAGATAAAGGCAAAGCTGTAGCTCAAGAAACTTATGCTACTCCTGATAATTCTAGTGAGGAAGACACTCAGCCCTTAGCCCAAAGAATGGCCAAACTCCATGAAACTGCCCTTTCCAAAAAGGAGGAAAAACAAAAGCAAAAAGTACCAAAAGAAAAACAGAGTACCACCTCTGTAAGAAGGAGCAGCAGATTACAAAACAGAAAGGTAGGGGCCACAAAGGGTAAACAGTCATTCTTTATTGACTTGAGTACACCTCAAAAAGGTGCTACAAGTCCTGACTTGGAGAAAAGTCCTTCACACGCTGAGCATCTAGAGACCAGTCCTCCACGTGAGGAAAGTCCATTTGAGCATGAGCCTGAATTTGAACAAGGATCCGAATTTCAGTATGAGCATAGCCCAAGGCATTCACCTGAGGTTGACCCTGATCAACAAAAAGTTTATAATTACCTGGAGACGCTGGAACAAGCAGTGGCTGGGCCAAGCACTGCTCAACCCTTGGAGCAACAAGTCCAATCACTGAAGCAGGAAATATTTGAACTAGAGGTGTTAAATCGCCACATCAAGCAAGAAAATGAAAAACTGAAGATACAGGGCAATGTGGACAAGATGGTCCAAGATAACACCATGCTTCATATGGGTCTGTGGTAGAAGGAAAAAAAAAAGCTCAAGAAGAGATGCAGAAAATTAAACAGAGCTTTAATCAATCTGAAATTCAGGTGTTTGATGAAAAGACCAAGGGTCAATGTGGCCACACAGAGAAAGAAGAGAAGGCTGGATGTCCTAGCTGAGGCATCCCAGCAGGTGGACTGAACCATGTTTTTGATTGCATGAGGACATGCAATATCATCGCAGTGGGGGTATGTAGAGTCTCCACTTTACACTTGGTTGTCCATCATTTTCCACAGTTTTCCCTCATTCATCTCTCCCTTTTGCTCCATTTTGCTGCATAAACTCACCCAGATCATTACATATGATGGCATTAAGCATGATTTAGGGATTTTGCTAATGTGTGACTGTTTTGTTTAGATTTTGACATACTTACAGGCATTTCGCAGCCATCTGCTGATTCCGCAGCCATCTGATGATCCCGCAGCCTTTTTGTTAAACTAAAGGTTCCACGTGTCATTTTGCCAAATGAGCCACATGGGCGCTTAGGAATCAAGGTGCTCGAGGTTCCTGTGCTATCCGTTCAGCCATCCACGTCATCTGTACCTCTGGTCAACGAGGGTCAAGTTACGGTCAATAAAGGCAGCTTAACGGTGATACGTAAGCTGCTAGGTCACGTCAGTTTAAAAGGTGACTTGTCCGTCTTATGCAGGCCGTGGGGGACATAATCCAACTCTGGATTCAATGCCCACAACGACCAAAACCTCCAGCTCATCCACGCAGACTTATGACGTGTTTGTTCCTTAATTACGCATGACAGTTAGTTAGTTTTCCAGTTTTAGCTGTACGCATTAGGCCGTCTTTCAGATGCCTATAAAACTAAGCGTTTGCATACGCTGAAGGTTACTTTTTAGTTGCTGCACTTTATGAACTTGTTGTTATTTTAGAGCATTCAGAGACTCTGTTTTTATAGTGCTGTTCTAGCACTCTGAGCTGTATTTTTCTGCACATGGAGTAATTGGTCCAACGAAATCTAGAGCCCATTTCTCAAAGGGTTCGATGCATACCTGAGGCTGTAGAGGCATTTCATTTGAAGGAGTTGGTTTCCCAACTCTTTGGCAGCTGTCGCACCTTCTAACATACTGCTTTGCATCTTTAAAGAGAGAAGGCCAATAATATCCTAGAGAAAGGATTTTATATGCTGTCCTCTTGTCAGCAAAGTGCCCGCCGCAAGGTTCATCATGACATGCCTTAAGAATGTCAGGCATTTCATCTTCCCGAACACACCTTCTGATTATACAATCTGGCCCTGTTTTGAACAATTCATGGTGGCTCGGGAATCCTCATTAACAATGGGAAACCCAAATGAATTATCCCCATTTCTATTTCCTCCTCCAATGGGACCTCTACCTCCATTATTGTTATTGTTGAGGGTATGGCAATGATAGTTGTTGACCTTGGTTTGGAAGTTGTGGAGCTTGCTGATTCTGAAATGATGGAGGATATTGATAGAATTGAGCAAATCTCCCATAGGGATTTTGCATGCTTTGCATCCATGCTTGGAAAGCATTTTGAGGTTGAGGCCAAGGTTGTTGCCAAGGATTCCAATTTCAGTATGAGCATAACCCAAGGCATTCACCTGAGGTTGACCCTGATCAACAAAAAGTTTATAATTACTTGGAGACGCTGGAACAAGTAGTGGCTGGGTCAAGCACTGCTCAACCCTTGGAGCAACAAGTCCAATCACTGAAGTAGGAAATATTTGAACTAGAGGTGTTAAATCGCCACATCAAGCAAGAAAATGAAAAACTGAAGATACAGGGCAATGTGGACAAGATGGTCCAAGATAACACCATGCTTCATATGGGTCTGTGGCAGAAGGAAAACAAAAAGCTCAAGAAGAGATGCAGAAAATTAAACAGAGCTTTAATCAATCTGAAATTCAGGTGTTTGATGAAAAGACCAAGGGTCAATGTGGCCACACAGAGAAAGAAGAGAAGGCTGGATGTCCTAGCTGAGGCATCCCAGCAGGTGGACTGAACCATGTTTTTGATTGCATGAGGACATGCAATACCCTCGCAGTGGGGGTATGTAGAGTCTCCACTTTACACTTGGTTGTCCATCATTTTCCACAGTTTTCCCTCATTCATCTCTCCCTTTTGCTCCATTTTGCTGCATAAACTCACCCAGATCATTACATATGATGGCATTAAGCATGATTTAGGGATTTTGCTAATGTGTGACTGTTTTGTTTAGATTTTGACATACTTACAGGCATTCCGCAGCCATCTGCTGATTCCGCGGCCATCTGCTGATTCCGCAGCCATCTGATGATCCCGCAGCCTTTTTGTTAAACTAAAGGTTCCACGTGTCATTTTGCCAAATGAGCCACATGGGAACTTAGGAATCAAGGTGCTCGAGGTTCCTGTGCTATCCGTTCATCCATCCACGTCATCTGTACCTCCGGTCAACGAGGGTCAAGTTACGGTCAATAAAGGCAGCTTAACGGTGATACGTAAGCTGCTAGGTCACGTCAGTTTAAAAGGTGACTTGTCCATCTTATGCAGGCCGTGGGGGACATAATCCAACTCTGGATTCAATTCCCACAACGACCAGAACCTCCAGCTCATCCACGCAGACTTATGACGTGTTTGTTCCTTAATTACGCATGACAGTTAGTTAGTTTTCCAGTTTTAGCTGTACGCATTAGGCCGTCTTTCAGATGCCTATAAAACTAAGCGTTTGCATACGCTGAAGGTTACTTTTTAGTTGTTGCACTTTATGAACTTGTTGTTATTTTAGAGCATTCAGAGACTCTGTTTTTATAGTGCTGTTCTAGCACTCTGAGCTGTATTTTTCTGCACATGGAGTAATAGAAACAGTGTTGTTTTGAAGTTTCCAACTCTTTGAATCTCTTTTGGATGATATGAATGGAGGGCCCCTGTTCATGTTAGCCTTGTAAAGTATTTTATGTATTTTATGTGCAACATTTCCTTATTTCTTTTTAGCATTTCTTTTAGTTGAAACATGTACAACGTAATTTCCTTTCTTGTTAGTTCATTTCCAGCCTTTCTTTTTAGCTGATCAGCATTGTTCTTTTGCAGGTTTTTAAGCCCGGGATTGATTTTGTGTTTGTGTATTTGCTTAAATATCTAGTGGTAGTTTTAGTTGACAGATTCAAGTTGCTGCCTTTACTTTATTTTCATAGCTGATTTTTTAGTTTTATTTCTCAAAGTGGTTTGCTAACATATGAATGATCTTTTTATCATAAATTGTCTATCTTTTAAAGATCAGAATATTAATAACTTGCAGCTGGCTTTGGGTGCTTTTTAGACTAATCTTTAACTACTCTCTAATCGTGTCTTACACAGTACTATGTGTTAGAGGCAGAGAGTTAGAGAGAGCTGAATATCATAACTAGTCTTTAAAGTAGATTTTTCTCATTTTTATCATTTCTTAGACTTATCTTTAGCTACTTCCTAATCGTGTCTTACACAGTACTATGTGTTAGAGGCAGAGAGTTAGGAAGAGATAAACTTTATTATTGGTCTTTTAAGTGATTTTCTTATCTTTTATTTGCAGCAGCATGAATGGTGTCTAATGCCATTAGAAAGTGGTTCTTTGCTTTCAAGTTATTTGAAGTTGTTTATTTCATTCAAGCTTTTCCTTTTCAGCAAGTAGTTAGAAACCACTTACACACACTCTCGCTCATTTAGAATTCACTTTACACACACCATCACTCATCTGTTTATAAATCACCACTCCATTTTAGGAAGATAAATCAACCACAAACAACACCCCCAAACGACAAAAACTCTAAGAGGTTGCTTAAGTACATATAGTACACCTTCACTTCATCAGCTTACGAGTCCCGGGTTGACAATTAATGACATCAATTTAGGAACACTAAAAAGTAACCTTCAGCGTATGCAAACGCTTAGTTTTATAGGCATCTGAAAGACGGCCTAATGCGTACAGCTAAAACTGGAAAACTAACTAACTGTCATGCGTAATTAAGGAACAAACACGTCATAAGTCTGCGTGGATGAGCTGGAGGTTCTGGTCGTTGTGGGCATTGAATCCAGAGTTGGATTATGTCCCCCACGGCCTGCATAAGACGGACAAGTCACCTTTTAAACTGACGTGACCTAGCAGCTTACGTATCACTGTTAAGCTGCCTTTATTGACCGTAACTTGACCCTTGTTGACCGGAGGTACAGATGACGTGGATGGCTGAACGGATAGCACAGGAACCTCGAGCACCTTGATTCCTAAGTGCCCATGTGGCTCATTTGGCAAAATGACACGTGGAACCTTTAGTTTAACAAAAAGGCTGCGGGATCATCAGATGGCTGCGGAATCAGCAGATGGCTGCGGAATCAGCAGATGGCTGCGGAATGCCTGTAAGTATGTCAAAATCTAAACAAAACAGTCACACATTAGCAAAATCCCTAAATCATGCTTAATGCCATCATATGTAATGATCTGGGTGAGTTTATGCAGCAAAATGGAGCAAAAGGGACAGATGAATGAGTTCAATCTGTGTTGTTAATGAATGTTTTCTTCAGCTGTAATCTTGATAAGTGTAATTCTTAATTGCTGCACTTTCAGAATACACCTTTCACAGTGACCTTTGTCTCAGGAATTCAATTTTGCTCCTGTGCAACGTGTTTCACTTTCACCTCACCAGCTTAATAGAGAATTCTTAATTGCTTTCTGTTGGCTGACATGCCTCACCATTCAAGATAAATTTGTTTTTCTGAAATACACAATCGGCCCTGCAGTTTGAACACCACCAATCCTGCATTTCAAAGCATTTCACAACTCCAGACTCCATTGCCCAATGATATATTACTTCCTAAACACTACATCTTAAGCCCTGAAAGAAATCCTTCAACCAAAACATAAACCAAAACCTAAGCATAATAGCTAGCCTAAAACACCATCATAACAGAGACAAATCATAAAGAGAGAGCCCTCTATGATTACAGTTTGGCTAGAAACTGTGATCCAAAGATTGGTTAGTGGTTACCCCGGCCGTATTCCCTTGGGAGTCATAGGGAACAACCTGGGTGTTAACAGGGTTTACAGCTGAATTTTTCCAAGCCACTTGGTCGTTCATGGGAAAAGACATCTTGGAGGTTGTGGAGGAATCAAGACAGAATCAAAAGGTATGCCCTGGTCTTAACTCCACTTTTATTACTCTCATCCCTAAAACCTCAAAATCGGAAGACCCATAGGGTTTGAGACCCATTTCCTTGTGCAATGTCATCAATAAAATTATAGCCACTCTTACTGCCAAACTACTAAAGTCGCTTCTCCCCAACATTATCTCCCCATAACAAACATGCTTTGTTGAAGGGAGGCAAATTCTAGATGGACTGGTCACCTCCCAAGAGGTGGTACATTCCCTCAAGGTCAAGAAGGCCGCAGGCATGCTAGTGAAGTTGGATCTCTCCAAGGCCTATGATAGACTGAGCTGGGAGTATCTAAGGAGTATCCTTATGGCTTATGGATTTAACCATAGATGGATCAACTAGATAAGTGCTATGATATCCACCCCTGTATTTTCTATCCTTCTAAATGGGACTCCTACCCGAACATTCAACCCCACATGGGGCCTGAGACAAGGGGACCCCCTGTCTCCTTTCCTGTTTATTATTACTGCTAAGGGTTTAGGCAGATACATCAAGGAGGAAGCCCAAGAATCCACTGTAGGTTTTAACCCTGTACATAAATTACCTGCATACGAATTCTTAAACAAAGAAAATAAACAATGCGAGAGCATAACCCATAAAACACATATGCACAGAGATTTTTCCCTGGATCCCAAAACCGGGACTACCAGCTTGATTTTTCATTATGTTCCTTTCAATGTTACAATACATATTTATACATGCCGAAGCATCCAATACCATGGACCGAAAACCATCGCGTCCAATACCATGGACCGAAAACCATCGCGTCCAAAAAACATGTGCGAAAATCATGCACAAAACCATAGGTGGGTCCGCCCAACCTAACATATGGTCCAAAAGTGGGGTTACGGGTGCCCTTCAAACCCCCTATTAACTACGTGGAAAGAATATAACACAACCCAACAATCTCCCACTTGTTGTTTTCTTTCCACAGGGGGCCACAGGAGAGCTTAGTCATTTTTTTCAGCCCTGAGATTCCCATTGCTTCTCTACACCAAGAGAACTTGTTAGAGCTCACAGATTTTTTCAATGCATCTGCAGTATTCTTCAAAGTGTCCACCTTTACCAGAAACACCTTTCTGTCTTCTATCATATCCCTCACAAAGTGATACTGAACATCAATGTGCTTTGTCTTTGAATGATAAGCAGGGTTCTTTGCGAAGAAAATTGCACTTTGGATGTCATAGTCTATTCTTATAGCTCCCTGTACTAACCCCATACTTGAACACAATCTCTGCAACCAAACTGATTCCTTGCTTGCATGAGTGGCTGCCATGTATTCTGCCTCTGTAGTTGATAGTGCCACTACATATTGTTTCTTACTCATCCAACTGAATGCACCTCCAAATAGGTTAAACACATACCCACTTGTAGATCTTCTCTGATCCAGATCTCCAGCCCAGTTTGCATCAACAAAGCCATGAATATCCAACACTCTGTCCAATCCTGGTCTTCCTTGGTAGCACAAACCATAATCACTAGTGCCACGCAAATACCTGAAAACCCGCTTCACTGCTGTCCAGTGCTCCTTCCCAGGTTTTGACATAAACCTGCTCAATACTCCCACTGCATGTGCAATGTCTGGTCTAGTACAGACCATTTCATACATTAGGCTACCCACTGCAATTGCATATGGAACACGGGACATGTCCTCTTCCTCTTCTTGTGTCTTAGGACACTGTTCAGCAGATAACCTCACACCTACAAGAAAAGGAACCTTCACCGGTTTACTATCCTGCATATTAAACCTCTGGAGTATTGTCTCGACATACTTCCTCTGGTTTAACCAGAGCTTCCTCTTTGACTGATCTCTTTTAATTTCCATGCCCAAAATATAGTTTGCAGCACCAAGATCTTTCATGTCGAATTTGGACGACAATTGGGTCTTCAAATCCTGGATAATTTCTTTGTCATTTCCAACCAGCAACATATCATCCACATACAAGACCAGATAAATAATACGGTCACCAATTAATTTAAAATACACACAATGATTTGCTTTGCTTCTGGTGAAGCCAAGTCCCCTATAAATGTATCAAATTTTTGATACCACATCCTTGGTGATTGTTTTAACCCATACAGAGACTTCTTTAACTTGCATACCAGTTCTTTCTTACCCTTCACCGCAAAGCCTTCAGGTTGCTTCATGTAGTTTTCCTCTTCCAAATCCCCGTGAAGAAATGCTGTCTTCACATCCATCTGTTCTACCTCAAAATCAAAAGCAGCAGCAACAGATAAAAGTAATCTAATAGAAGTTACCTTGGCAACAGGAGAAAAAATATCACCAAAATCAATTCCCGACACCTGGGAATAACCTTTTGCTACCAACCGAGCTTTGTATTTCTCCACCTTTCCTTCTGCATTTGTCTTCTTCTTGAACACCCATTTGCTGCCAATGGGTTTCCTTCCAGCCGGCAACTCCACCAGATCCCAAGCCTCATTTTTGTGCAAAGATGCCATTTCATCGACCATGGCCTCTTTCCAGAGTTTTCCATCCTCTGAATCCACTGCTTCCTTCACAGTTCTAGGATCATTATCAGTAACAGACAAAGCAAAATTTGAACTGAAAGCAGATGGACTATACCTTTCTGGCTGCCTTCTTTCTCGAACTGATCTTCTCACAGCCGGAGTTTGTGGCTCTTCATCTTCTGATTCCTCCTCTACTGCAGAGTCTGATTCTTCCTCCTTTGGCTCAAACTCTATCTTCTCAGGTTCCGTTGGTTGGACTTCATGTTGAATAACATCTTTTACCTCTCTGAACAACACATCTCGGCTGTACACAACCTTCCGTGTGACTGGGTTCCAAAGCTTATAACCCTTTAAACCATCCTTATACCCAATAAAGATGCACTTTTCATATTTACTATCCAACTTGGTTCGTTTCTCCTTTGGAAACGTACATATGCATCACATCCAAATACCCTTAGATGTGAAAGAGAGGGTTTCTTACCAGTCCATACTTCTTGTGGAGTCTTATCCTCCAATGCTGATGAAGGTGATCTGTTGATCAGGTAACATGCAGTATCCACCGCCTCTGCCCAGAATTCCTGTCCTAACCCGGCACCACTGAGCATGCTTCTTGCGCTTTCCATCAACGTCTTGTTCATTCTTTCTGCGACTCCATTTTGCTGAGGTGTATATGGAGTAGTCTTCTGCTGTGCTATACCACACTTCTTACAAAATTCTTCAAATTCCTTGCTGCAAAATTCTCCACCATTATCTGTCCTCAGCACCTTTATCTTCTTCTCTGTCTAATTTTCCACCAGAGCCTTAAATTCTTTAAACCTGTCAAAGACTTCAGATTTCTTCTTAAGAAAATATATCCATGTATTCCTTGAGAAGTCATCTATGAATGATACATAGTACACAAACTTACCCAGTGATGGAACCTTCACAGGTCCAAACACATCACTGTGCACAAGCTCTAATATCTGTTTCGTCCTCTTACCACCAGAAGGGAAACTCACCCGATTCTGCTTCCCATATACACAATTTTCACAGAAATCAAAATCCAGAGAGCTATCATTCATACCTTCTACCATACCTTTACCATGAAGTATTCGAAGGCCCTTCTCTCCAATATGTCCAAGCCTTTGATGCCACAACATGGTCTTCTCTCCAGAGACCACTAGATTTTCTACTCCATTTTCAGGAACCATAGAACTATTGCACCCATCAACAACAGCGCTACCTTGCAGCTTGTACAGAGTTCCAATCCGAACTCCCCGCATCAATATCAGTGCTCCTCGAACCATCTTGCAGGTATCTTTCTCGAACACCGTCTTTACACCTGCATCATCCAACTTGCTTACAGAAATCAGATTTCTGGCCAATGCAGGAATATGTAGAACACCCGGAAGTGTTCTAACCCTTCCACCTTGCAACTTCAACTTTACTTTTCCCCGACCAATGATTCTAGCCTTCCTATCATCTCCTAAGAAGACATCACCACCATCATATTTCTCATACTCGCAGAACCACTCTCTATGGGGAGTGAAGTGAAAGGATGCACCTGAGTCAATCAACCATGCCCCATGATCTACATGTGTACTTGAAGAAGCCAAGTACACATCCCCACCTTCATCTGAGGTGGTTTTCGCCTCTGCAGAAGGAGCATCATCAGATCCCTTTCCTTAATCAGGAGCTTTAGATTTACAATCCCTTCTGAAGTGCCCTTCCTTTACGCATTTCCAACACACCACCTTTGTAGGTTTTCCTGGAGATTTAGATCTCCCTCTAGATTTAGATCTCCCACTCGATGACTTATTTTTGTTTCTGTTCTGGGACCGTCCTCGTACAAACAAGGCATCACCATTCTGGTTGTCCATATTTTTCCGTCTCATCTCCTCCGTCAGCAAGGCTGAGACTATTTCATCAAACTGCAAAGCAACTGCATTGCTACCTATTGCAATAACCAGACTATCCCACGAATATGGTAGAGAACATAACAGACTGATGCACTTATCTTCATCTGAAATTTTAATATCAACAGATAATAACTGACTTACCACAGTATTAAATGCATTCATATGCTCTGTCACCGAGTCTCCATCTTTCATCCTCAGGTTATACAACTTTTTCCGCAGGAATAGTTTATTCACCAGAGACTTAGATTGGTACAAAGTCCCTAACTTGACCCACAAAGCCTTTGCTGTAGCTTCCCCTGATACATTCAGCAATACTGAATCTGAGACTCACAATCGTATTGTGCTCTTTGCCTTCCGATCCAACTTCTTCCATCTTCATCGGTCACTCCCGATGGTTTAGTACCCGGATCTACCACGATCCATTGATTTTTATCCACCAACAGATCCTCCATCTTGAGTTTCCACAACTCAAAATTCTGACCATTGAACTTCTCAATCTCTATCTTTCCACTGCTCGCCATCTTCTTTCACCACCAGAATCGATCTCGCAGATCTCCCACTGAATAGGGTCTACCATAGGCCCGAGCGAAACCCCTCAGCAACAAAGGCGTCCCCTTGAAGCCAAAACAACTCTGATACCAAATGTAGGTTTTAACCCTGTACATAAATTACCTGCATACGAATTCTTAAACAAAGAAAATAAACAATGCGAGAGCATAACCCATAAAACACATATGCACAGAGATTTTTCCCTGGATCCCAAAACCGGGACTACCAGCTTGATTTTTCATTATGTTCCTTTCAATGTTACAATACATATTTATACATGTCGAAGCATCCAATACCATGGACCAAAAAACATCGCGTCCAATACCATGGACCGAAAACCATCGTGTCCAAAAAACATGTGCGAAAATCATGCACAAAACCATAGGTGGGTCCGCCCAACCTAACATATGGTCCAAAACCAAAATTTTCCGGGGCGCTGCCCCGGACCCCATAAAGTGGGGTTACGGGTGCCCTTCAAACCCCCTATTAACTACATGGAAAAAATATAACACAATCCAACATCCACAACCAAAGGATTAAGGATCTGGGGGAATGAACTTGCAATAACCCACCAGAAATTCGTGGATGATATCATGCTCTTCTACCAAGTCTCTCTCAGAGAAGCCCGTAGAATCAAAGAAATCCTGAACACCTTTATGCAAGCCTCTGGAACTCAAATCAACAACAAAAAATCATGTACCTTCTTCTTCAATACCCAAGGGAATGTAAAATCCTATCTGGCCAGGATTATGGGATTCAGCACAGGTAACCTCCCCATGAAGTACCTAGGAATGCCCCTTTTGGAAAACCCTCTAAGATTGGAAGGATGGAAACAAACTATCCAAAATATTCAGGGAAGGTTTGGAAACTAGGCCTTCTGATCCCTAAATATTGTAGGCAGAACAATCCTCCTAAAAGCAGTATTGCAGTCAATCCCTATCTACCAACTGTCAGGTATGGCTGCCCCCAAGGGAGACTGTACCAAAATGGTGGACATCTTCAAAAAATTTCTATGGGGAGGGGCACAACAAAAGAAAAAGTGGGCTCTTATTTCCTGGAAGGGATTGACAAAGAAAAAGTTAGAAGGAGGGCTCGGCCTACAAGACCCATATACCTTAAATCAAGTAATGGGAGCAAAACTTTGGTGGAGATGGCTAGGGGGAGAAGGGGATATATGGAAACAAATCTAGACAAGAAAGTATAATATGTCGGAGAGAATGGAGGAAATCCTCTGGTACAGAGATCCACCAAAGGGCTCAGCCATATAGAACTTAAAAAGACAAAACCAGGAGCTCATTGCCCAACATGCTTTCTGGGAAATTTGAAATGGAAGAATAGCTAGATTCTAGCAGGACTCATGGCAGTAAAGAGAAAGATTGATAGAAAGGCAAGATCTCCGAGATATTTTTAGACTCACCAATGCTAGGAACATTCAATATGTAGAACAATTATGGAATGAAGGGCAAGGGACCGAAAACTCGAGAAAATGGGAAAAGGTAGAAGAATGGGGTCAGGATATAGCGACAGAGCAAGGGACAGAGTTTGACAAAGAAATGAGAACAAGACAAATAACCATCAGAATGGGCCCAGACATCCTAAGATGGGGGTACTAAACAAAAGGAACCTTCACCATCAAAGAAGCTTACGAGCTAAAAGCAGAACAAGAACAAGATGGCCAAGCACTGCTCTGGAAAAAAATATGGAAGGGTGGATTGTGGCCTAAGGTAGCACACTTCCTCTGGCTAGTTTGTAAAGGGAGAATCCTAACCTAGGACCAGTTACAGAAGAAATGAATGCAATGCCCGTCCTTTTGTTGGATGTGCCAACAAGACAAAGAGGACATAAAGCACATGCTGAACTCATGCTCGTTTGTGAACCAGCAGTGGGGCCAAATACAAGGTGTCTTCAGAAGGATGGACAGGGACTGTCAAAGCATAAAGGAAACAATCCTAATATGGCACAACAACATCTTCTCAAGCCCTATCCTGAATCATGCATGGGGATTGGCCCTGGGATTCTACCTCTGGACCATCTAGAAAGAACAGAACTGTAGAATTTTCAAAAACAAAACCTCAACACAAGATCAGGTATGGGAAGGTTTAGTTAAAAATATCAGGGAAAAAATTCTAGCAAAACAATGGAGCCCAAAATACTTTCAAGTCCCTCCCCATGAAGCAAGAATACTTCATCATCTTAACTTAAGAATGGAAATGATCACCCCTAATGCCTGGAAAATGAGAAGGATGAATATCGATTCCTTGATGCATTTCATTTTACCAAGAGAAGGAATCATCAAGTTGAATTTTGATGGGACCTCAAAAGGGAACCTGGGAGCAACAGGACTAGGTGGCATATTTAGAGATAACCAAGAAAACACACGACTCATATACATAGACTCATGTGGAATTGCGAGTAACAATGAAGCTGAATTCGCAGCATCTAGACATGGGCTTCGAATAGTTGTAAGATTGGGATACAAAAACGTGGAGGTGGAAGGAGACTCTAGCTTGGTCATAAACACCATGAGGAAACTTAACAATGGCACGTCATGGGACAAACTGAGCCAAAGTTGGAGGAGAGCTTGCCTTATCCAGGAGATAGGGGAGCTCATACACAAGCTCAATTACCTAATAATCAGACATGTAAGAAGGGAAGGGAGAAAAGCAACAGATTTCTTAGCCAACTGGGGCTGCAATCAGCAACATGGCCCAATGGAACAATTATGGCCAATTCATCCCAGGGATGATAGATTCAAAGCTTTGGAGGACATCCCGCGGCAAGATTCCCAAAACGACTAGGAAACTGAGAATCCAAACAACAATACCCTTAATCGAGGTGTGTGCCCGAGGAAGGCGAGGATGCCGGTCAGATATGGGAGTTATGGTATGTAAGGGAAGGGTACCACCCACCACCCCCCACACGTTGATGGCAATGGGTGTAGTGGCCTCCCGCATGCTACTTGACAGAAGACATGGGAGAAGTGGCAGTCAGGGCCAGGGTGGAGAGGGAGGTGAGGAGGTTAAGGCAGGATGGGTGATGGGATAGAGAAAGGTGGATTGGGATTATTAAGGATGTTGCGATAGAGAGAGGAGTATAGTCAAGATTACAAGAGGAAGGAGGAGTGAGGGCGTAAGACAGTGGAGCTACCAGCAAGGACCTCTCTGAACCGTTTCTGGGTATGTTTCCTACCCTTACAAGCCCATTACTATGTTTACTATGTTAATTCATTGTTGGGGGGTGCGGGTGAAGAATGGGGAGGGAAATTGGGGAGAAGGCTGGGGAGACTAGCGTAATCTGGGGGGGATGGTGATTGGGTTAGAGCCAGAGGCTAGAGCTGGGAGAGAAAACCAAGGCTGGGACTTTGAGAAACCCCCTGTGAATGATCGAGATAGCTCGTATACTAGGGAGGGTAGGGAGACTGTGGTTAAGCATGCGTGAGGGCCACAGGAAGAGCAGAGAAGAGAGGCAGCTCTTCTCAGCAGAGATGAGAGGCAACAACACTGGGCAGAGGGGCGAGGGAAGGCAATGCGAGTGGGAGTGATGGTAACCTGGCTCGATGGGCTAGCGGTGAGAGCTGTAAGCATAATTTGGGTCGGGCACCGAGACACCACCCCTATGAGCAGGAGAGAGCATTGACATAACCAGAGGGATGGTGAGGCTATCGCAAGGCAGGTGAGCAAGAAAAATGAGAGGCAAAAGAGTGGCGCAGACGCATCAGGTAGAGGAGAGGAAATGCATCTTGTGGCAGAGGGGCACCTGGGCAGAGGAAATTGTGATGGGAACCATGAGGGGAGGGGAACTGCATCATTCAGGAGAGGCATGAGACCACGCCCCGAGAGCTAATGCATAGCATGTGTGAATAGGCATAGAAAAGGGAAGAGATGGCCCAACCTGCACGTGGAAGAGGATGCGACACAAGGGGGAGGGAGTCAACTCGTGTAGCATACCCAAGCACCTCGGAACCTAGGCATGGGAGGAAGCCTGTAGAAAGCCTCATCAGTGAAGAAAAAACAACTTACAGGGAAGGGACGGATGCATGCATCCATAAGATTCTGGAAGAATGGGAGGAGAAGAAAAAATAGGAGGAGGAGTTCGATGAGGAAATGGAAAATTGGCGGGCTGTAATCCCGGATCCTAGGAGTACCAGGGGAAGACTCACCTAGTTTAAACAAAAGTTATATCTGTACTGGCTCATGAAGAGCCTCATGGAGAAGGCAATGGAGCCAATGTCAGTGGGGATGGCTATGACCCCCCAAGACATGCCCAATTACAAAAAATAATTGCAGACAATTCAATTTCAGCTGTGTAAGCAGGACATCCGCCTAGATCTAATCCAAAGGCACATTCCTTGCATTATCGAGCTTGCTGACATACCTGGAGACTCAAACAAAGATTCGGCTCTAGTGGAGTCTGCCTTAGAAGAACAATAGGATTAGTTAGTTTCTTGGATGTTTTTTTTGTTTCTTGCGAGTAGCACTTACTTTTACTGATGCATGCTTATGATAGATAGACACATAGACTCTTATCATGATATTGATACGTATATAGCTTGGTTAGATCGATTGAAACTATATTAATTTTGGATGGATTATAATGAGGATAGGTGGCCAACAGACTTGGTTTCCCATTGGGCAAGTTGAGGCCACCTATCTCACATATGTGGTGTAAAATTGGTTTTTATAAATAGGAAAAGAAGGTCCTGCCAAGATTTAAAAAAAAACATGTATTGGAATGACAATAACATGCATTGGAAAAGAGGCACTTAGAAGAACTTTCAACTATAATGAATCCTAATAATAGCTTCGCAACAGCCGAATGACATTGTAAAATCCCATAATAATATGAATAGATGAGGTTAACCCACAGAAAGAAAAATCGATGACTCTGAAGTTCTAAGTGCTTGAGAACAAAATAATAAAATATTTTCAATAGAGCAACAAGAAGATAATATCATGAGTATCTGAATTAACTTTGAAGTCAGATTTATTTATAGTGGCATAGGATATTGTACAACATAATGGGTTAGTGACATATTATATAAATCTTATGAATGGGAAAATGTTTTTTTTTTTTTTAACTTATGTATTATGATAATGAATTGTTTATTGTCTTTGCATATTTGTAACAAGCCAATTATTGACCTTGTGATCAGCTCTTGTCATTTAATAACCTCAGATGCAATGCCAACTACTAATACTAATACTATTACATATCAATCTTACATACGTGTCGGTCTTACACCTTTTGTGAAACTACCAGCTAAAACCATCGAGCTTTGATTGATTGGATTTTATAGTTTTATGAATGAATTTGAAGATTATATATATGTGTGTTAATAGGGTTACTTAATTAGATTATCATATTTTCCATAATGTTCATGGATAGGAGCAAGTTGTTTTTTTGGGATAGTTGTTTTCCTGCTAAGCCCTTTGTTTTCCAGTGTCCAGCTAATGTCCAACCTCACAGATTATACATAGAGCACCTTTCCATCCTTCAATATCTTGTGGTGTTGGAATGCCTTGGCAAATGGGCTTTCGGATAAAACAAGAGCCACTTTGTAAAACAACGAGATGGCCCTCCCATGCACCTGGGACAGTTATTTGAGGCACTACACTGAGGATGCGTAGTCTGGGGAGAAAATATTGCATTCAATGGCATGGTTTATGGTTGTATTCATATCCTCCCATTTTCTTAGTTGATGGGCATCATGGAACACACAGATTTATTTGGTAGTTGTGAGGGATTTGTAGAGATGATCTACGAAGCCTTTCCTGACATTTGAGCCTTTGAAGCTCAAAAACAACTTATGTCTCCATGCTCTCCACATTCCCATTTCCATTCAAAAGAAACATATTAATTTGTTGCTTAGAAACACCTCATATCTCCATGCCCTCCGCATTCCCATTGTCATTAAAAGAGAAACAAATTATTTTGTTAGCTTGAGAAGGTGTGAGTCAGGAAACCCTATATGGAGCTACCCATTTTGGAGGCTAAGACTCAAGCATTATACAGAGCATTTGACTAAGTGCATCATGGAGCAGTTTATGAGGAAACTAGATGCTAAGTGCATCATGAAGTCTTTTATGAAGGAAACCATACACTTTTGGGTTGGGCATCATTCCAATTAGTAAACCAGATAGACAATGCGTAAATCCCTACCTAGTCGCATATGCACCATCGGGTTGGGACCAAGTTGCAAATCTAGGTGGAGAACTAATTGACCAAATCTCAGTTCAACCAATTGAATGAATCCCATAATTGCCAACAACAGGAAAGACATCTTAGGGAAATGGCAGACCCAATTCCTGGTGTTGATTATGCCCATTTTATATCATTTAATATTTAAAAGTGATTATTAATTAAAATCATTTTATTAAAATATTATTTAATTTAAATAGATTTAAAAAAATTAAGTATAAGATATTTATCGAAATTTAAAATTAACATATAATAATAATAATAATAAAACATTTAAGAAAACTTAAATTTTAACATAAAACATTAATCATAATAGTTTAAAAAATAATATTTTTTTAAAACAAATTCCTTAAATGGTATATAAGATAAGCTTTCCAACATCTTCTCCCAAGTTGGGAAAATCAAACATCCATAAAATATTAAAATGTAAAATCGTTTAAAAACTTTAACAATTCTATGACTCATTGTTTGTTTAAAAACTTTAACAATTCTATGACTCATTGTTTGTGTAGTTTACACTCATCCAAAAAAACAAATGTAAGTTGTTATAAAAACATAATGAGCCATTAAAATTATAAATTTAATACCATAAGTATATATGGAAAGAATTTTTTATTTTCTTTATTTTATTTAGAAAAAAATAACAACATTATTTACTCAAACTCTATATCTTATTCATACATCTCCCTTGGTAGTGTGTTTCTCTTTACCGCACAAGAACATCTATAGGCAGAGACCACACTTATAAGCCCTCATATAATCCCCATTATAAAAAATCATCATAACTGCTCGCCCATGCCAGCATAAGGAGCATGTCCCCGCACCCAATAGGAAACATAGAAACAAAGAACGGAAAAACATAGCAGGTCAAAAAAACTACAACAATATCAAAAATTATAAAATAGAATACCCAAATATACTCACATAGCACTGAACTTATCTCAATTACAGGTTTCCCAATCTAGTTGACGTGGCCAATAGGTCCCATTCATCTTTGTTGCCTGTTCCTTTATTGCTTTCAATCTTCTAGAAATTCCACAACCCTCTTGATTTCCATCATGTCAGACAATTGTTACTCTCACAAGCCAATTAAGATGTGAACTTAAGTGCATTCAATGCTACTTCCGCACCAAGGATTTCAAATACCTTCGCACCTGGGATTTAAAATTGAAAAATTGCGCGTCGAATTTCTGCCATAGGTTATTGAATAGGGCAATGGCTCCCTGTTTCATTTTGGTCATGGGATTGATGAACTCTGCCTCTCGCCCACCAGCATCAGCACTGTCCCCAATTGCAACAACATTGATGGTAACCCTGGTTTAATCCCTCTATATCCCGGGATTGATATCACTACTCACAATATTTCTCAATCATACCTCCACTGGGGTTTTCTTGAAGAGGTAGCTTGAGATCGAGCACCCTTGACATGACACGAAACCCTCATCTTTTGAATGACTGAAAAATATGCTCCCCAACCTCATCATGTGAAAGTTGGTAGTAAATTCCAGTTCCGTCCAAGTTCAGGAGAGTGGACGCGTAAAGGAAGCCACCACGAGTGTGTTCTGTACTTGACCACATGAAAGAAATACTGTAAATAATTTTATGGCTCCGAAAATTAATTGAAAATTTTCATTTCTTGTTCCCAAATGGGCCTATTTAAATGGCCTTTCGTCTGGCCTCTAAACATCAACCTTGGAGTTTGAAGACATATTTCTTATAATTTTGCAGATTTATCTTCTTTATCGTGGATGTCCTCATCATGAGATCCGTTTTCCATCTAAAGGATACGATTGCAGGTGCCCTTTCTCAATTTGGGGGGCATGGATATGATTTGGGATCAAATCTAGTCATTCAGGATATGTAAGCTCCCTTCGTAACACCACTAAAATCCCTTCCAACAATGTTCTCCCCACTTTTAAAATTGAAGTTTATATCGGAAATAGAAAACTAATTTGTTTGGTTTTGTTCCCTTTTACTTGATGTTCCCTTGCAGGTGAGGATACAACATGGTAGCGTTGACAACAGAAAGTAGAGGATTAATTAGGCTAGAGCCAAAACAATCCATTGACAAGTCTGATGCAGGTTATAAAAAGAGGTCTTGGATGGCGGATCTTGCAATGGGTTACTAGATCCCAGAAGATCACTTTGGTGAGGTCAATGTAGCTGAACAGATAGAAAATATTCTCAGGGTCCATTCAAGTAATTCCAATGGAGTACCAAATTAACGTTGCTCAATTTAATTTCAAATATAAGGCTTTATGTCCATGGGATGATCTTGGTAGGAAAATATGTACTTTGGATGAGTTTACATATCAATCGTATCATTGTTTAGCTACAATATTGTTTTACCAACAATCAATCCAGGGAATGTTGTTAGAATTTATGAGTTGGAAGTTGTTGTTTGACATAAACTACTTTGTCTATATGAAAATATTACATTTCATCTATAAAATTGGCCTTAATTCTAAGAAAAATCATTACATTTTTATTTGCTAATAACTTGCCAATTAGACTCGTTGACTGTTATGATCCCAAAATATGAGCTTGTCCTGAATACAAGCAGGAAGGACTTTCTATATTCGGTTGTTGGAAGCGATTTTTTGATAATTAAAACATCTACCCACATCTGGGTATAAAATCATTTTTCTTATATTTAAATTTCTTCCAATCTTTGGATAGAGATTAGTTGGCAACGTTCCTTTTGAAATTATTAGTTCAAACCCTCTGTTAACTCTTTTGATTGGATATAGAGTAGTTGGCAACATTCCCTTTGAAATTGTTAGTTCAAATCCTCTATTAACTCTTTTGATCGAGAGAGACTACTTTATTATGCTAGATGTTATAGTGATTTTGATCAAAATTGATTCATGAGTCAGAACCCAACCTTGTTGATTCCAAAACTTCAAAATGAAAAGTTTTTGATAGATTAAATGTGCAATAAAAAAATATTATTTTACTAAAATAAATATAACTTTTAATCATAGCAGTACATGCTCCAAGAAGGTTGTCACTTTCGTGAAAATGGTAAGATTGGTGGGTGTGTAAATAAACAAGATTTTCTTGATGACAATATGGACAAAAATAAGAGAAAATATTTCCTGGATCAAATAATTTATTTATTGCTTATTTGAAGTTAATTTTAATTTTATATCGGATAGTTTCTTATATATTATTCGATAAAGAATATGTTGTGTCCAATATACTGGTTTCAAACTACTCTTTTCGATGATCATTTTACATTCAAATCAATTGGTTTAGCATTATTTTATGTTTCCTCATAAAGATGTATTAAACATGGTTTTCCATTAAATAAGATAAATGGGAAAAATAGTTATGATTAAAGCAAGGTAAATTATTTTTTGATTTTTAAGATTAATATTCCAAGCAACTTTATAAAATAATCCATCTATGTTTCTCGATTCGACTTTAGTAAGAAGGCATATATTTGACGAAATATTAAAGGAATATATAAAACATTCGAGTTTAATTAGGAGGTCCTTTATTAATACATTGTTTTATGGTAAGGTTTTATGTGGTGATGGAAATTTTTTTTCATTAATTACTTTTCATTTTAATTGTCATTTTAAAAAAAGTGAATTATTTAAATTAGGTTTAGTATATTGTTTAAAAAAAACTAAATGGACTGTGTATTATGATTGGATTTAAAATTTGTAAAAAACTTTGTATACTAATTCAAATTAGTATAAAAATTTTGTATGAAAACATATAATATTAAAAATAAAAGAATTAAGAATGAAAAATATATATATAAAATTTAAATAATCTAATAAAAGTTTTACAAAATAAAGATAATTTATTAATTAAGTTATAAGAATATAATATTTCATTTTGGCTTTTACGTACTCTTCTATGTTTCTCTATGTGTGGGGTCCTTGTCAAGAAAACCATTCCATACATTATGTTATATTAATGACCCATATGATAGGATGTGGATTTCATCTACTTTGAGTTATCATGTTGGTTCCTCATTGAGGGTCTTTTTGGTATGCACATCCCTTCCCTTATCAGACAATGGTGTCTCAAAGGAATTAAAGGAGTACCTCTCTCTATCACCAGTGGGCTTATTGATTAATGTGTCTGAAAACATAAATGTATTCAAATTATTATCGTCTACCACTTAAAGGACTGGTTGAGATGACTTTTGCACCCACTGCTTCTTTTTAGGTTTCTTGCCCATGTTCAACATTGTTGCATAGCTAGCAGAATGAATTCACTGTAACAAGGAGGAAAACTGGAGTTATGCCAGAATTTAGAAGTTTGGGGCTTATTTAGAACTATGAAACAAGACAACTATTGAAACTAAGGCTGAAATGAAGGATATTAACTAAAAAAAAGAAGTGGTTGTATGTAGGATGATACTGACATGAATGATGGATAAACTTAATTTAAGTTGAAATGACCTATATTTACTTATGGAGATGTCGTTATTAAATAAAATATTAAAGTTAACCATTTGAATAAGCATTCGTTAAGATTAACTGTAATTCGCATCATGGGAGTAAGGCCAGGTTTAGGTAATATGTTATAAAAAGGCCACGATGAGACAAAGAATTGTCTATTGAGAATTTTAGCATATATGTACAAATAATATGGCTAGTTGTCAAATATTGACGTGGCGTAATGTGACAAATGGTAGCATCTGATAAGAGCATGTGTAAAACATTCCATGTAGAAACAATGGCCATGTCATCCCACGAAGGATTTCTCAAGAGGAAGTTAGGTTTCAACATTTAAAAAGGGCCTAGGTCTGAGAACTAACAGAGTCTAAGAGACAAAATGTTTCAAGAGGTTTGTTAGAAAAAATTTTCATCCTGCCATGGGGCTTCACGTAAGGTAAAACACTTGACAAGTGAATGGGCTAGAACGAGATTGACATAAAATTTTCTGAGAAAACATTAGTAATATGTCTGGAAAGTTTGTGTCCCACCATGGGATGATCAAGAAGTAAATGTGGAAGGGTCAGCTCGAGAAACGAGAGTCGGGATGGGAACAAATATTGTTAATTAAAAAACAAGGTTTTGTTGCACCTCGGGGTTTTTCCAAAAGTATTCCAATAAAAGAGAGTGTGGTCTAAGATATTCATGTCTTGGGAGACAAGAAGAATTGTTTATTTATGACACAATTAAGAACTTAGACATTTTTTTTGAAAACTTTATAAGTGATTTGTCTATGAAATATGTAAAAGGTGGAAAGCGATCGAATTATATATATAAGTAGGATGTGCAAACTTAAAAGGGTCTCCATTTTTTATGGATTAAGTAAAAAATGGGGGGGTTGTTTTTTTACTACAACAAAACCCTAAACTATTTAAAGTATTAATCTCTTAATCCATCTATGTATTGTGCTTACCCAATGAAAACCACCACTAGTATACCAACATAATATGTATTTAATATATATATTACTATTACATGAATGTTGGTATGTATACTACTATATATATAAACATAATATGTGAGTATATATATTGGTATATATATGTTGACATATACATGAACATAATATTGATATATCTATGTGTATATATACATACACATATACCTAATTTTGGTTGTTCACCTAAGGTTGCACGAGGACTTGCAAAGTCTCAGGTGTGAGGAAGACACTGGACTTTCATTTTTAGGCCTTTACTACTATCAAAAGTGCGAGTTTTTCCCTTTATACTCCCTCCTGTAGCCAATGATCATTCCTATTTTTTCACAGTTACTTGCATTATGGTCATGATATGCTAATGAGGTGTGGTGTTAAATTCAAAGCTTTTCCCTTATTTTTAATTGAGTTATTTGAGCTAGAGCTTGCCTTTTCTAATATGAGTATCATATCTTATAACCCTAGTAAAGATCTAGTAACCAAAATCATTAGTTGTCATATAAATGCAACCCTAGGGTGAAAATTTCCACATGGTTTTCATTGTTAGGTAGCTTGAGTGGATCAATGTTGGTTGGATTTCTCCTAGTGTTGACGGTGCTGGACCCGCTAGCATGTCAAGGGGATCTCCCCAGCAAGAAGTCCCAATTAGACCTCATACCATTTGGTGTAGGAGTCCCAACAGTGGCTCGTAAGGTAATGCCTTGACCACAGTGTCGCACAAAGGCAAGTAGAATAACTCTATCAGCAGAAAGGGTGTGAATGATGCAGTGAGTCAAGGAAGGTGTATGAGAGGTTCCAACACTTCGAAGGGGGAAGGAGGTGAAGGTGAGTTCTAGGTTGAAAGGGATCAATCCCAACTCGGCTAGGAACACACAACACAAAGGACATGCACAACTTCTGGCGGAGCAGTTCACTCGGATAAAGCAATCACATCATACAAGGTAAGATAACACGTACAACACTCATGGATCAGTCCAAGATGAGTGTGATGGTTGTTATAGCAAGGTTCAAGTGAAAGGTATTCTGATGTCTAGCAGAGTAGTCAACACGGACAGTGACAACATTAACAACATATGCAACACATTAACAACAAGATTCATATAATTGCATGCGAATCAGTTCATACACAAGTACGTGAGTTAAACAACACATATCATTAAAGCAACCAGAGCAGTCCAACTACAATAACAACATATGCATGATAATGTGTTGGCTCTTATTATATAAAGAAGTGTAAGTCACAATCATACAATACATCCATGTAATCCTGCTAGCCCCAATAGTGGAATGTTACAGCCACATCCGCCTGCTCCTCCAAAGAGATGTACTAGCTTCTTGGAGTGGAGAAGCCAAGGCACGTTACAATACTATCCAAGATTTCTTCAAAATATTCTTAGTAGAAGCTTGGCAGACCAAAAGTCCTTACAATGAGTTATGAGGGACTATTTATAGCAAAGGGTGGGGTGACCCTTGACATTCCCCTTTGTGAGAGTTCAACTACCCTCATGACACTTCACCTACTCTAAGACTATTACATCCAACCATTGACACTTGACTTACACTTGACATGACTCAACATTAAAATGCACATGTACTCATGTGAGACAACATGGCTTGAGCAAGCCTTGCAAGACATCACTGACACTCGGTCCACTGTGATGAGACCAAATATTTGACATGCTTATGATGGTGAAGGTGTTGAGATGATGCCAAGCTTGGTCATCCGTGATGGTGTGCATGCACCTCATAGTGACATCTTGCTGAAGCGAACTCTTTCCTCCATTGCAACCAGTGCATTAGTTCAACCCCTTCATCCAACTCATCTACTAACATGTGCATGGTCTTCTTAGGTGTGGCTAAACTGACAACACACTGATGCATGGTGTTCGTGCTAATCTTCAAGTGTGTACTGGTGGTCATGCGCATCAACTTGACGAAGTACATGTTCAACTCCAGTTGGACTTACTTCTTGTCTTCGCCTTGGTGAGCGTGTTGAATGGGTTGGATCGCATGAACGTGCTCAATGACATGCATGTTGCCAAATCCTTTACATGCAATCAACAACACTGCTCACCATGTCTACTTTGTGTCAACTGCTGGGATGGATCCTTAACTTGTACAGGCACAGTTTCATCCATCAATGCATGTTGCACCCACTATTGTTCCTGTTATTGCTGCAACTCATTCGTCTGTCTGTGCAGATTCATGTTCTTCCTGAGTTGCTACTTCAGCACATGCAACTCCTTATTTGTTCCATCTTCTCCCTTCATGTGATCTTCATGTCACGCCGTCACTTCATAGATGGAGTCTCCAAAGTTGCTTTCATCATTAATGGACTTGCTTGAGCTTACAACCTTGTTCCACCTCCATGTTTTCAACAAACCTCCTCTTGCATTTGTTGCATTTGGTATGCTGTCTTCAAATGAAGTTCATGATGTTGCTTGTTGTGATGCTACTGTTGTCATATCTTGATGTCCTTGTCTACGAACAACTTGATGTCTTCATGGGTAGGCAAGTCCATGGACACTTGATCGACTGCATCCCCAGGCATGCTGCGAATGGTGTCTTCATCTCTACTCTCCTGGAAACCATTGTACATGTACTACTGAGAGGCAGATGAATACCTGCGATACCTGGAGACATGGAAACACTCATGGAAAGAAATCTGTCAGTTGAGAACCAAAATGAACATGAGAACTGACTTGTATCATACCTGGGTGAATGATCATGAAGGTTGCGCAATTTTGGCCGGGACTACACAAGGCACAAGGCACAGTCCGGGCTACTGGGAGACAGACTAACTACTCGAACTATGCAATGCACATTCCAGTCTAGTAGTTGATGGCTAGGATTGTGCAATGCGCAATTCCAGCTGGGAAGGACTGTTGGCCCAAGCACAGATTTGCGCAATTTCTTTGGCCAAGCAGCCACTATCCTCCAAAAATGCACAAAATAGTCTTGGAGGCTAGTGCTGGGTAGGAATGCACAAATTTGGAGAGGAAGGTGAGCATTCCTTTCCCAGATTGTGCAATTCAGCCTTGGTGAAGGTAGAGCCCGGGCCAAGGTTGGCCCGACTCATCAACGGGAAACTGAAAGCAAGTTAGTGAATGCATGGCGACACTAAGTGATAGCAGAAGTAATTGACATTGCATGAAAAACATGAATGAAATATTTAGCAAACAACTTAACATGCATGTGGGTGAGGCAGTTCGCCAGTTGGGTGAATGTCCGTGCAAAACAGTTTCATGCATGCGACGACAGTGAGATTGCAATGAAAACTGAAACAAAGCTAGGAAAAGATAGTATACATGTAAATGATAGAAAGTGCTCAAAGAAATCAAGAAAATAGTACTCCCACAAGAAAAAGCACAAAAAGCAACAAGAATGCAGCACAAGGCATGGGAAGCAGGCTTACCCCAAAACAACTGAGTTAAATATGCCGAATACTCCTAGATGTGATGTGGGATGTCAAAACTATAAGGTTGATGTGAGGAATGATATCTGTAGTGTTTGGTTGATGAGTTTTGATAACATCGAGGTTGTGACATGCATGCCATGAATCTAGGGGAAGCGACACTTGGTGGGAGGTTTTGGAATTGCTCCTTGCATGTAGCCTCCAACTGCTAAACATAGATACTTGAAACAAGGGATACCTTTGCATGTTGCCTTGGGAGAAGTAGCCCATGCATGCAAGTTTGTTTTTCTCAGTCCCGAGGGAACCGGTCAACTCAGCTGCACATGCAAGAGACTACTTGACTGCTAGAGAAAAATGCACATTTTTGGCTAGGAGCTGGGTTGGCTACCTAGGAGATTTGCACAATTTCTGGGTAGAGCAGCTGATTGCTGCCCAGATTTGCACAAATCCTGGGCTGAACTGCCTGCTTTTGGGAAAATTTGTGCAAATCCTGCTGGGAGGGTTGGCTGGCAGGATTGCGTAATCCTGGAGCCCAGCAAGCTGTCAGAGAGGATTGCGCAATTCATGGAGGGAAGGCTAGTTTCCCTCTAGAAATGCACAATTTTCAAGGGGAAGCTTCTCATCCTGAAGCTGGACCAAGTCCGGGTGAGCAACCTATGAGGAGAATGGATCAACTGTGATCAAAAGGCTGCCTTTGTACGAGGGAAACACTGAATCTTGAGTACTTTATGAAGCAAGACAAAGTGCTATATAAGGTTGGTAGGGAGGCTCCAAAATAGGCTAATGAAAAATTTTGGAGGGTGGTTGAAGCCGCTAAAACACTTGGCAACACACTGGTAGAACTCTAGCTCTCTGAATGGACGTTGTTCATGAAAAGCAAGTGTAACACCTCCGGAAGTATTGTTCAGCTCTCAGCTCATCTTGGCTTCACACTAGTTTGATTGTAAGATGTAGTATCTGCCAGAATCTTAGTTGGTTGACACACATTCTAAGACAAGGAAACACAATTGTTTTGACTGGGGTTGAGGGGTATATAGGTGCACAAGCAGTATAGTTGTCAAAGTCTTAGTTTCATCTCTGGTATTGCTCCACTACCAGCAAGCCTGGACATGACCCCGGTGGAGTCACATAGGAACACAAGCATGGCTCCGTTGCAAGTGAGCGTGGTCAGTACCCCGGTGGAGTCACATAGGAACACAAGCATGGCTCCGTTGCAAGTGAGTGTGGTCAGTACCCCGGTGGAGTTACTTGCATCACCTCCCTGTGCAGGAAGCCTTTCTCTTCTTTCACCTTATTCATTTTTCAATTTTTTTTTTTTACTTTTTACTTTTGATTTTTTTCATTTTCATTGTGCATAACACTTATTCATTTCAGAGGCAGAAGAGGGATCCCGACTTATTGAGAGCAGAAGAGGTTGTTCTAACAGAGAAATAGTTTATTGCATCTCTGACGTGCCTGTTAAGGTTTTACCCCTTACCTTACTCTGCTTGAATGAGGTGACAAGGTTTAACCCAAAAAAAATCGACTAGAGAAGGTGACACTAGTTAGCGCGCAAGCATTGTGTTTACACCAAGGTTCACTTTGAATAGTACATATTTTCATTCAATGTATCATGAAATAAAAGTAAAAATCTCATCATATAGAGGCAAGATGATAGATAACCAAGTAGTGATAGTTGTACAAGCCCTCTTGTACTTTACCCAACTCACTTCAAGAGTCATACATGGTTTCATGCAAAACTAACCTATGAACGAAACAAGTGAATGAACTAACAATTAACAAAGCAAAGCAAGAGCAGAAGAAAAAATGAAAGTGAAGCAAGTAAACAAACAAGCAAGCAAAGAAACAAGCAAACAAGCATGCAAGAAAACAACTGAAAGCAAACACTACTCCTACTCCTACACTAACGGTACATGGGCCTCATCACGTGAAGTGATACTTCCAATGCAGCCATCGGCGCATTGGTAGACCCATGTTGGTGAAGGCTTGGTCTGCGTGCAACCCAGTTGTGCAAACCAGCAAGCATGAAAGATATAACAATGAAGACAACCACACTTCATGATTCAAAGTGCCCACGGGTCATAAGTGAGTGCATGTGCATGAAGGGAAGTCTGCAGACTTATCATGGTGTTGTGTGAGACTACATGCAACTTTGAAGCATAAGCACACTCTTGACTGTGACATACAAGTGAACAAAAGAAACAAAGATAAATTGCATCACACACGAGTGCTTGCAATGTAAGACTCCTCCAATGCATTAGCAATGGGATCATGTAGTTCGAGTGGAGGAAATAAAATCTAAGTGTTGGATTGATCTTGAGTGCATAAAAATTAGTGATGAGGAGCCTTGAGTGTTTGAACAATTTCGTGATCAGAAGTGAAACCAACCTCAAGACAGAGAGGGCCTAACATAACCATCAGCTTGGGATGAAGTGCCTCGACGGTCTGTGGGGTTTTGGCTTCGTTGATAGATAGATCTTCGTAGACCCATGGCTTAGACGGATTAACAATGAGTGAATCAACATCATGATCGGATGATGAGGTGAAGAGATCACGACAACCAAGATCAAAAAATTCAAAATGTTGGTCGGCATCTTCATGGTTGGATGAATCACATAGAGGGGTAGATGAAAAGCGAACAAACTCATCCTCTGTGTTTTCGGAAAAGACAAATGAAGGAACAAGTGGATTTTCAACGAGTAACTTATCCTCTCCATTTTCGAATGATGGACTAACATCTGGTGAGTCCTGCAAGTGATCAATAATGGGTGCATCCGTGGATGAAGATACACATGAAAAATCATGGATGGCGGGTTCACCAAAGAGGTTAGGAAAGAACAGAGGGGACTCGGGCAGAAGGGAGTCATCCTTCGCTGAGTGTTGATGTTCAAGCTCCCACTCAAACTCTTCATGAATGATAGTGCATGTTGGTTGTGCAACATTGAATCCGTCAGTGGGTTGTTCCTTGTTCACAAGTGAAGAGTCCAGAATGGACGAACATAAGACAACATCATCTAGAGGAACACTTGAGTGTGAAGATAGAGTTTGAAGAAAAGGATGCATATGAGAACTCGAAGGACTCACAATCAAATATGTGCGAAAATCGAGTGGAGTGATGTTAGGATAGTTTGAAGGATGAACAAGTGTGTGAGCATGATCCTCAACATCACTAGGCAGTGGTGGAGCTGCTGAATGAGAGGGAGGTGAACAGTCAGTTGAGACAGTGCCCACTCCCACATGAGATTATGTTGTTCCATCAATGAAGAATGTTGAGCGAGGCTTGATATCAAGCTTCCTCTTGGGACGGGAAGATTTTTTAAGGCAATATTCGAACCAATCCCAAAGATGAGAAAATTTCATCTCACTCTTCGAAGCTTGAAATTGCAAGTCACGGAAGCGCTGCCAAAAATCATTAATGGATTCATGCGGAGCCCTCCGTTTTTGTAACAGTTTCCTATCAAGATAGTCTTGATCAAAATGATAGAACATGTCTTCAATGAGATCACAGAAGTGCTCAAATGAGTGCACGGTGTCAGCTGGTAGGCTGAGCACCCAATGAAATGGAGATTCGCAAAGTGTGTATGCAAGTAGAAAACCAACGTGTTCGTCAGAAAACTCATCTTCCTCATAAATCATGAAAAGAAATTTATATAACTTCTCAGGCCAGGCCTCTTTGCCTTAACCATCATATGTGTGAGTGGACAACAGATCAAAAAGCTTCCCCGAGATGGAGACATTTTCATTATTCAAAAAACACCTCAGGGGAATAAGAGTGCAAGACTCCATGAAATATATGCAAAGGTTCAAAACTGGATGAGAGGACACTACTTGTCATCAGCCCCTCCCTCTAGCACCAAAAATGTTGACGGTGCTGGACTCGCCAACATGTCAAGGGGATCTCCCTGATAAGAAGTCCCAATTATACCTCAGACTATTTGGTGTAGGAGTCCTAGCAGTGGGTCGTAAGGTAATGCCTTGACTGTGGTGTCGCATAGAGGCAAGTAGAATAACTTTGTCAGCAACAAGGCTGTGACTGATGCAATGAGTCAAGGAAGTTGTATGAGAGGTTCCAACACTTCGAAGGGCGAAGGAGGTGAAGGTGAGTTCCAGGTTCAAAGGGATTAGTCCCAACTCGGCTAGGAACACACAACACAAAGGACATGCACAGCTTCCGGCGGAGCAGTCCACTCGGATGTGGCAATCACATCATACAAGGTAAGATAACATGTACAACACTCACGAATTAGTCCGAGACGAGTGTGATGGTTGTTATAACAAGGTTCAAGTGAAAGGTTTGTCTGATGTTCAGCAGAGTAGTCAACATAGACAGTGACAGCATTAACAACATATGCAACATGTTAATAACAAGATCATATAATTGCATGTTAATCATTTCATACACAACTACATAAGTTAAACAACATGTATCATTAAAGCAACCTGAGAAGTCCAGACTCCAACTACAATAACAACATATGCATGAAAATGTGTTGGCTCTTATTATATAAAGAAGTATAAGTCACAATCATACAATACATCCATGTAAACTTGCTAGCCCCAACAGTGGAACATTACAACCACATCCGCCTACTCCTCCAAAGAGATGTACTAGCTTCATGCAGTGGAGAATCCAAGGCGCATTACAATACTTTCCAAGATTTCTTCAAAATAGTCTTAGTAGAAGCTTGGCTGACCTAAAGCCCTTACAATGAGTTATGAGGGACAATTTATAGCAAAGGGTGGGGTGACCCTTGACATTCACCTTTGTGACAATTCAACTACCCTCATGACTCTTCACCTACTCTATGACTATTACATCCAACCATTGACACTTGACTTACACTTGACATGACTCAACATTACAATGCACATGTACTGATGTGAGACAACATGGCTTGAGAAAGCCTCGCAAGACATCACTGACACTCGGTCTGTTGTGATAAGACCAACTCTTTGACATGCTTGTGATGGTGAAGGTGGTGAGTTGATGCCAAGCTTGGTCATTCGTGACGGTGTGCATGCACCTCATGGTGACATCTTGCTGAAGCGAACTCTTGCCTCCATTGCAACTGGTGCATTGGTTTGACCCCTTCATCCAACTCATCTGCTAACATGCGCATGGTCTTCTTGGGTGTGGCTGAACCGGCAATGCACTGATGCATGGTGTCTGTGCTAATCGTCAAGTGTGTACTGGTGGTCATGTGCATCAACTCGCTGAAGTACATGTTCAGCTCCAGTTGGACTTGCTTCTTGTCTTCGCCTTGGTGAGTGTGTTGAATGGGTTGGATTGCATGTGCGCGCTCAATGACATGCATGGTGCTGAATCCCTTGCATATGATTAACAACACTGCTCACCATGTCTACTCTGTGTCATCTACTGGGATGGATCCTTAACTTGTATGGGCACATTTTCATCTGTGAGTGCATGTTGTGCCCACTATTGTTCATGTTCCTGTTGCAACTCATTCATTTGTCTGTGCAACTTCATGTTCTTCCTGAGTTGCTACTTCAGCACATGCAACTCCTTCTTTGTTCCATATTTTGCCTTTGCGCGATCTTCATGTCACACCATCACTTCATAGCCAGAGTCTCTAAAGTTGCTTTCATCATCAATGGACCTTCTTGACCTTGCAACCTTGTTCCGCTTCCATGTTGTCAACAACCCTCCTCTTACATTCATTGCATTTGGTATGTTGTCTTTAGCTATTGTTCATGATGCTTCTTGCTGTGATGTTGCTGCTGTCATATCTTGATGTCCTTGTCTACGAATAACTTGATGTCTTCGTGAGTAGGCAAGTCCACGGATACTTGATCAACTACATCCCCAGGCATGCTCTGAACGGTGTCTTTGTCTCTGCTCTCTTGGAAACCATTGTACTTTTACTACTGAGAGGTAGATGAACACCTGCGATACTTGGATACATGGCAACACTCATGGCAAGAAATCTGTAAGTTGAAAACCAAAATGAACATGAGAACTAACTTGTATCATACCTGGGTGAATGCTCATGAAGTTTGCGCAATTTCAGTGGGGAGGTCGGGAGACCGACTACCAAGACTACACAAGGTATAATCCAGGCTGCTGGGAGACTGGCTGACTACTGGAACTGTGCAATGCACAGTCCAGTCTAGTTGTTGACTGTTGGGATTGCGCAATGCGGAGTTCCAGCTGGGAAGGACTGCTGGCCCAGGGATAGATTTGCACAATTTCTTGGGCCAAGCAGCCACTGTCCTCCAGAAATGCGTAAAATAGTCCTTGAGGCTAGTGCTGGGTAGGAATGCACAAATCTGGAGAGGAAGGTGAACCTTCCTTTCCCAAATTGCACAATGCAGCCTTGGTGAAGGCAGAGCTTGGGCCAAAGTTGGCCCAACTCGCCAACAGGAAATTGAAAGAAAGTAAGTCAATGAATGCATGCAAACACTAACTGATAGTAGAAGTGACTGAAAGTGCATGCAAAAAATGAATGAAAGATTCAACAAACCGATTAACATGCATATGGTGAGGCAGTTCGCTGGTTGGGCGAACGTCCATGCAAAACCGTTTCATGCATGCGACAACAATGGGATAGCAACGAAAACTGGCCTGCTCGTCAAAAAACTCATCTTCCTCATAAATCATGAAAAGAAAGTTATATAAGTGCTCAGGCCAGGCCTCTTCGCCTTCACCATCATATGTGTGAGTGGACAAGAGATCAAAAATCTTCCCTAAGATGGAGACATATTCACAATTTGAAAAGCACCTCAGGGGAAGAAGAGTGCAAGACTCCCCGAAAGATATGCAAAGGTTCAAAACTAGATGAGAGGACACTGCTTGTCATCATCCCCTCCCTCTAGCACCAAAAATGTTGACAGTGTTGGACCTGCCAACATGTCAAGGGGATCTCCCTAGTAAGAAGTCCTAATTAGATCTCAGACCATTTGGTGTAGGAGTCCTAGCAGTGGGTCGTAAGGTAATTCCTTGACCGCAGTGTCACATAGAGGCAAGTAGAATAACTCTGTCAGCAACAAGGGTGTGATTGATGCAGTGAGTCAAGGAAGGTGTATGAGAGGTTCCAACACTTCGAAGGGGGAAGGAGGTGAAGGTGAGTTCCAGGTTGAAAGGGATCAGTCCCAACTCGGCTAGGAACACACAACACAAAGGACATGCACAAATTTCGGTGGAGCAGTCCACTCGGATGCGACAGTCACATCATACAAGGTAAGGTAACACATACAACACTCATGGATCAGTTTGAGATGAGTGTGACGGTTGTTATAGCAAGGTTCAAGTGAAAGGTTTGTCTTATGTCTAACAGAGTAGTTGACATCGATGCTGACAACCTTAACAACATATGCAACACATTAACAACAAGATTCATATAATTGCATGTGAATCAGTTCATACACAAGTACGTAAGTTAAACAACACATATCATTAAAGCAACCAGAGCAGTCCAACTACAATAACAACATATGCATGAGAATGTGTTGTCTCTTATTATATAAAGAAGTGTAAGTCACAATCATACAATACATCCATGTAAACTTGCTAGCCCCAACAGTGGAATGTTACAGCCACATCTGCCTGCTCCCCCAAAGAGATGCACTAGCTTCGTGCAGTGGAGAAACCAAGGCGCATTACAATACCATCCAAGCTTTCTTCAAAATAATCTTAGTAGAAGCTTGGTTGACCAAAAGCCCTTACAATGAGTTATGAGGGACTATTTATAGAAAATGGTGGGTTGACCCTTGACATTCCCCTTTGTGACAGTTCAACTACCATCATGACTCTTCACCTACTCTATGATTGTTACATCCAACCATTGACACTTGACTTACACTTGACATGACTCAACATTACAATGCACATGTACTCATGTGAGACAACATGGCTTGAGCAAGCCTTGCAAGACATCACTGACACTTGGTCCACTATGATGAGACCAACTCTTTGACATGCTTGTGATGGTGAAGGTGGTGAGTTGATGCCAAGCTTGGTCGTCCATGATGGTGTGCATGCATGTCATGGTGACATCTTGTTGAAGCAAACTCTTGCCTCCGTTGCAACTGGTGCATTGGTCTGACCCCTTCATCCAACTCGTCTGCTAACATGCACATGGTCTTCTTGGGTGTGGACGAACTTGTAACACACTAATGCATGATGTCTGTGTTCATCTTCAAGTGTGTATTGGTGGTCATGCGCATCAACTTGCCAAAGTACATGTTCATCTCCAGTTGGACTTGCTTCTTGTCTTCACCTTGGTGAGTGTGTTGAATGGGTTGGATTGCATGCATGCGCTTGATGACATGCATGCTGCCAAATCCCTTGCATGTGATCAACAACACTGCTCATCGTGCCTGCTCCGTGTCAGCTGCTAGGATGGATCCTTAACTTGTACGGGTGCAGTTTCATCCATGAGTGCATATTTCACCCACTGTTGTTCATGTTCTTGCTACAACTCATTCGTCTGTCTATGCAACTTCATGTTCTTCCTGAGTTGCTTCTCCAGCACATGCAACTCCTTCTTTGTTCCATCTTCTGCCTTCATGCGATCTTCATTTCGTGCCACCACTTCATAGTTGGAGTACCCAAAGTTTCTTTCATCATCAATGGACATGCTTGAATTTGCAACCTTGTTCCACATCCGTGTTGTCAAGAAACCTCCTCTTGCATTCATTTCATTTGGTATGTTGTCTTCAGCTACTGTTCATGATGCTGCTTGTTGTGATGTTGTTGTTTTCATATCTTGATGTCATTTTCTACAAACAACTTGATGTCTTCGTGGGTAGGCAAGTCCATGGACACTTGATCGAATGCATCCCCAAGCGTGCTCTGAACAGTTTCTTCATCTTTGCTCTCCTGGAAACCATTGTACCTATACTGCTGAGAGGTAGATGAACACCTACGATACTTGGAAACATGGAAACACTCATGGCAAGAAATCTGTCAGTTGAAAACCAAAATGAACATGAGAACTGACTTGTATCATACATGGGTGAATGATCATGAAGGTTGCGTAATTTCGGCCGGGAGGTCGGGAGATCGACTGCCAAGACTGCACAAGGCACCGTCTGGGTTGTTGGGAGACTAATTGACTGCTGGAACTTCACAATGCATAGTCCAGTCTAGCTACTCACTGCTGGGCAATCCCAGCTGGGAAGGACTGCTGGCTCGGGGACCGATTTGCACAATTTCTTGGGCCAAGTAGCCACTGTCCTCTAGAAATGCACAAAATAGTCCTGGAGGCCAATTTTGGGCAGGAATGCGCAAATCTGGAAAGGAAGGTGAGCCTTCCTTTCCCAGATTACGTAATGCAGCCTCGGTGAAGGCAGAGCCTGGGCCAAGGTTGGCCCGACTCACCGATGGGAAACTAAAAGCAAGTAAGTCAGTGAATTCATGGTGACACTATGTGATAGCAGAAGTGATTGACAGTGCATGCAAAACATGAATGAAAGATTCAACAAAAAGATTAACATGCATGTGGGTGAGGCAGTTCGCTGGTTGGGCGAACGTCCGTGCAAAACAATTTCATGCATGCGACAATAATGAGATAGCAACGAAAACTAAAACAGAGATAGGACAAGCTAGTATACATGTAAATGATAGCAAGCGCTCAAAGAAATCAAGCAAAGAGTACTCCCATAAGAGAAAACACAAAAAGTGACAGAAATGCAACACAAGGCATGGGAAGTGGGCTTACCCCAAAACAACTAAGTTGAATGTGCCGACTGCTCAGTTTGATGTGAGGAATGAGCTCTGCAACATCTGGTTGATGAGTTTTGATAACATCGAGGTTGTGACGCGCATGCCACGAATCTAGGGGAAGCAACACTTGGTGGGAGATTTTGGAATTTCTCCATGCATGTAACCTCCAACTGTTAAACATAGATCCCTGAAACAAGGGATGCCTTTGCATGCTGCCTTGGGAGAAGCAGCCCATGCATGCAAGCTTGTTTTGCTCGGTCTCGGAGGGAACTAGTCAACTCAGCTGCACATGCAAGAGACTGCTCAATTGCTAGAGAAAAATGCACATTTATGGTTGGAGCTGGGCTGGCTACCTAGGAGATTTGCGCAATTTCTGGGTAGAGCAATTGACTGCTGCCTAGATTTGCGCAAATCCTGGGCTGAAAAGCCTACTGCTGGGAAAATTTGTGCAAATCCTACTGGGAGGGTTGGCTGGTAGGATTGCACAATCTTGGAGCCCAGCAAGCTGTCAAAGAGGATTGTGCAATTCCTAGAGGGAAGGATGGTTGCCCTCAAGAAATGCACAATTTTCAAGGGGAAGCTGCTCAGCCTGCAGCTAGACCAAGTCCGGGTGAGTAGCCTGTGAGGAGAATGGATCAACTGTGATCGATAGGCTGCCTTTGTGCAAGGAAAACATTGAAGCTTGAGTACTTGATGAAGCAAGACAAAGTGCTATGTAAGGTTGATATGGAGGCTCCAAAACAGGCTAAGGCAAAATTTTGGAGGGTGGTTTTAGCCGCTACAACACCTAGTTTAAATAAGAAAGGCGTTGACTTACAATTAATGCTCTAGTCAAATGCATGGTGGAACTACATACAACACAAGCACAGTTGGATAATTAATCAATTTCAAGGTTTTGGAAAATGGAACGGATATTTTCATGCATGCCATGTCATGAAAATATCTTTTGCCAAAATACAAGAAATTACCCACATTAGTGAGAGCTATATTATCCAATGGCATTACACCTTACTCTACTTTTGGGATGTAAACAATTAAGAAGTATTTGTGTACTCGGGAGGTATTCATGGTTCAATACACCCTCCCTATGCTATATAACATCTATAATAAGTAAAGGTCAAAGGTCGATGTTTATAATATTACAGGATTGGTCAAGAAAGAAATCAAATTGTGTATTGAAAAATTGTTCAAATGGTCCAATATGAAGGCCATATGTTGGTGTATATTGCAGTTCGATGACAAGGCATATGTGGATCCATGCTAAGTATATGCAGATTATCTTTAAAATTGTAATGTGGACTTGTGTATTCCTCTTTTAATATAAATGATGTTATTCTAAGTTTTATTTCATAGAAGTAATTAGACTATTGATCTAGAATGGATCTTGTTAAGTCAAGTTGAAGTTTGCTATATGTTTGAAGTCCAAGATGGACCTAGGTAGAAAAATTGTTCTTGACATGTGCAAAGTTTTAACGTCCCAGTTTCTCACGAAATCAGTGCCAAGACGAAGATCTCAACACGTTGATTTTGGTCATATCTCCGGATTCACATTTGGCCTTCATATGAGGGAGAAAATGGTCATTGAAGTTTATGGTGAACAAGTCAAAAGGGGCCTTGCTGACCATGTGGCGTTCACACAGTTTGACACGTGGCAATGTTCAAGTCAACAGGTCAAATTTCATCTTCAGTGCATATATCCAGGTGAATGGTGAGATTTTGGGTTTTGGTTGGTTAAAGATTCATATTATAAGTCATGGGTGCATTAATAATTTTATGGCACAGTTGCAAACCTATGGTTTCTAAACCATATGACATACCATATATGAAAATAAAGGTGCACATTTTTTTTAATGTTAAAACATGCCTAAGGTTCAAACTATGTGTAAAAACCATGGTGGGTGCAAGGGATAGATATGTTTTACAAATCATATAACTATATGGTAGGTGGGTGCAAAGAATTATGTTATCAAACCATGGTGGTAGAATATGTAATGAACCTATGGTATGTAAGGAACCTATGGAAAATACGCAATATGGAAAAGTAAATCAAAACATATGGAAAAAAGTTATAAACTATGGTGAAGAATTATAATAAAGTATAAACAGGTTCATACATGGTGGATCCCAGTCTAGTCACATGGAACGAAGGTCCAGTCACATGGTGGCAAATTTAATGGCCATGACCGCCGGAGGATGTGAGTCAACTTGCCAACAAAGTGCCAAAGATATGGTGTTAAACCATATTTCAAATATATATGTTAAAGTTTGATGGAAAATATATATTAAAACAAAAACTATGGCTTTTATACAATGCAGAGGTGGCAACCATGTTGCCCTGTGATACAACACGACAGGGATGAGAGCGCACAATATGTGGTCCAGTCAACATGTCGGAGTAGGTTGAGATGACCAGGGTTATATGCCACGGATTTGTGGTTCTATAGACTTTCGGGTATGTGGTTACAATAAGTGTTATCTAGCGTGGATATGTGTCACATGACATGAAGATGCTGGCACAATTAAAACAAAACCGTCAAGTTGTTGCCATGACCATCAGAGGTTGTGAACATGGAGTAATGAGTCAGCATTGCCATGGGATATGCCATCGAATCGTCGGGAACAGGTAAGGAGTAGGTCCAGTAACTAGTTCACGTGGAAAACGATGTACGACTATGTGGCACGGGGTTACCGCTGAAACAAGTTCACATGGTTGTGGGTTTCCATAACACTTGACTACCACACCAACCGGAGTTGAGTTATGATATGGTCTTTCGCCGAGTTATATGATAAAAAATTGGATTATCAGTGTAACAAAAGCCACTGATCCAATCTATATGCATCAGGAACAAACCTTAGGATAATACATTACATCAATGCACGGAGGATATTGTATTCGGTCCAACCTTTGTAAACCATATGCATTATATGGTTAGACCATACTAAAACGAAATGTGCCAAAGTTAATAGTTGTTATAACTATAGCGCTAAGTGTAATTTTGTTATTGCACCGAGTATAGGTTTGTCCACCTAATTAAAACAACTTTCCATGTATAGCCCAGTAGGTTCGAATCTGGAACCTAGCCAAGGAATTATAAAATGAGTACCATTACACCACTGCAGAGGGGGAGTTGAATAGTGAGCTATAGAATAGAGTCATATTGGTGCCTGCAATGTTCACTTGAGAATATCTTGGTCATCCTTGGGCCTTTTTGCGAATGGAGACAGACGTTGGAAAGTTGAGATAAAGGCCTCCCTTTTGACAGTCACCAACAGTGCCTGCGTGCATAGTTCAGCTAGGTGAAACTATATGTAAAGAAGACGTTTGAAACCATTTCAGATGCAAGAAGCTGTCAAGTTAGTTTTTGGCTTTTTGGAAGCATCCGAAAGCTTATTTGGAAACTTGAAGAGCCGAAACGGGGGTTTTGACACGTTCCAGATTCAACGACAGTACTTGTTTGTTAGTAGCAATAGTGAAGTCTGTAGAATTTTGTACCTGAATTGTGTCTCACTTAGACAAGTGGAGATGAGGTAAATAATCAATGTATTGATGAAACTCGAATTGTTGATTTCAGTAGAGGTCAGAGTTATTGTTAGAGACTCTATGTTTTTACTGTAAATGACAAGTCCTTTGTAGAATGTGAAGTGAAATTGCGAGAGTTCACTAAAGGACAACATTTCCATATTGGGGAAATAGCTACAATTGTATCAAAACTTTTGATGTACCTCTTCTTATTCATTGAAATAGGAGCTACCTATCCTTTTAGAGCAGGGCCCAAAGAGGTAGCCCAAGGGGGGTGAACTTTGTCAAAAATCTCAGTGTCTTTCTATTTGACATTGCATTCTTATGTGTGTCATGTCCTTTTTTGATAACTTGTTTAGATGTATTAAACTACTGTTTTGAAAGGCCCATTTAGATGTATTAAACTACTGGTACAATTCATATCAACTATAGTTTTCTTTTGTAGCGCAAGTCAGTAGGTAAGGCTCCCTACTTGGTTTACGTTGTGAATTCATTTATTTCTTAGTTAGACGATCTAATTAGATAATTTGTATTTGTATTTATCTATAGATTAATATTTTTATTCTCTATAATTCTAGTTCTTGAACTTTCATACGTTATTAATTGCAAAAGTGTGGATTCGATATAGAGGTTAGGCATTGAAGTTTGATGAACAAAAGTTCTTTTTAAGGAATTGAAAAACTATTTGATGCTTATGCAAAACAAAGTGTTGTGATCAAAGATCATAAAATTGTTTTGTAAATGTAATCCTAGTGATCATGCAAGAGTGTAGCATTTTACTTTCTTCCTAATTGAATTTTATCATTCAAGTGTAAAGTGTGGATTCCCCCCTACAGAAGTTAGGCATTGAAGGTTGAAGACTGAAAGTTCTTCTTAATTAATCATATAATCACTTTATGACAAACAATGGAATATGATTGGAGTCCACAAAGTTGTCTTGAAAACATAAGCTCATTGATCCAACAAATCTTTGTATCCCTTTAATTTTCAGTCCGATAGTTCATTTTATTGCTAATGCATGAGTTGGAGCATTATATTATAAAAGTTCTTTCATAGCTTGAGAATAATTTATGTACTAGATCCACACATACAATGTTGGTGTTTAAAGGTTATGACCATAGATTGACAATTAAATATAATGGAATTTAAGTAGCTAAATTTCTTAACAATAACCTTCTCAAATTAAAGGAGGTTGTATACAATCAATTTTGAGCAACCTCCTCAAATCAAAATAGGTTACTATAATGTAAATTTCCTCAAATTTGATGTGGAATCTAGGAACCCTCTCCAAATTTAACAATAAGGGGTGACACCAAATAAGGGGTGACACCAAATCTATTTTAAATATCCTTCTCAAAAATCAATTTTGAAAACCCCCCTTAAACACATTTTATGTGGATAAACTTTCGAAAATCTAAGAAACCCTTCAAATTTGAGGATAGAATCTTAATATGAGGCATTTCTATCATAATAAACACATTTTAATTGAGAAAAAATTACAAAAGGACTCATTCTTCCTATCGATTTTAAAAAAGCTCAAGAGTTTTACGCAATCTTCTCAAATTTGAGGAAAATTTCTATAGTTTGCCTACCATATATTATTAGATATATTATCATAATGCAATAAATAAATATCATGTGATAATTGTTCTATAGCTAATCATTAAAACATATTAATGATTACATTATATAATAATTGTCATATGCCTATTGCTATATAATATTTGTTTATTATATTAAAATCATAAATCTAATAAGATATATAAAGTATATTACACTTTTATAGAGAATAAAAAAATGACCAATAGTTCTTAAGAACCTGTGTTTTTTCCTAAAAAGACAAATATCCAAATATAAAGGGCTTTTCCATAAACCAGTGTCTCATACAACAATTTTGGTTCCAAACTTGGCTATGACTTTAAAATTAAATTATTATTATTAGTATTTGTTGAAAAACTATGAAAGATGTAAAACTAAATTTTCCTTTAATTGAAGAGAGTTATATGCTTAAACTTGAGTGTATATGTGTGTGTGTGTGTGTATTTCATAGATTTGTAAGGAAATATAGGAAAGAGTATTCTACATGATAAAATAGTTTCAATATTCACTAGTGTAGATTCATTTAACCCGAAATCTAATAACTGTGGAGAGGAATTAAATCCCTTATGTGCTAATTTAATTTCTTTTAGAGGGTAGTGTACATTTTTTCATTGTTTAAATTGCACCAATGCCTTGAAAATTTGGTTGAGCACTTGGATTATGTGGAGTGCACAACTTAAACTTACAATTCCAACAGATTTTTACTACATTTCAAATGATTGAAAATATACTCAAAGGAGCCAATATGTAGAATAGTAAGACTATTTTTTTCCGAAGAAGAGAATTCATAATTTCTATTAAGAGAAATTACATGTTGTAGATGCTCTGGGGCATATGCTGTAGTGTGGATTGTGTACCACTGTTCAAAATAAGGCAAAAATTTACATATAGGTATCCATCGGATACAGTAGTATAAGGTCATGTTTGTCTCAGTATATATAGTAGCAAAATAAAAGACAGATCTGTCATGTAGTTCACTATACAAAAACGTAAACAGTTCAATAAAAAACAGTTGCTGTAGGTGCTGCCGATATGTACAGTTATAGTTCCAAAAGTGCAAAATTATATGAGGCCATCGCCTCCCTGTAGGGGACCATCTATATATGGTCTATGATAGTAACTGTGAGTCCCCTCAGGACTGTGCTCCTCGATCAGCCACTCCCCTAGAGGATGATCCGCCGCTTCTTTCGAGAGCCGATCAACAGTTTCATTTCTTTCCCTGAAAATGTGAGAAACGGATATCTGGTCAAAATGTGTTTTGAAAAAAACAATTTCTTCCAAGATATGTTTCAATGAGAATGCATGACATATAGATTTGTTGTTGACCCAATCAATAACAGTCTTTGAGTCTCCAAAGATTTGTAATTGATGATAATTTTTTGACAATGCAAAATATAGAAGGTGTCTCAGGGTCATGAGTTCAGCATGATTGTTGGTACCCGGACCGAGGCCAACTCGCAGGTGGAAGAAGTGTGTATCTGAGAGGTGTAGAAGTATGCCACCCCCGCAGCCCTGATGCAGAGCTGCCCCATCAAAATATGCCCACGACATATCTTTGTTTATGATTTCTGGGTTAGGGATCTTGGCCTTTTTCTGTTTGGTATCATTTGGAATCTCATTGTATGCTGCACAAATGGAAGAGGGAAGTAGATTCCAGGGTATGTTGCTGTTCTCAAAGATAATGGCATTGCGCCTATGCCAGATATACCAGGATACCAAGAGTGGCAAGTTTCTGGACTTTTCCAAAGTCGCCTCATTCCACCACCGCTCCCATGCTGTGGGTAAGTCCTCCCCCTGCCAAACCGTATTTAAATTGAGGGTCTGGGTGGTCTGGATCCAAATGTCCTTTGTGACCTCACAGGTGAGAAATAAGTGAGCAGTGGATTCCTCCGCCGATCTGCAAAGGACGCACCAAGTGGGTCCTGTAAAAGTCCTTTTCCTTAAGTTGGATCCTGTAGGAATCTTGTCTGCCAGGATGTTCCACATAAGTAGTCTTGTACGTGGTTGTGCTTGCAAGTGCCAAATAGCATTCCACCAGCTCTTATGGATTTCCGGTCTTTTATCTTCGATCAATTTGTAGTAACCAATCTTCGGCATGTATTGCCCAGATTTTGAAGCAGCCCAGATAAGTTCGTCTTCTTCATCCCTGAGTCTAATATGAGATTCTAACAGGGCTTGTATGTAGTCCTTCCAGATAGTACTCCATTCTGCTGACAGGTTCCAATGCTGTTCGGTTCTCCAGGCTTGAGCGAAAATGGTGGATTGTTGTCGATCGCCGATCTGTGAAAGATATTTGATGCCCCTGCTGTTTAGATGTTGGACCAGCTCTTCTGGTAGGATATGCGCATTCCCGGAGCCAGGCCACGGATCTTGGCCAATACGAACAACATTCCCTTTTCCAATGCGCCATAATAGATTATCTCTAATAAGCGGCATAGCCTCCAGAGTGGCCTTCCAGATTGCCGATATGCCCAGCCGATTCCATTGAGGCCTTCTGAGCCAATCGATGATGTTCAAGGGCCATATATACTTCTGGTAGATGACTTCCGCCCAGAGGCTATCCTGTTTAAGTAACAACCAGCCCTGCTTGGCAGCCAATGCTTGGGCAAATGCAGGGAGAGCTTTAAGACCCCATCCCCCCCATTTCTTCGGAGTAGTGATCAAGGACCATCTTGTCCAAGCAAAGACCTTCCCTTTTTTGTTGCCGTTCCATAGGAATCTGTGGCAAATTTGTTTAATCCTGTTAAGAATGCCTTTCGGGATCCAAGTGAGGGACATCCAGTACACTGGGGTAGCCTCCAGTACCGATTTAATCAGTAGTAGTCTGCCTGCTTTAGACAGGAGTCGATGATGCCAGCAGTTGATCCTCTTTTCAATTTTGGCTATGAGCCAAAGCCAGTTCTCTATCCTGTATCCGTCGGGTTTAAGTCTGAATCCCAAATATTTGATTCCATCCAGTAGATTAATTTCAAGGAACGGGAATTTCTGAGTAGCCAGCAGAGATTCTTGATTTGTGCACTTCATCATGGCCATAGTCGATTTCCTTCTGTTGATCTCCATACCCGTGGCCTGACAGAAGAGCTGGAGGATATCATTTAGGGCAGTGGTGTCCCTCACACTCCCATTTATGAATATAAGAATATCATCTACGAAGAGTAGATGGGTTAGGTAATATTGATCCATGATTTTGAGACCACTGATGTCCCCGTTCCTTTTAGCTGATGCTATGAGCCTGCTTAAGCCCTCCATGACAATAAGGAAGAGCAAGGGTGAAAGGGGACACCCTTGTCTGATACCTCTGTTGATGTTGAAACGAGCGGAGGCCGAGCCATTGATGAGGATCGCGAAAGATGTTGTGGAGATACAGCCCATGATCCAGTTTACAAGAATGGGCGGAAATCCAATGTGAATGAGGATCATTTTCAGGTAGAGCCAATTTACTTTATCAAATGCCTTAGCAAGATCAATTTTGAGGGATATGCCTTTGAGATTCTTGTGTTTAATGGAGTGAAGTGCTTCCTGTGCGGTGCCAATGGCCTCTTGGATATGCCGACTGTGAAGGAAAGCAAATTGTTCAGCAGAAATGTGAGAGGATAGAATGGGCTTGATGCGGTTTGCAATAATCTTGGAGATGATTTTGTAGAGGCAATTACATAAGGAGATTGGACGGAAGTCATTGAAGGATGCAGGGTCATCTGATTTAGGAATCAGGGCGAGATAAGTGTAATTCATAGGAGGGTGTATGTGCCCAGTGATGCGGCTTTCTTCGATGACCTCCAAGAGGTCCTCTCCCAGCAGATCAAAGAAAGTTATGTAGAATTCCACTGGCCATCCGTCTGGCCCTGGGCTTTTATCTCTCTTGAACCATTTGAGGGTGCTTTCCAATTCCTGCTTAGTAACAGGCTGAGTGAGATCCTCAATATTCTCTTGTTCCACAAAACGAGGGAAGTTGCCTGCTAGATTGATGATATCTGGTAGATTGATGACATTCGGAGCTGTGAACTGCTGTTTGAAATGTGCCACCCCTAATTTGGCCAGTTGATGGTGTGTAGTAGCCCAACCTGCAGGTTCACAGGGCATTTTCCAGATAGTGTTTGATGCCTTTCTGCCATTTGCAAGATTGTGGAAGAATTTTGTGTTACTGTCGCCCGCTTTGAGCCAGATAGCTCTACTTTTTAACCTCCACAGCTCCTCCTTTTCTTGTAAAATCTTTGATTTTTGAGCAACCAGTTGATTCAGTACCAGTTTTGCATCCTCCGATAGATAGCCAGTCCCCTTCTCGTCCGTCAGTTGTGCTATCTGAAATTCTGTATCCGAGAGTGTCTGTTCATCTCTGAGTCGCTTCCTCCTCGCCCAGGTCTCAGTCATCTTTCTTAGCTCATTGAGTCTGTCACAGAAATCCGCAGCTTTCCTTTGCATTCGTAGAGGAGGTTGAGATCCCCAGTAATCTGAGACCATTTTAATATAATCCTGGTCCTGGAGGTGACCAGCAAAAAATTTAAATGGGGAGCGGGGCTTGACTTTTGATTCACTGATTTGAAGGAGTACTGGTAGATGATCTGAAAGTCCACCAGAGCCGACCCATTGTCTATACAGTGGGAGTAAAGGAATCAGTTCCTCGTGCACCAAAAATCTATCCAATCGTCTCCCCAGTGCAGCCTCCCCTGTTCTCTGATTGTGCCAAGTTGGGACTTTTTTGTTCATAGGAATATCAACCAGCCTATTTGCATCGATTAGAAGACGCATCTGATCAGAGATGGGGTCCGACTGTGCATGATGTCCCCAAGTTTCTTCAATACCCAGCGAGAAGTTTAAGTCGCCTCCCAGCACAGTGGCCCTCGTAATAAGATTGCTGTCCATAAGATCTTGCCAGAAAGCCAACCTATTCTGGTTAGGTCCATAAATATTGATAATACGGATGGGAAACCCCAGTTCCCCCATGAAGATATCCATGCCGAGGTAGCCTCTGCCTCCCCAGGAGGAAATTGGCCTACCTTTCTTAGGATTTATGCCAATAGCCAGACCACCGGACCTCCCAATAGCATCCATGCCATAAAAAATCCAGCCAGGGCATAGGGCCTGTAGAGTTTGTACTGCCACCTCTGAGGAGCAGAGGGTCTCTTGTAAAAAAAGAAAGTCACTTCTGGATGCATGAATCAAACGCTTGAGGGCCAAATGCTTTTTGGGGTTGGCCAGACCCCTGCAGTTGAAGGAGAGCCAAATCATGGGGAACCTCCTGACAGGGGCTCAATTGCTCTAAGTGCCCGTTCAATGGTGTACTGTCGCCCATGGGCAACATCAGCAACAACATTTTGGATAGCCGAATTGATACGAGAAGGACGGCCCCTCTTAGGTTTACGGAGTCTGCCAGGGGAGGATCCCAGACCAAGTAGTCTGGTACGAGCTCGAGGTCGAAGGTGATAGGTGTGCGAACCGGAGCCAGCCGGGGAGGTGGAGGGATCAGGGATGTCCTTCTGTAGATCATGAGAGGGGGGGGTGGTGGAAAGAGTAAGGGGGGGCGGAGCTATAGTGCAGGAGATGGACGGTAAAGGCAGCTGATCCAAAGGAGAAGACCCCAAAGGGAAATGCATGACAGAGTGCAATATATCAGATAAAGCATGAGAACAGGTGGGAGAAGATGCATGTCCCGGATGAGATGGAGCAGGCTCCGCAGTCTTCGATCTGGTGCGCGGCGGGGCAGTGGAAGTCGTAGCCTTTCTCCGGGTGCCGGTCTTCGTGGTACCTACTGGTGTCTCCTTTGCTGGGGGGATGGTCTGTGTCAGTTCCCCTTCCACAGGGATGCTTTCGCCATTGTTTAGATCCACTGTGGGCTGTGGTCGGGGTCCCTTTGTGTCCTCGGATGTCACCCTGGAAAGCAGAGGGCAATCTTTGTAGAGATGACCAATTTTGTGGCATCTACGGCAGCGAAACGGTACCCCTTCATAGTCCAGCAGTTGCTTTCTAGAAAAGCATCTGTGATGCAGGGTGATTTTCTCTTCCAGACCTGGCCTAGTGTCGAGGTGAACCAGGATGCGGGCCATGGTCATGATCCCAGACTGCTCATATGATTTATCGTGGTCCAGGTATGTGCCCAGCGCGTCCCCTATCCTCTTGAAGACTTGTGCGGTCCAATATTGCATAGGCAAACCTGGAAGTCGGATCCATATGGGCCCTGCCCCTAACTGTTCACGCTCAGGGTCGAACAGAGGATCCCAGCGCTTCAGCAAAACAGGAGCCGATTCAATATGCCAAAATTGTGAAAGAATCCATTGAGTGTATTCAGGTCTGTGAAATTGTAGTGCAAACCAGCCACGCGCAAGCACCCTGACCACAGGAAGCTCCTTTAGGAGGGAGCCCCAAATTTCTTCAGTCCATCGCTTTAATCTTTCAACAGAATACGTGCGTCCGCGAACCCTGCCGACCAGAACCTTCCGAGCTGTGTCCATAACATCCGCCATCTGAGAGTCTTCCCCAAGAGTAAGATTGATATCAGAATCAATTGCGCGCAGGCACCTGCCTTTCTTTAGCTGCTCCGATCGTTTCCCTATAGGAAAATCCTTTAGGGTTCTGCGGCCCAGATCAGAAGTACTCTGCTGTGCAGATCCAGTGGAACGGGCAGGTAACGGCGGCGTGTTGAAACCACCCGAGCGGATAGGAGAACGGGGGTTTATATAGCTGGTGCCCGGATTCAGTGAAAGAGGGGGACGCAGAGTACCCGGGGAGGTTGTCGGCATCAACGAAACGGGAGGAGGGTTCGAAAACAGAGGGGGCGGAGTGGAAAGCGGAGTGGATGCCGGATATGGATTCTGAAGCGGCGTATCAAATGAAGGGGAGGACTGCAGGCAGGTACCCAGCAGGTGAAGGGTTGTCGGAGAGAGGGGAGGGCACTCGAGAGCCGGGGAGTCGGCAAGGTGAACTTCGGACAGTTCCTTTTTACCCCGGGTCGGCAGATGTGCGTGAACTGAGGAGGCATCTGTCTCGGTAATCTGTTCCTTTCCCCATGGTTTCATGGCAGGCCGATGTTCATGTGCCCATATGTCCTGATGAGGCATGGGGTCCTCCTCGTAGTCCACGAGGTCCTCTAAACCCATGCTACCTGCCAAAACAATGAAAAACCTATAACCGACCAGAGAGCGACCAGGCAGAGTATTATATTACCTGTTCACGGGTTCACGGAGGAAAGAGCGCAGGGAGGTTCAGGTGCCCAGGTAAAAGCCGGAAACGGTAATCACAAAAACGGTCACGCCCCCCGTCGAGCTAGCTGACAGTCAGATAAAACGCCATGAACCCCGTCGGCGCAGCTTAGGGTTCCGCCATTGCCGCCAGTCCAGAGCTTCTTCCAAAAAGCTCGTCTTATTAACTCACCCTACCAACACACATATTTAGACTTATTTTGGCTAATCTGAAACTTGGACTAGCTTCCCTTTGTTCCTCATTGCATTTTAGAATAGAATAGTAAGACTAATTAAAATGTTTGAAGCATTTTTTTATTGATATATTTGATTTAAAACTCAGTGTTTTAAATTTATTATTAATGGTTTTTAAATGCCACATTAGTTTTATATTAAGAATTGAACAAATTGCATATGTCTCTTCTTTTTATTATTCTTATTAAGAAATAACTAGCTTTTTCTTTATTTCAATTATTTATTTTCTTTATACATTTAAATAATTTACCTAAATCTCATATTGAAATATCTTTGTGAAGAATAATAATTGTATATCTTCCACTAAATGAAATACGTTTACCACGTTTTTTGAGCTGTGATGTCAATAATAAATGAAGCTAGTATAGTGAGAATAAGATTATTAATACTTTTTTTATTATGATTAACCAAATGGATATATTCACTTTTATTTTCAATTATAGTTGGAATTTTTTTTATTTAAAAAATATTTTATTTTTCTTCTAAAAGATACATGTGTCAACTCGATACACCTAATGTTTTTGTGAGCCTCATATTGTTATTTTTTACTTTTAATTACTTTTATCGTTTTTCAAGTTTGATACAAAGTTATGTTATTTCACATAAACATTGAAATACTTTATTTATGGTTGAGAGTAAGAATGAAATATTCTTACACATTTTTGAGTAATAATAATACATTTAATTAAAATTAACGGTTAACTAAATAAATATATATATATATATTTTTTTCTGTTTTTAATTGTAACAAACATTAAAAAAAAAAAATTATTTAAAAAAACTCAACTAAAAAATTTAACATTAAACACATTTACATTATTAACTTTCTAAAAAATTATAAAAATTTAATATATATATATATATATATATATATATATATATATATATATATATTAATAAATTCTCAAATATAAAAAAACAAAACTTTGATAAAATTTATAAAATAATTGTTAACATATTAATAATAATTAAATTAAATTTATAAAATATGACTTTTCCATAAATCTATACTAATCATTCTTTAAATTTTAAATAAAAAATCCCAATAATTGAATGTAAATTGGCTTCACATAAGCAAGTGCAGAAGCCAACAACTCAATCCATCCAGGACGATATATATTATTTTTTAACCCAAAATTACACTGTGTTAAACATTTCGCTATGTGGTTATTTCTTTACAGGTGGTAGGACACGTGGGGCGCTATAGCTCCTTAGGTTGAATTGAATTCCCTATCTAGAGTTTTCCACTAGACAGCCCGGAGACAATGACAGACTGCGGATTCCGACCATCCATAAGCAGTTCCGATGAAAAGGTTAATGTCCATTTCTGTAAAAGGAGACAGAGAAGTGGGCTAAAACAGCGACGTAAGTAAGTTTGGGAAGGGAATCTGCAATTCGGATAAGGGTTTCCTAAACTATAAAATAGAATACCCAAATATATTGAAAAGGTAGAAACAGAGAACTGAAAAACAACGCAACAGGTTAAAAAAAGCTACAAAAATATCAATCATAAATTATAATACTGAGTTAAAAGATTGGTATACGCAACAGGTTAAAAAAACTACAAAAATATCAATCATAAATTATAATACTGAGTTAAAAGATTGGTTTAATGAAGAGTAATTAAAAGATTGATTGAAGTTAAATTTGAATGCAACGGTCCAAAAACCCAAGCATAAACCTCAGGAATGCGCGCGGCCTAAATGAATGAAGATTGGTATTAAAAGATTGGTTTAATGAATAGTAATTAAAAGATTGATTAAAGTTAAATTTGAAGGCAACGGTCCAAAAACCCAAGCATAAAACTCAGGAATGAGCGCGGCCTAAATGAATGAAGAATGAGAGGGATGGGTGGTGATTGTGATGAATGGAGAATGAGAGGAGGAAATTCACATAGGAAGAGGAAGTGATGGTAATTTTTGCAATACAGTGCGAAAACAACAGCAGGGTGAGCTCGATCGAATGGATTATTGGTAATTTTTCTGTTCCTTTTAATTTGTTTGTCTATCTCTCTGTTTGGTTAACCAGGGAAAGGCTATTTTTATGTAACCTCACAAATCATTTTCTCTGTTCAATCTACAGGTTAATCATCAAGGGTGTTCTTTCTCTCTCAACCACTGTGTCTGTCTTATGGAGCGCTCCATAAATGTTCTGTTCTGTTCTGTGTTGTATGCATCAATGTCCTGTGGTTGTGTCTTGTGTAAATGTTTGTTTGTTTTGTGTGTCTGTTAATTGAGAGAGAAAGTCCATGCAGAGGAGAATATGCACGGGTGGTTGAAGGGCCAACTTGATCAACAAATAATGGAATGCATCCAGAGTGAGTGAGTTAGTACTCATGGCAATATTTTCTTGAATTATTTTTAAATTCATTCGGCCAGGCCCTTCTTTATGTTTCTTTTTCTCATGAGTTGGAATTTTATATACAGGAGCTGGAGTAGCGTTTCCTGTGCTTTTGGAGCAGATAATGAGGATTTTCTAGCGCCCATCAGTTTGCAGAGTTTCAGTAGAAAATGAAAATTTCCTAAGAAGCCATGTTAGTATTTGCGAATGGCCTTCTTGTGTTTATTTCTAATACTGAGACAGACCAAACTTAAAGAAGCCAGGTTAGTATTTGTGAATGGCCTTGTTGTGTTTATTTCTAATACTGAGACAGACCAAATTTATTTAGTATAAAATTTATTTAGTATAAAAATTGTAATTCTGAGATGAAGGCTAACCTGTAATGAAGATATAAATCTAGAGTAAACTTTATATATAAATGTTTATAACGAAGATATTTAATCTAGAGTTGTTGGGTGCGGAGGGTATGTACAAGACCGAACGCACACCATAGCTGTTTTCAAAAACTACGTTTATTCGGTGCTTTCTCCCACTGTCGTCACTACCATAGTGCTTTTGGTGATATAAGCTAAAATCTCTCGAGAGCGAGAGCATCTGTGGTCATCCTTCCTTGACATTTCTGTTTGTGAATATTTTTCTATTTCGATTTAGAAAATCTACCTACCCATGGAGTGCATCTCTCTCATCCCTTCTATATGGAATTTCAGTTAGAATTTTTGGTGTTCAAATTATTTACTTCTTCCTTCAAGCGAGAACTGTTTGAATTTAATACCCTAAACTCTCTGTATTATTTACTTCTTCCTTCAAGCGAGAACTGTTTGAATTTAATACCCTGAACTCTCTGTTTTATGGAATTTCAGTTAGAATTTTTGGTGTTCAAATTATTTACTTCTTCCTTCAAGCGAGAACTGTTTGAATTTAATACCCTGAACCTGAACTCTCTGTTTTGCATCATGTTCATCACCTGTTCATCGATACCCATCACCTGTTCTGCATCGATACTCATCACCTGTTCATCGATGTGTAGTTTCCAAGTCCCTCACGGATGTGTTGAAAGCCGATATAACTGGTTAGTTGTCAATGAATTGTAGTCTGGTGAAATTCCTTTTGATGCAGGCGTTAGTAGTCTGGTCTTATTATTGTCATAGCGTTAACAAAATCTCTGCGTTTCAGAGAGAGAAACACCCACCCAACAACACCCACAAAGATAGAGGACAAAGTAAAATGTATAGTATGATGCATTCCAAATAACTGTGAAAACATTCCAAACAAAAATGTAATATAATATTTCATGTGGTTGTCATTACTCTGGATCCTTTGACCATAATGGTAGCATGAGTCGCTTCTTCATCAATGGTAATCCTTGATGAGTGGCTTCCTCATCAAAGTTTCCAAGTAGATGTGTTGTTTCCAAGTAGTCAAGGGGCGGTCATAACTGCTGGTTACGAGATGAAATAAAACAAGCACGCGCACTCCCAGCATGTCATGATGATGAAATAAAACAATCATACAACTTGACAACCATCTCCTAAAAATTGGGTCACGTGGCAACTCTCATATAATCAAAGATTCTTTTTTACCTTTTCTTATTAATTACATTACGTAGTTGTATTAATTATATAGCAAGATGTTTTCTCTTTCAACATGTTTTTTTATTAAATTTCTAATATTTACTGACAGAAATATATTTACCATTATTTAGTTTTATTAATTTTTGCCTCAAGATGTTTTTTATTTCAACGTTTTTTATATTAAATCTCCAATGTTTACTCAGAGAAATATATTTACCGAGAATCTGCGTTGTCGATTACATGTACCACGTTATTCATTATTTTATTTTATATTTTAATTTGAAAAATATATAACATTTAATTGTTGAAAATTTTATTTACTAAATGAAATTTTACTGATTTTATTAATAAAAGTATGTTATTGTTGTATTGAAATTAAAAATTACCAAATGTGTTTTTTTATTTACTTTTAATATGTAATAGTTAGATTTAATTGTTATTATGTTAAATTTATAAATTATATCATACTTGTATCACTTTATATTATTAATATTGTATTCATGTTTTTTCTTAATATTTTTCATGTATTATAGGTTATATATAAAGTGATATATATATATAATGGATTTTGTTAATGAATTGTACATTTAATTATGTTACAAGTTGTTAGGAAAAGTTTGTATACTAACAATATCATTTCAATGTTGTGTGTTGCAGAAAATTTATCAATACTAAAGTTGCTCGTGGGTGGGTGGAAGACATTATCTATTTTTATGTTTTGTAATGTTGTAATTAGAAAAAATTATATATATTTTGTTTAGATGGGCCCATCAAAGAATGTACATGAACACATTAATAAAATGAGTAGGCTTTTTTGTTGTTGTTGGAGGGGAATTCAACCCCTCCAAAAGGCTCTTAGGAAGGTTAAATGGTAACCCTCCTTTGAGTTGTGTTCCTTGTGCTCATGGTATGGTTTTCATGATCTTCATAGTAACTCCAATATGCACAAACACAAACACATCTTTTTATTATAATAATACTTTATAAACATGTTTTAAAACATCTTCCCAACATACACACAATTCACATATATCATTTAACATTTTTTCAACGTTTTAAACATCTTCCCCACATACACACAAATACCAAAGTCACTCTTATATTTCACATAAATTACTTAACATTTTTTCAACATTTTAAACAACTTCCACACATGCACACAAATGAAAAAACCAATCTTATTGACATAAATTATATAACATTTATAACCTAAATTTATTTATATTTTTTAATTTCTATAATTTTTTTTGTTTTTTTTGTTTTTTTTAAGATTTGAATTTCCTTTGATTTGTTTTTATTTGTTTACTTATATATTTTTATTTTAAGTATGTTGATATTTATATTATATTTTTTCCTTCTTTTCATATATATATATTCTTACTTATATATATATATATATTCTTACTTTTATATTATATTGAGTAATGACTTACCATGCGGGTTAAATATTATATTCTTTATCCAGAGTAATGACAACCACATGAAATATTATATTATATTTTTGTTTGGAATGTTTTCACAGTTATTTGGAATGCATCATACTATACATTTTACTTTGTCTTCTATCTTTGTGGGTGTTGTTGGGTGGGTGTTTCTCTCTCTGAAACGCAAAGATTTTGTTAACGCTATGACAATAATAAGACCAGACTACTAACGCCTGCATCAAAAGGAATTTCACCAGACTACAATTCATTGACAACTAACCAGTTATATCGGCTTTCAACACATCCATGAGGGACTTGGAAACTACACATCAATGAACAGGTGATGAGTATCGATGCAGAACAGGTGATGGGTATCGATGAACAAGTGATGAACATGATGCAAAAGAGAGAGTTTAGGTTCAGGGTATCAAATCCAAACAGTTCTCGCTTGAAGGAAGAAGTAAATATTTTGAACACCAAAAATTCTAACTGAAATTCCATAAAACAGAGAGTTCAGGGTATTAAATTCAAACAGTTCTCTTGAAGGAAGAAGTAAATAATACAGAGAGTTCAGGGTATTAAATTCAAAGAGTTCTCACTTGAAGGAAGAAGTAAATAATTTGAACACCAAAAATTCTAACTGAAATTCCATATAGAAGGGATGAGAGAGATGCACTCCATGGGTAGGTAGATTTTCTAAATTGAAATAGAAAAATATTCACAAACAAAAATGTCAAGGAAGGATGACCACAGATGCTCTGGCTCTCGAGAGATTTTAGCTTATATCACCAAAAGCACTATGGTAGTGACGACAGTGGGAGAAAGCACCGAATAAACGTAGTTATTGAAAACAGCTATTGTGTGCGTTCGGTCTTGTACATACCCTCCACACCCAACAACTCTAGATTAACTATCTTCCTTATAAACATTTATATATAAAGTTTACTCTAGATTTATATCTTCATTACAGGTTAGCTTTCATCTCAGAATTATAATTTTTATACTAAATAAATTTTATACTAAATAAGTTTGGTCTGTCTCAGTATTAGAAATAAACACAAGAAGGCCATTCACAAATACTAACCTGGCTTCTTTAAGTTTGGTTTGTCTCAGTATTAGAAATAAACACAAGAAGGCCATTCACAAATACTAACCTGGCTTCTTAGGAAATTTTCATTTTCTACTGAAACTCTGCAAACTGATGGGCGCTAGAAAATCCTCATTCTCTGCTCCAAAAGCACCGGAAACGCTACTCCAGCTCCTGTATATAAAATTCCAACTCATCAGAAAAAGAAACATAAAGAAGGAGGGCCTGGCCGAATGAATTTAAAAATAATTCAAGAAAATATTGCCATGAGTACTAACTCACTCACTCTGGATGCATTCCATTATTTGTTGATCAAGTTGGCCCTTCAACCACCCGTGCATATTCTCCTCTGCATGGACTTTCTCTCTCAATTAACAGACACACAAAACAAACAAACATTTACACAAGACACGACCACAGGACATTGCTGCATACAACACAGAACATAACAGAACACAGAACAGAGAACAGAACAGAACATTTATGGAGCGCTCCATAAGACACACACAGTGGTTGAGAGAGAAAGAACACCCATGATGATTAACCTGTAGATTGAACAGAGAAAATGATTTGTGAGGTTACATAAAAATAGCCTTTCCCTGGTTAACCAAACAGAGAGAACAGACAAACAAATTAAAAGGAACAGAAAAATTAGCAATAATCCATTCGAGCTCACCCTGCTGTTGTTTTCGCACTGTATTGCAAAAATTACCATCACATCACTTCCTCTTCCTATGTGAATTTCTTCCTCTCATTCTCCATTCATCACAATCACCGCCCATCCCTCTCATTCTTCATTCATTTAGGCCGCGCGCATTCCTGAGTTTTATGCTTGGGTTTTTGGACCGTTGCCTTCAAATTTAACTTCAATCAATCTTTTAATTACTATTCATTAAACCAATCTTTTAATACCAATCTTCATTCATTTAGGCCGTGCGCATTCCTAAGCTTTATGCTTGGGTTTATGGACCGTTGCCTTCAAATTTAACTTCAATCAATCTTTTAATTACTCTTCATTAAACCAATCTTTTAACTCAGTATTATAATTTATGATTGATATTGTTGTAGCTTTTTTTAACCTGTTGCGTTGTTTTTCAGTTCTTTGTTTCTACCTTTTCAATATATTTGGGTATTCTATTTTATAGTTTAGGAAACCCTTACCCTTATCCGGATTGCAGATTCCCTTCCCAAACTTACTTACGTCGCTGTTTTAGCCCACTTCTCCGTCTCCTTTTACAGAAATGGACATTAAATTGCTTATGGATGGTCGGAAAACCTTTTCATCGGAACTGCTAATGGATGGTCGGAATCCGCAGTCTGTCATTGTCTCCGGGCTGTCTAGTGGAAAACTCTAGATAGGGAATTCAATTCAACCTAAGGAGCTACAGCGTCCCACGTGTCCTACCACCTGCAAAGAAATAACCGCATAGCGAAATGTTTAACACACTGTAATTTTGGGTAAAAAAATAATATATATCGTACTGGATGGATTGAGTTGTTGGCTTCTGCACTCGCTCATGTGAAGCCAATTTACATTTAATTATTGGAATTTTTTATTTAAAATTTAAAGAATGATTAGTTTAGATTTATGGAAAAGTCATATTTAGTATTATTTATAAATTTAATTATTATTAATATGTTAATAATTATTTTAGAAATTTTATCAAAACTTTTTTATATTTGATAATTTATTAAAATATATATATATATATATATATATATATATATATATATATATATATATATATATATATATAATTTTTATAATTTTTTAGAAAGCTAATAATGTAAATGTGTTTAATGTTAAATTTTTTAGTTGAGTTTTTTTAAAAAATTTTTTTTAAATGTTTATTATAATTAAAAACAGAAAAAAAGATATATTTATTTAGTTAACCGTTAATTTTAATTAAATGCATTATTACTACTCAAAAATGTGTAAGAATATTTCATTCTTACTCTCAACCATAAATAAAGTATTTCAATGTTCATGTGAAATAATATAACTTTATATCAAACTTGAAAAATGATAAAAGTAATTAAAAGTAAAAAATAATAATATTAGGCTCACAAACACATTATGTGTATCGAGTTGACACATGTACCTTTTAGAAGAAAAATAAAATATTTTTTAAATAAAAAAATACCAACTATAATTAAAAATAAAAGTGAATATATCCATTTGGTTAATTATAATAAAAAAAAATATTAATAATCTTATTCTCACTATGCTAGCTCCATTTATTATTGACATTACAGCTCAAAAAACGTGGTAAACATATTTCATTGAGTGTGGAAGATATACAATTATTATTCTTCACAAAGATATTTCAATATGAGATTTAGGTAAATTATTTAAATGTATAAAGAAAATAAATAATTGAAATAAAGAAAAAGCTAGTTATTTCTTAATAAGAATAATAAAAAGAAGAGACATATGCAATTTGTTCAATTCTTAATATAAAACTAATGTGGCATTTAAAAACCATTAATAATAAATTTAAAAAATTGAGTTTTAAATCAAATATATCAATAAAAAAATGCTTCAAACATTTTAATTAGTCTTACTATTCTACATATTGGCTCCTTTGGAGTATATTTTTCAATCATTTGAAATGTAGTAAAAATCTGTTGGAATTGTAAGTTTAAGTTGTGCACTCTACATAATCCAAGTGCTCAACCAAATTTTCAAGGCATTGGTGCAATTTAAACAATGAAAAATGTACACTACCCTCTAAAAGAAATTAAATTAGCACATAAGGGATTTAATTCCTCTCCACAGTTATTAGATTTCGGGTTAAATGAATCTATACTAGTGAATATTGAAACTATTTTATCATGTAGAATACTCTTCCCTATATTTCCTTACAAATCTATGAAATACACACACACACACACACATATACACTTAAGTTTAAGCATATAACTCTCTTCAATTAAAGGAAAATTTAGTTTTACATCTTTCATAGTTTTTCAACAAATACTAATAATAATAATTTAATTTTAAAGTCATAGCCAAGTTTGGAACCAAAATTGTTGTATGAGACACTGGTTTATGGAAAAGCCCTTTATATTTGAATATTTGTCTTTTTAGGAAAAAACACAGGTTCTTAAGAACTATTGGTCATTTTTTTATTCTCTATAAAAGTGTAATATACTTTATATATCTTATTAGATTTATGATTATAATATAATAAACAAATATTATATAACAATAGGCATATGACAATTATTATATAATGTAATCATTAATATGTTTTAATGATTAGCTATAGAACAATTATCACATGATATTTATTTATTGCATTATGATAATATATCTAATAATATATGGTAGGCATACTATAGAAATTTTCCTCAAATTTGAGAAGATTGCGTAAAATTCTTGAGATTTTTTAAAATCGATAGGAAGAATGAGTCCTTTTGTAATTTTTTCTCAATTAAAATGTGTTTATTATGATAGACATGCCTCATATTAAGATTCTATCCTCAAATTTGAAGGGTTTCCTAGATTTTCGAAAGTTTATCCACATAAAATGTGTTTAAGGAGGTTTTTCAAAATTGATTTTTGAGAAGGATATTTAAAATAGATTTGGTGTCACCCCTTATTGTTAAATTTGGAGAGGGTTCCTAGATTCCACATCAAATTTGAGGAAATTTACATTATAGTAACCTATTTTGATTTGAGGAGGTTGCTCAAAATTGATTGTATACAACCTCCTTTAGTTTGAGAAGGTTATTGTTAAGAAATTTAGCTACTTAAATTCCATTATATTTAATTGTCAATCTATGGTCATAACCTTTAAACACCAACATTGTATGTGTGGATCTAGTACATAAATTATTCTCAAGCTATGAAAGAACTTTTACAATATAATGCTCCAACTCATGCATTAGCAATAAAATGAACTATCGGACTGAAAATTAAAGGGATACAAAGATTTGTTGGATCAATGAGCTTATGTTTTCAAGACAACTTTGTGGACTCCAATCATATTCCATTGTTTGTCATAAAATGATTATATGATTAATTAAGAAGAACTTTCATTCTTCAACCTTCAATGCCTAACTTTTGTAGGGGGGAATCCACACTTTACACTTGAAAGATAAAATTCAATCAGGAAGAAAGTAAAATGCTACACGCTTGCATGATCACTAGGATTACATTTACAAAACAATTTTATGATCTCTGATCACAACACTTTGTTTTGCATAAGCATCAAATAGTTTTTCAATTCCTTAAAAAGAACTTTTGTTCATCAAACTTCAGTGCCTAACCTCTATATCGAATCCACACTTTTGCAATTAATAACGTATGAAAGTTCAAGAACTAGAATTATAGAGAATTAAAATATTAATCTATAGATAAATACAAATACAAATTATCTAATTAGATCGTCTAACTAAGAAATAAATGAATTCACAACGTAAACCAAGTAGGGAGCCTTACCTACTGACTTGCGCTACAAAAGAAAACTATAGTTGATATGAAATTGCAGAATTAGATCGCTACCTAAGACTTGGCAAGTTTTAAATGGGCCTTTCAAAACAGTAGTTTAATACATCTAAACAAGTTATCCAAAAAGGACATGACACACATAAGAATGCAATGTCAAATAGAAAGACACTGAGATTTTTGACAAAGTTCACCCCCCTTGGGCTACCTCTTTGGGCCCTGCTCTAAAAGGCTAGGCCGCTCCTATTTCAATGAATAAGAAGAGGTACATCAAAATTTTTGATACAATTGTAGCTATTTCCCCAATATGGAAATGCTGTCCTTTAGTGAACTCTCGCAATTTCACTTCACATTCTACAAAGGACTTGTCATTTACAGTAAAAACATAGAGTCTCTAACAATAACTCTGACCTCTACTGAAATCAACAATTCGAGTTTCATCAATACATTGATTATTTACCTCATCTCCACTTGTCTAAGTGAGACACAATTCAGGTATAGAATTCTACAGACTTCACTGTTGCTACTAACAAACAAGTATTGTCGTTGAATCTGGAACGTATCAAAACCCCCGTTTCGGCTCTTCAAGTTTCCAAATAAGCTTTCAGATGCTTCCAAAAATCCAAAAACTAACTTGACAGCTTCTTGCATCTGAAATGGTTTCGAACGTCTTCTTTACATATAGTTTCACCTAGCTGAACTATGCACGCAGGCACTGTTGGTGACTGTCAAAAGGGAGGCCTTTATCTCAACTTTCCAACGTCTATCTCCATTCGCAAAAAGGCCCAAGGATGACCAAGATATTCTCAAATGAACATTGCAGGCACCAATATGACTCTGTTCTAGAGCTCACTATTCAACTCCCCCTCTGCAGTGGTGTAATGGTACTCATTTTATAATTCCTTGGCTAGGTTCCAGATTCGAACCCACTGGGCTATACATGGAAAGTTTTTTTAATTAGGTGGACAAACTTATATTCGGTGCAATAACAAAATTACACTTAGCGCTATAGTTATAACAACTATTAACTTTGGCACATTTCGTTTTAGTATGGTCTAACCATATAATGCATATGGTTTACAAAGGTTGGACCGAATACAATATCCTCCGTGCATTGATGTAATGTATTATCCTAAGGTTTGTTCCTGATGCATATATATTAGATCAGTGGCTTTTATTACAATGATAATCCAATCTTTTATCATTTAACTCGGCGAAAGACCATATCATAAACTCAACTACAGTTGGTGTGGTAGTCAAGTGTTATGGAAACCCACAACCATGTGAACTTGTTTCAGCGGTAACCCCGTGCCACATAGTCGTACATCGTTTTCCACGTGAACTGGTTACTGGACCTACTCCTTACCTGTTCCCGACGATTCGATGGCATATCCCATGGCAGTGCTAACTCATTACTCCATGTTCACAACCTCTGATGGTCATGGCAACAACTTGACGGTTTTGTTTTAATTGTGCCAGCATCTTCATGTCATGTGACACATATCCGCGCTAGATAACACTTATTGTAACCACATACCCGAAAGTCTATAGAACCACAAATCCGTGGCATATAACCCTGGTCATCTCAACCTACTCCGACGTGTTGACTGGACCACATATTGTGCGCTCTCATCCCTGTCGTGTTGTATCACCGGGCAACATGGTTGCCACCTCCGCATTGTATAAAAGCCATAGTTTTTGTTTTAATATATATTTTCCATCAGACTTTAACATATATGTTTGAAATATGGTTTAACACCATATCTTTGGCACTTTGTTGGCAAGTTGACTCACATCCTCCGGTGGTCATGGCCATTAACTTTGCCACCGTGTGACTGGATCTTCGTTCCATGTGATTAGACTGGGATCCACCATGTATGAACCTATTTATACTTTATTATAACTATTCACCATAGTTTATAACTTGTTTCCATATGTTTTGATTTACTTTGCCATATTTCGTATTTTCCATAGGTTCCTTACATACCATAGGTTCATTACATATTCTACCACCATGGTTTGATAAGATAATTCTTTGCACCCACATACCATATAGTTATATGATTTGTAAAACATATCTATCCCTTGCACCCACCATGGTTTTTACACATAGTTTGAACCTTAGGCATGTTTTAACATTAAAAAAAAGTGCACCTTTATTTTCATATATGGTATGTCATATGGTTTAGAAACCACAGGTTTGCAACTGTTCCATAAAATTATTAATGCACCCATGACTTATAATATGAATCTTTAACCAACCAAAACCCAAAATCTCACCATTCACCTGGATATATGCACTAAAGATGAACTTTGACCTGTTGACTTGACCATTGCCACGTGTCAAACTGTGTGAACGCCACATGGTCAACAAGGCCCCTTTTGAATTGTTCACCATAAACTTCAATGACCATATTCTCCCTCATATGAAGGCCAAATGTGAATCCGGAGATATGACCAGAATCAACGTGTCGAGATCTTCGTCTTGGCACTGATTTCGTGAGCAACTGGGACGTTAAAACTCTGCACATGTCAAGAACAATTTTTCTACCTAGGTCCATCTTGGACTTCAAACATATAGCAAACTTCAACTTGACTTAACAAGATCCATTCTAGATCAATAGTCTAATTACTTCTATGAAATAAAACTTAGAATAACATCATTTATATTAAAAGAGGAATACACAAGTCCACATTACAATTTTAAAGATAATCTACATATACTTAGCATGGATCCACATATGCCTTGTCATCAAACTGCAATATACACCAACATATGGCCTTCATATTGGACCATTTGAACAATTTTTCAATACACAATTTGATTTCTTTCTTGAACAATCCTGTAATATTATGAACATTGACCTTTGACCTTTACTTATTATAGATGTTAAATAGCATAGGGAGGGTGTATTGAACCATGAATACCTCCCGAGTACACAAATACTTCTTAATTGTTTACATCCCAAAAGTAGAGTAGGGTGTAATGCCATTGGAAAATATAGCTCTCACTAATGTGGGTAATTTCTTGTATTTTGGCAAAAGATATTTTCATGACATGGCATGCATGAAAATATCCGTGCCATTTTCCAAAACCTTGAAATTGATTAATTATCCAACTGTGCTTGTGTTGTATGTAGTTCCACCATGCATTTGACTAGAGCATTAATTGTAAGTCAACGCCTTTCTTATTTAAACTAGGTGTTGTAGCGGCTAAAACCACCCTCCAAAATTTTTCCTTAGCCTATTTTGGAGCCTCCATACCAACCTTACATAGCACTTTGTCTTGCTTCATCAAGTACTCAAGCTTCAGTGTTTTCCTTGCACAAAGGCAGCGTGTCGATCACAGTTGATCCATTCTCCTCACAGGCTACTCACCCGGACTTGGTCTAGCTGCAGGCTGAGCAACTTCCCCTTGAAAATTGCAAATTTCTTGAGGGCAACCATCCTTCCCTCTAGGAATTGCACAATCTTCTTTGACAGCTTGCTGGGTTCCAAGATTGTGCAATCCTACCAGCCAACCCTCCCAGTAGGATTTGCACAAATTTTCGCACCAGTAGGCTTTTCAGCCCAGGATTTGTGCAAATCTGGGCAGCAGTCAATTGCTCTGCCCAAAAATTGCGCAAATCTCCTAGGTAGCCAGCCCAGCTCCCAACCATAAATGTGCATTTTTCTCCAGCAGTTGAGCAGTCTCTTGCATGTGCAGCTGAGTTGACCAGTTCCCTCTGAGACCGAGCAAAACAAACTTGCATGCATGGGCTACTTCTCCCAAGGCAGCATGCAAAGGCATCCCTTGTTTCAGGGATCTATGTTTAACAGTTGGAGGTTACATGCAAGGAGAAATTCCGAAATCTCCCACCAAGTGTTGCTTCCCCTAGATTCGTGGCATGTGCGTCACAACCTCGATGTTATCAAAACTCATCAACCAGATGTTGCAGAGCTCATTCCTCACATCAAACTGAGCAGTCAGCACATTCAACTTAGTTGTTTTGGGGTAAGCCCACTTCCCATGCCTTGTGCTGCATTTCTGTCGCTTTTTTTGTTTTCTCTTGTGGGAGTACTCTTTGCTTGATTTCTTTGAGCGCTTGCTATCATTTACATGTATACTAGCTTGTCCTATCTCTGTTTTAGTTTTCGTTGCTATCTCATTATTGTCGCATGCATGAAATTGTTTTGCACAGACGTTCGCCCAACCAGCGAACTGCCTCACCCACATGCATGTTAATCTGTTTGTTGAATCTTTCATTCATGTTTTGCATGCACTGTCAATCACTTCTGCTATCACATAGTGTCACCATGAATTCACTGACTTACTTGCTTTTAGTTTCCCATCGGTGAGTCGGGCCAACCTTGGCCCAGGCTCTGCCTTCACCGAGGCTGCATTACGTAATCTGGGAAAGGAAGGCTCACCTTCCTTTCCAGATTTGCGCATTCCTGCCCAACATTGGCCTCCAGGACTATTTTGTGCATTTCTAGAGGACAATGGCTACTTGGCCCAAGAAATTGCGCAAATCGGTCCCCAAGCTGGCAGTCCTTCCCAGCTGAGATTGTCCAGCAGTGAGTAGCTAGACTGGACTATGCATTGTGAAGTTCCAGCAGTCAGTTAGTCTCCCAACAACCCAGACGGTGCCTTGTGCAGTCTTGGTAGTCGATCTCCCGACCTCCCGGCCGAAATTACGCAACCTTCATGATCATTCACCCAGGTATGATACAAGTTAGTTCTCATGTTCATTTTGGTTTTCAACTGACAGATTTCTTGCCATGAGTGTTTCCATGTCTCCAAGTATCGTAAGTGTTCATCTGCCTCTCAGCAGTATAGGTACAATGGTTTCCAGGAGAGAAAAGACGAAGACACTGTTCAGAGCACGCCTGGGGATGCATTCGATCAAGTGTCCATGGACTTGCCTACCCACGAAGACATCAAGTTGTTCGTAGAAAATGACATCAAGATATGAAAACAACAACATCACAACAAGCAGCATCATGAACAGTAGCTGAAGACAACATACCAAATGCAACGAATGCAAGAGGAGGTTTGTTGACAACACGGATGCGGAACAAGGTTGCAAATTCAAGCATGTCCATTGATGATGAAAGCAACTTTGGGTACTCCAGCTATGAAGTGGTGGCACGAAATGAAGATCGCATGAAGGCAGAAGATGGAACAAAGAAGGAGTTGCATGTGCTGAAGAAGCAACTCAGGAAGAACATGAAGTTGCATAGACAAACGAATGAGTTGTAGCAGGAACAGGAACAACAGTGGGTGAAACATGCACTCATGGATGAAACTGCACCCGTACAAGTTAAGGATCCATCCTAGCAGCTGACACGGAGCAGACACGGTGAGCAGTGTTGTTGATCGCATGCAAGGGATTTGGCAGCATGCATGTCATTAAGTGCGTGCATGCAATCCAACCCATTCAACACACTCACCAAGGTGAAGACAAGAAGCAAGTCCAACTGGAGCTGAACATGTACTTTGGCAAGTTGATGCGCATGACCACCAGTACACACTTGAAGATGAGCATGGACACCATGCATTAGTGTGTTACAAGTTCGTCCACAACCAAGAAGACCATGTGCATGTTAGCAGGCGAGTTGGATGAAGGGGTCGAACCAATGCACCAGTTGCAATGGAGGCAAGAGTTCGCTTCAACAAGATTTCACCATGACGTGCATGTACACCATCATGGACGACCAATCTTGGCATCAACTCACCACCTTCACCATAACAAGCATGTCAAAGAGTTGGTCTCATCATAGAGGACCGAGTGTCAGTGATGACTTGCAAGGCTTGCTCAAGCCATGTTGTCTCACATGAGTAAATGTGCATTGTAATGTTGAGTCATGTCAAGTGTAAGTCAAGTGTCAATGGTTGGATGTAACAGTCATAGAGTAGGTGAAGAGTCATGAGGGTAGTTGAACTGTCACAAAGGGGAATGTCAAGCGTCACCCCACCTGTTTCTATAAAAAATCCCTCACAACTCATTGTAAGGGCTTTTGGTCAGCCAAGCTTCTACTAAGATTGTTTTGAAGAAAGCTTGGACAGTATTGTAACACGCCTTGGTTTCTCCACTTCACGAAGCTAGTACATATCTTTGGAGGAGCAAGTGGATGTGGCTGTAATGTTCCACTGTTGGGGCTAGCAGGTTCACATGGATGTATTGTATGATTGTGACTTACACTTCTTTATATAATAAGAGCCAACACATTTTCATTCATATGTTGTTATTGTAGTTGGACTTCTTTGGTTGCTTTAATGATATGTGTTGTTTAACTTACATACTTGTGTATGAACTGATTCACATGCAATTATATGAATCTTGTTGTTAATGTGTTGCATATATTGTTAATGTTGCCAGCGTCCGTGTCGAATACTCTGTTGGACATAAGACAAACCTTTCACTTGAACCTTGCTATAACAACCATCACACTTGTCTTAGACTTATCCGTGAGTGTTGTACGTGTTATCTTACCTTGTATGATGTGACTACCGCATCCGAGTGGACTGCTCCACCGAAATTTGTGCATGTCCTTTGTGTTGTGTGTTCCTAGCCGAGTTGGGACTGATCCCTTTAACCCTGGAACTCACCTTCACATCCTTCCCCCTTTGAAGTGTTGGAACCTCTCATACACCTTCCTTGACTCACTGCATCAGTCACACCCTTTCTTTTGACAGAGTTATTCTACTTGCCTTTGTGCAACACTGCGGTCAAGGCATTACCTTACGACCCACTACTGGGACTCCTACACCAAACGGTCTGAGGTCTAATTAGGACTTCTTACCGGGGAGATCCCCTTGACATGTTGGCGGGTTCAGCACTGTCAACATTTTTGGTGCTAGAGGGAGGGGCTGATGACAAGCAGTGTCCTCTCATCCCGTTTTGAACCTTTGCATGTCTTTCATGGAGTCTTGCACTCTTCTTCCCCTGAGGTGTTTTTCGAATCGTGAAGATGTCTCCATCTTGGGGAATATTTTCGATCTCTTGTCCACTCACACATATGATGGTGAAGGCGAAGAGGCTTGGCTTGAGCACTTATATAACTTTCTTTTCATGATTTATGAGGAAGATGATTTTTCTGACGAGCAGGCCGATTTGCTGCTTGCATACACACTTCGCGAATCTCCATTTCATTGGGTGCTCAGCCTACTGGCTAACACCATGCACTCATTTGAGCACTTTTGTGATCTTATTGAAGACACATTTGATCATTTTGATCCAGACCATCTTGACTGGAAACTGTTACAACAATGGAGGGCTCCACATGAATCCGTTATTGATTTTTGGCAGCGCTTCCGTGACTTGCAGTTTCAAGCTCCGAAGAGCCAAATCAAATTTTCTTATCTTTGGGACCAGTTCGATTATTGCCTTAAGAAATATGCCCATCCCAAGAGGAAGCTTGATATCAATCCTCGCTCAACCTTCTTCATTGATGGAACTGCACAATCTCATGTGGGAGTGGGCACTGTCTGAACTGACTGTCTGCCTCCCTCTCATTCAGCAGCTCCACCACTGCCCAGTGATGTTGAGGATCATTCTCACACACCTTTTCATCCTTCACACTCTCTCAACATCACTCCACTTGATTTTCACGTAGATTTGGTTGTGAGTCCTTCGAGTTCTCATATGCATTCTTTTCTTCAACCTACGTCTTCACACTCAGGTGTTCCTCCGGATGATGTTGTCTTGTGTTTGTCCATTCCGAACTCTTTGCTTGTTGTGAATAAGGAACAACCCACTGATGGAGTCGATGTTGCACAACCAACATGCGCTGTCATTCATGAAGAGTATGAGTGGTAGCTTGAACCTCAACACTCGACAAAGGATGACTCCCTTCTACCCGAGTCCCCTCCGTTTTTTCCTAACCTCTTTGGTGAACCCACCATCCATGATTTTTCATGTGTATATTCATCCATGGATGCACCCATTATTGATCACTCGCAGGACTCACTAGATGTTAGTCCATCATTTGACAACGGAGAGGATAAGTTACTCATTGAAAATCCACTTGATCCTTCATTTGTCTTTTCCGGAAACACAGAGGATGAGTTTGTTTTCTTTTCATCTACCCCTTTGCGTGATTCATCCAACCATGAGGATGCCAATCAACATCCTAAATTTTATGATCTTGATTTTCGTGATCCCTTCACCTCATCATCTGATCACAATGTTAATTCACTCATTGTTAATCCATCTAAGCCACTGGTCTACGAAGATCCATCTATCAACAAAGTCGAAACCCCAGAGATCGTCAAGGCACTTTAGCCCGAGCTGATGGTTATGTCAGGCCCTTGCTATCTTGAGGTTGGTTTCACTTCCGATCAGGAAATTGTCCAAACATTCAAGGCTCCTCATCACTCATCTATATGCACTCAAGATCAATCCAACACTCATATTTTACTTCCTCCACTTGAACTACACGATCCCATTGTTCATGCATTGGAGGAGTCTAACATTGCAAGCACTCATGCGCGATGCAAGTTATCTTTGTTTCTTTCGCTCGCTTGCATGTCACAGTCAAGAGTGTGCTTATGTTTCAAAGTTGCATGTAGTGTCACACAACACCATGATAAGTCCACGGACTACCCTTCATGCACATGCACTCACTTATGTCCAGTGGGCACTTTGAATCATGAAGTGTGGTTGTCTTCATTGTTATATCTTTCTTGCTTGCTGGTTCGCACAACTGGGTTTCTCGCAGACCAAGCCTTCACCAACATGGGTCTACCAATTTATCGATGGCTGCATTGGAAGTATCACTTCACGTGATCAGGCCCATGTACGTTAGTGTAGGAGTAGGAGTAGTGTTTGCTTTCAGTTGTTTGCTTGAATGCTTTTTTTCTTACGTGCTTTGTTTGTTTGTTTGTTTGTTTACTTTATTCGCTTTCATTTTTGCTTCTGCTCTTGGTTTTCTTTATTGATTGTTAGTTCGTTTGCTTGTTTCATTCATAGGTTAGTCTTGCATGAAACCATGTATGACTCTTGAAGTGAGCTGGGTAAAGTACAAGAAGGCTTGTACAACTATCACTACTTGGTTATTTGTCCTCTTACCTCTGTATGATTAGCTTGTTACTTTTAGTCCATGATACGTCGAAGGAAAATACGTACTGTTCAAAGTAAAACTTGGTGTAAACACAATGCTTGCACGATAACTAGTGTCACCTTCTCTTGTCGATTGTTTTGGGTTAACCCTTGTCACCTCAGTCAAGTAGAGTAAGGTAAGGGGGAAAACCTTAACATGCACATCAGAGATACAATAAATTACTTCTCTATTGGAACAACCTCTTCTGCTCTCAATAAGTTTGGATCCCTCTTCCGCCTCTAAAATGAATAAATGTTATGCACGGTGAAAATGAAAAAAAAGAATCGTAAAACAAAAAAAAATGAAAAATGAATAAGGCGAAAGAAGAGAAAGGCTTCCGGCACAGGGAGGTGATGCAAGTAACTCTGCCAGGGTACTAACTAGACTCGCTGGCAGCGAAGCCATGCTTGTGTTCCTATGTGACTCCACCGGGGTACTGTCTAGGCCTGCTAGCAGTGGAGCAACACCAGAGATGAAACTAAGACTCTAACGACTATATTGCTTGTGCACCTATATACCCCTCAACCCCAGTCGAAACAACTATGTTTCCTTGGCTTGGAATGTGTGTCAATCGACAAAGAGTCTGGAAGATGCTACATCTTACAATCAAACTAGTGTGAAGCCAAGATGAGCTGAGAGCTGAACAATACTTTCAGAGGTGTTAGACTTGCTTTTCACGAACAAGGTCCATTCAAAGAGATGGAGTTCTATCATTGTGTCACCAAGTGTTTTAGTGGCTACAACCACCCTCTAAAATTTTTCCTTAGCCTATTTTGGAGACTCCCTACCAAACTTACACAACACTTTGTCGTGCTTCATTAAGTACTCAAGCTTCAGTTTTTTCCTTGCACAAAGGCAACCTTTTGATCATAATTGATCCATTCTCCTCACAGGTTGCTCACCCAGACTTGGTCCAGCTGTAGGCTAAGTAGCTTCCCCTTGAAAATTGTGCATTTCTGGAGGGCAACTAGCCTTCCCTCTAGGAATTGCACAATCCTCTTTGACAGCTTGTTGGGCTCCAAGATTGCGTAATCCTACCAACCAACCCTCCCATTAGGATTTGCACAAATTTTCCCAGTAGCAGGCTGTTCATCGTAGAATTTTCACAAATCTGGGTAGTAGTCAGATGCTCTACCCAGAAATTGCACAAATCGCCTAGGTAGCCAGCCCAGCTCCTAGCCAAAAATGCACATTTTTCTCCAGTAGTCAAGCAGTCTCTTGCATGTGTAGCTGAGTTGACCGATTCCCTCCGAGACTGAGCAAAATAGACTTGCATGCATGGGCTACTTCTCCCAAGGCAGGATGCAAAGGCATCCCTTGTTTCAGGGATCTATGTTTAGCAGTTGGAGGTTACATGCAAGGAGAAATTTTGAAACCTAACACCAAGTGTCGCTTCCCCTAGATTCATGGCATGCGTGTCACAACCTCGATGTTATCAAAAATCATCAACCGGACACTGCAGAGCTCATTCCTCACGTCAACCTTGTAGCTTTGACATCCCACATCACATTTAGGAGCAGTTGGCACATTCATCTCAGCTGTTTTGGGGTAAGCCTTCTTCCCTTGCCTTGTGCTGCATTTCTGTCGCTTTTTGTGTTTCCTCTTTTGGGAGAACTATTTTCTTGATTTCTTTGAGCGCTTGCTATTTTTTACATGTATACTAGCTTATCCTAGCTCTGTTTCAGTTTTCATTGCTATCTCAGTTTGTCGCATGCATGAAACTGTTTTGCACGGATACCCACATGCATGTTAATCGGTTTGCTGAATCTTTCATTCATGTTTTGCATGCACTTTTAGTCACTTCTACTATCACTTAGTGTTGCCATGCATTCATTGACTTACTTGCTTTCAATTTCCTGTCAGCACGTCGGGCCAACCTTGGCCCAGGCTCTACCTTCACCAAGGCTACATTGTGCAATTTGGGAAAGGAAGGCTCACCTTCCTCTCCAGATTCGTGCATTCCTACCCAGCACTAGCCTCAAGGAATGTTTTGTGAATTTCTGGAGGAAAGTGCTCGCTTGGCCCAAGAAATTGTGCAATCTATCCCTGGGCCAGTAGTCCTTCCCAGCTGGAACTGTGCATTGCACAATCCCAGCAGTCAACAACTAGACTGGACTGTGTATTGCATAGTTCCAGGAGTCAGTCAGTCTCCTAGCAGCATGGACTATGCCTTGTGCAGTCTTGGTAGTCGGTCTCCCGAACTCTTGGCCGAAATTGCACAACCTTCATGATCATTCACCTAGGTATGATACAAGTCAGTTCTCATATTCATTTTGGTTTTCAACTGACAGATTGCTTTCCATGAGTGTTGCCATGTCTCTAGGTATCTCAGGTGTTCATCTGCCTCTCAGTAGTACAGGTACAATGGTTTCCAGGAGAGCAGAGATGAAGACACCGTTCAAAGCACTTCTAGGGATGCAGTCGATCAAGTGTCCATGGACTTGCCTACTCATGAAGACATCAAGTTGTTCGTTGACAATGACATCAAGATATGATAGAAGCAGCATCACAGTAAGAAGCATCATGAAAAACAGCTAAATATAGTATACCAAATGCAATGAATGCAAGAGGAGGGTTGTTGACAACATGGAGGCAGAACAAGGTTTCAAGCTCAAGAAGGTCCATTGATGATGAAAGCAACTTTAGAGACTCCAGCTATGAAGTGATGGTGTGACTTGAAGATCGCGCAAAGGTAGAAGATGGAACAAAGAAGGAGTTGCATGTGCTGAAGCAGCAACTTAGGAAGAACATGAAGCTGCACAGACAAACGAATGAGTTGCAGCAAGAACATGAACAACAGTGGCCGCAACATGCACTCATGGATGAAACTGTGTCTGTAAAAGTTAAGGATCCATCCCAGCAGATGACACAAAGTAGACATGGTTAGTAGTGTTGTTAATCGCATGCAAGGGATTCGGCACCATGCATGTCATTAAGCGTGCGCATGCAATCCAACCCATTCAACACACTCACCAAGGCAAAGACAAGAAGCAAGTCTAACTGGAGCTAAACATGTACTTCAACAAGTTGATGTGCATAACCACCAGTACACACTTGAGGACCAACACGGACACCATGCATCAGTGCGTTGCCGGTTCAACCACACCCAAAAAGACCATGTGCATGTTAGCAGATGAGTTGGATGAAGGGGTCGAACCAATGCACCATTTTCAACGGAGGCAAGAGTTCGCTTTAGCAAGATGTCACCATGAGGTGCATGCACACCATCACAGATGACCAAGCTTGGCATCAACTTACCACCTTCACCATCACAAGCATGTCAAAGAGTTGGTCTCATCACAACGGACTAAGTGTCAGTGATGTCTTGCAAGGCTTGCTCAAGTCATGTTGTCTCACATGAGTACATGTGCATTGTAATGTTGAGTCATGTCAAGTGTAAGTCAAGTGTCAATGGTTGGATGTAATAGTCATAGAGTAAGTGAAGAGTCATGAGGGTAGTTGAACTCTCACAAAGGGGAATTTCAAGGGTCACCCCACCTTTGCTATAAATAGTCCCTCATAACTCATTGTAAGGGATTTTGGTCAGCCAAGCTTCTACTAAGACTATTTTGAAGAATGCTTGGACAGTATTGTAGTGCGCCTTGGCTTCTCCACTACACGAAGCTAGTACATCTCTTTGGAGGAGCAGGCAGATGTGGTTGTAACATTCCACTATTGGGGCTAACAGGTTTACATGGATGTATTGTATGATTGTGACTTATACTTCTTTATATAATAAGAGCCAACACATTTTCATGCATATGTTGTTATTGTAGTTGGACTGCTTTGGTTTCTTTAATGATATGTGTTGTTTAACTTACGTACTTGTGTATGAATTGATTGACATGCAATTATATGATCTTGTTGTTAATCTGTTGCATATGTTGTTAATGTTGTCACCATCTATGTCGATTGCTCTGCCGGACATCAGACATTCCTTTCACTTGAACCTTGCTATAACAATCGTCACACTCTTCTTGGACTGATCCATGAGGGTTGTACGTGTTATCTTACCTTGTATGATGTGACTACCGCATCCGAGTGGACTACTCTGACGGAATCTATGCATGTCCTTTGTGTTGTGTGTTCCTAGCTGAGTTGGGATTGATCCCTTTGAACCTGGAACTCACCTTCACCTCCTTCCCCCTTCGAAGTGTTGGAACCTCTCATACACCTTCCTTGACTCACTGCATCAGTCACACCCTTGCTGCTAACAGAGTTATTCTACTTGCCTATGTGCGACACCGTGGTCAAGGCATTACCTTACGACCCACTGCTAGGACTCCTACACCAAATGGTCTGAGGTCTAATTGGGACTTCTTACCGGGGAGATGCCCTTGACATGTTAGCGGGTCCAACACCATCAACATTTTTGGTGCTAGAGGGAGGGGCTGATGACAAGTAGTGTCCTCTCATCTAGTTTTGAACCTTTGCATATCTTTCATGGATTCTTTCACTCTTCTTCCCCCGAGGTGTTTTTCGAATCGTGAAGATGTCTCCATCTTGGGGAAGCTTTTTGATCTCTTGTCCACTCACACATATGATGGTGAAGGTGAAGAGGCCTGTCCTAAGCACTTATGTAACTTTCTTTTCATGATTTACGCGGAAGATGAGTTTTCTGACGAACACGCGGGTTTGCTGCTTGCATACACACTTCGTGAATCTCCATTTCGTTGGTTGCTCAGCCTACTGGCTAACACCGTGCACCCATTTGAGCACTTCTGTGATCTCATTGAAGACATGTTCTATCATTTTGATACAAACTAACTTGAGTGGAAACTGTTATAGAAACAAAGGGCTCTGCATGAATCCGTTATTGATTTTTGGCAGCGCTTCCATGACTTGCAGTTTCAAGCTCCGAAGAGCCAGATGAAATTTGCTTATCTTTGGGACCGGTTCAAGTATTTCCTTAAAAAATCTACCCATCCCAAGATGAAGCTTGATATCAAGCCTCGCTCAACATTCTTCATTGATGGAACTGCAAAATCTCATGTGGGAGTGGGCACTATCTCAACTAACTGTCCGCCTCCCTCTCATTCAGTAGCTCCACCACTGCCTAGTGATGTTGAGGATCATGCTCACCCACCTGTTCATCCTTCACACTCTCCTAACATCACTCCACTCGATTTTCATGCATATTTGGTGGTGAGTCCTTCGAGTTCTCATATGAATTCTTTTCTTTGACCTCCATCTTCGCACTCAGGTGTTCCTCCTGATGATGTTGTCTTGTGTTCATCCATTCTGGACTCTTCGCTTGTTGTGAACAAGGAACAACCCACTAACGGAGTCAATGTTGCACAAACAACATGCATTGTCATTCATGAAGAGTATGAGTGGGAGCTTGAACATCAACGCTCAGTGAAGGATGACTCCCTTCTGCCTGTGTAGGAGTAGGAGTAGTGTCTCCTTTCAGTTGTTTTCTTGCATGCTTGTTTTCTTACGTGCTTTGTTTGCTTCTTTGTTTACTTGCTTCACTTTCATTTTTTCTTCTACTCTTGCTTTTCTTTGTTGATTGTTAGTTCATTTGCTTGTTTCGTTCATAGGTTAGTTTTGCATGAAACCATGTATGACTCTTGAAGCGAGCTCGCTAAAGTACAAGAGGGCTTGTACAACTATCACTACTTGGTTATCTGTCATCTTGCCTCTGTATGATGAGCTTGTTACTTTTAGTCCATGATACATCGAATGAAAATACATATTGTTCAAAGTGAACCTTGGTGTAAACACAATGCTTGCGTGCTAACTAGTGTCACCTTCTCTAGTCAATTGTTTTTGGGTTAAACCTTGTCACCTCAATCAAGTAGAGTAAGGTAAGGGGTAAAACCTTAACTAGCACATCAAAGATACAATAAACTAATTCTCTATTGGAACAACCTCTTCTTCTCTCAATAAGTCAAGATTCCTCTTCCGCCTCTGAAATGAATAAGTGTTATGCACAGTGAAAATGAAAAAAATACAAAGTCAAAATAAAAATAAAAATGAATAAGGCGAAAGAAGAGAAAGGCTTCCTGTGCAGGGAGATGATGCAAGTAACTCCACCGGGGTCATGTCCAGGCTTGTTGGTAGTGGAGCAACACCAGAGATGAAACTAAGACTCTGATGACTATACTGCTTATGCACCTATAAACCCCTCAACCCCAGTCAAAACAATTGTGTTTCCTTGGCTTGGAATGTGTGTCAATCAACCAAGAGTCTGGAAGATACTACATCTGACAATCAAACTAGTGTGAAGCCAAGATGAGCTGAGAACTAAACAATACTTCCGGAGGTGTTGGACTTGATTTTCACAATCAAGGTCCATTCAAAGAGGTGGAGTTCTACCAGTGTGTTTTCATGTGTTTTAGCGGCCACAACCACCTCCAAAATTTCGCCTTAGCCTGTTTTGGAGCCTCCCTACCAACCATACACAACACTTTTTTCATGCTTAATCAAGTACTCAAGATTCAATGTTTTCCTTGCACAAAGGCAGCATTTCGATCACAGTTGATCCATTCTCCTCACAGGCTGCTCACCCGAACTTGGTTGAGCTGCAGGCTGAGAAGCTTCCCCTTGAAAATTGTGCATTTCTGGAGGGCAACCAGCCTTCCCTCCAGGAATTGCACAATCCTCTTTGACAACCTGCTGGGCTCCAAGATTGCGCAATCCTACCAGCCAACCCTCCCAGTAGGATTTGCACAAATTTTCCCAGCAGCAGGCTGTTCAGCCCATGATTTGTACAAATCTGGGGAGCAGTTAGCTGCTCTACCCAGAAATTGTGCAAATCGCCTAGGTATCTAGCCCAGCTCCTAGCCAAAAATGCACATTTTTCTCCAACAGTCGAGTAGTCTCTTGCATGTGCAGCTGAGTTGACCAGTTCCCTCCGAGACTGAGCAAAACAAACTTGCATGCATGGGTTGCTTCTCCCAAGGCAGCATGCAAAGGCATCCCTTGTTTTAGGGATCTATGTTTAACAGTTGGAGGTTACATGCAAGGAGCAATGTCGAAACCTCCCACCAAGTGTCGCTTCCCCTAGATTCATGGCATACGTGTCTCAACCTCAATGTTATAAAAAATCATTAACCAGACACTGTAGAGCTCATTCCTCACATCAACCTTACAACTCTGACATCCCACATCACATCTAGGAGTAGTCGGCACATTCAGCTCAGTTATTTTTGGGTAAGCCCGCTTCCCATGCCTTGTGCTGCATTTCTGTCACTTTTTGTGTTTTCGCTTGTGGGAGTACTATTTGATTGATTTCTTTGAGCGCTTGTTTCTGTTTACATGTATACTATCTTTTCCTAACTCTGTTTCATTTTTTCATTGCTATCTCACTGTTTTCACATGCATGAAACTATTTTGCACGGACGTTCGCCCAACTGGTGAACTGCCTCACCCACCTACATGTTAATCGGTTTGATGAATCTTTAATTCATGTTTTTCATGCACTTTTAGTCACTTCTACTATCACTTAGTGTCACCATGCATTCATTGACTTACTTGCTTTTAGTTTCCTGTTGGCGAGTCGGGCCAACCTTGGCCCGAGCTCTACTTTCACCAAGGTTGCATTGCGCAATTTGGGAAAGGAAGGCTCACCTTCCTCTCCAGATTTGTGCATTCCTACCCAGCACTAGCCTCGAGGACTATTTTGCACATTTCTAGAGGACAGTGGCTGCTTGGCCCAAGAAATTATTCAAATCTATCCCTGGGCCAGTAGTCCTTCCTAGTTGGAATTGTGCATTGCACAACCCAGTAGTCAACAACTAGACTGGATTTTGCATTGCATAGTTCCAGTAGTCAGTCAGTCTCCCAGCAGCTCGGACTATGCCTTGTGTAGTCTTGGCAGTCGGTCTCCCAACCTCCCGGCCGAAATTGCGCAACCTTCATGATCATTCACCTAGGTATGATACGAGTCAGTTCTCATGTTAATTTTGGTTTTCAAATGACAGATTGCTTGCCATGAGTGTTTCCATGTCTCTAGGTATTGCAGGTTTTCATCTGCCTCTCAATAGTACAAGTACAATGGTTTCCAGGAGAGTAGAGACAAAGACATCGTTCAGAGAATGCCTGGGGATGCAGTCAATCAAGTGTCCATGGACTTGCCTACCCACGAAGACATGAAGTTGTTCGTAGACAAGGACATCCAGATATGTCAGCAGCAGCATCACAGCAAGTAGCATCATGTACATCATCTGAAGACAACATACCAAATGCAATGAATGCAAGAGGAGGGTTGTTGAAAACATGGAGGCGGAACAAAGTTGCAAGCTCAAGAAGGTCCATTGATGATGAAAGCAACTTTGGAGACTCCGACTATGAAGTGACAACGCAACATGAAGATCACGTGAAGGAAGAAGATGGAACAAAGAAGGAGTTGCATGTGTTGAAGTAGCAACTCAAGAAGAACACGAAGCTGCATAGGCAGACAAATGAGTTGCAGTAGGAACAGGAACAACAATGGGCACAACATACCCTCACAGATGAAACTGCACCCGTACAAGTTAAGGATCCATCCCAGTAGCTGACACAGAGCAGACATGGTGAGAAATTTTGTTGATCGTGTTAGTGTCAGTCATTTCAGCCTGTCACTTGGATCAAATATGCTCTTACAAAGTGTTGTTAGGGTGTGAAGTCAAATTTTTGTCATTTCAGTGAGTCTTCAAATAAAAATTTGGTCACTGGTTGTTGTGTCTAGGTCACTGCTGCTCCCTTCACTTACTCATGGTCTTCATCACTCATCATGGTCATTGTCTTCTTTGTGGTATCATATCTTCATTTAAGTGTCTTGGGTCATGAAATGGTTAAATTCCTCACTTTAGGTCATGGTCTAGGGTTTCAATCCATGTGTCATCATGATACCATATGTCAAAACAAAACATTTCCATCATGTGATTTAGTGGGTAAATGGAGTTAGCAGCTTAGGGAAATAAAAATAAAGGTAAAGGTAATATTTAATTTCAAATAAGACAATGTTGCAGTACACTACCTCGCCTCATCATTTCTCATAGGGACGTGTTTTCTTCAAAATATGTTTATGAAAAAATGGAGAATAATTTTACAAAATTGAAAGAGGTTTTTCTCCATTATAGACCAATTAACAAAAACCTCCTTCATTTTATGTACAGGTGTTATGATTTGAAAGAAATTCCCAAAATACACTTACTATGGGAGAGTTGCTGCACTTCTAGACAACTTGACTTCAAGACAATTTTTCAAGGGTTTGGAATAGGTGGTGGCAATTCTTAAGGACTCTATTATGTATCAAACATCCTAGGATTTCCAATGGTACCTTCATATTGTTATTTTGATTAGTGGAAGGCACCCAAAATTTCTCTGCAAGTTGGTGTTGCGCTCTTGTCAGAGAAACCCTGAGTTTTTGGAGTGACCTTGGGAAAATAAATTTTTCTCCCTCATGAAGTGTCCAAATTACATGCTTGAGGTGTCCATATTATAGAATACTTTAATATATTTCCAACAAGCTATCAATCTCTCACTTTGGAGTAGTTTAAGGCCCTCAAAAGTGGTTTGGAAGATGGCACTGCGCTTTTGTGAACTGCGCTGCGCTTGTGCCAGAGAAGCCCAAAACTCATCTAAACTCACCCAAATTTTGATTTTGAAGCTTGAAAACCTATTTATTGCTATTCTAAGCTTGCTCACAAGTAATTATAAGTCTTTTTCTCACCTTTTTCCTTTGACAAGATGAATGCAAATGCAAGTTCTCTTCATTTAGGGTTTAGGTGAAATTTTCATGCTGCAAGCACTAGTACAACTGATAGTTTGGTTAGTTTTTATATTGGAAACATGTAAATATTCCACCTCACACCTCTGTACATGTTTAAAATTCCTTTTGATTCACTAAATAACTTATCAATCATCAGATTGCCTAACCCTTACCTAAACCCTATCTCATACCTAACATTTTGAGTAGATTTCCTAGCAACTCTATTTTTCAATTTCTCCTAATCATTTATTTCCCTCATTTCACTCCATTTAAGATTCTTAAGTTTTCTACCACCTGTATCCATATCCCAAAATTCCACTATCATCATCTCCCTTCCCTAACTCTCTCATTTCATCATTTGCTTCCTTGAGCAAGAAAATAGTCAGCTTAAGACTAAACAGCTAATCATGGAAAAAGAACAAGCCAAGTTATTGTAGCAAGTTGGAAAAGGCATGGAGATCATAGAATAAAGTGAGTTTGAAGCATCAGAGGTGAGAGGAAAAAGGAAAATACCAAGAACAAGAGGCCTCAAGAAAGCTTTGCAAGAGGAACAAGAAAAAATTCTGCTTAATGAGGATCTTGACCTAGAAGATAGGATCACCCTAGAGGTTCATCAAGGTAAGGAATATTGGCTTAATAGGGTGAATGAACACTTGGAGAAGCTCCTTGAGAAGGCAAACAGATACAACCAGTTTCTCATACACATGGCACATCACTATCAAGCTCAAAACATGATCGCCAATGGCAAGGTAAAACAACTTGAAAACAAGCTCAAGGAGGCCAAAAAAGACCAAAAGGATGAAGGAAACTTGGAGATGCTTGCTGAAGCATCCATGAAGATATAACAAACTAATTTTTACACCTTCCCTCCAATTTTGAGCTAATTCTTAGCATTTTGAGTTTTTTGGCAAATTTTGGTCTAAATTCAGAAATTTGGCTTTTCCAAAAGCGCAGCGCCTTGGTGCTGTGCTTTTTCCTCAAGCATCCATTTAAGGAAAGGTCTACATTTTTGGAAATGTCTTAGAATCCTCTAAAAACCCATTTGACCAGATTTTGCAGAGGTGGCTTAGTTTTGGAGAAAAATGCAAAAAAGTGGCAAAAAACTAGCATTTTGGACCATTTTTTGATAGGCGCTGCGCTTCTGGAGCGACCTTGGGTGAATGGATTTGTGAAGGTCTTCCCATGCTCCAAATTCGGAAATTCAAACTGTTCTAGAAACTAGACTTGAAGGGCTAGTTGACCATTCTCTTAGACTTGAATTTTTACCCCTAGAAGGCACCTAAAAATCAGCTCAATGTTGGTGTTGCGCTTCTGCACTTTCTGTGTTTTTATTTATAAAATTTCACTATGTAAAATTTCTAGTTTCTAGTCTGACTTGGTCAAAGTCAAGATTCTCTATGTAATGGCACAAGTTACAAGGCTAGGTGATGTAGGCATGAATAAATGTATATCATAGGTTGTTTTTTATGTTTATTAGGCCTCATAAAAGAAGTAAACTCCTAATCAAACTCTCCATGAGGTGTTTGAGTTGCACCTTCTCACTCTCACCTGTTGGTTGAGAGAATCTTGGATTCAGTTCCTCCACCAAGGAATTCGACTCCTGAAGGTAGGAAAGTGGTCTAGGAGATTCTATAAGTACTATTTCACTTCAGGAGAAGAGGGTTGAACTTTTTGTAAAGGAGACTTGCATTGTAATCATCTTTCAGTTAATACAGATACATGTTGCAGCTATTTTCAAGGAACTCTAGCCCAATGAGTTCATGGTGCTTGTACTTCATTCTTTTTGTTTTCTCATGGTCTAAACATCTTTATCTACATTATATATATTCTTTCTATGAATGCCTTGTGATTAAATACTTAGAATTCTTGTTTTTCAAGCTCTATTATCTAGTTTTCATAGTTATGTGTTTTGTCTTCCTAAGCTAATGAACTCATATTGATTTATGCTCATTAGTTTCTTCCACATTATATCCTCTATACTACACTGAAAAATACTCAAATTACACAATGGATTTTGACATCTAGCTCCTTCTTATGTTTGCTTCTGTATTCCCATAGCCTATACCTACTTGTGGCTCCAAAACCCTAAGTTCAACAAATCCTTAAAAACCAAATTTTCACAAACAAAAAAACAAATACACATATCTACCCTAAAATTTATTTGCTTTAAAGTCATATCACTGATAAGAGACTTAGAGAGATCCCTCTCACACTCAGTAGGGCTGGCTATTGAGCTGAAGTGTTTTGAGGTTACCCTTGTCGATTTCCTTTTCAGCCTAGGAGATTGTAAGGACTAACAGATTGCATGCAAGGGATTTGGCAGCATGCATGTCATTGAGCGCGCGCATGCGATCCAACCCATTCAACACACTTACCAAGGCAAAGACAAGAAGCAAGTCCAACTAGAGCTGAACATGTACTTCGTCAAGTTGATGTGCATGACCACCAATACACACTTGAAGATCAGCACGGACACCATGCTTCAGTGTGTTGCTGGTTCAGCCACACCCAAGAAGACCATGCACATGTTAGCAGATGAGTTGGATGAAGGGGTCGAACCAATGCACTAGTTGCAACGGAGGCAAGAGTTTGGTTCAGCAAGATGTCACCATGAGGTGCATGCACACTATCACGAACGACCAAACTTGGCATCAACTCACCACCTTCACCATCATAAGGATGTCAAATCACAGTGGACCGAGTGTCAGTGATGTCTTGCAAGGCTTTCTCAAGCCATGTTGTCTCACATGAGTACATGTGCATTGTAATGTTGAGTCATGTTAAGTGTAATTCAAGTGTCAATGGTTGGATGTAACAGTCATAGAGTAGGTGAAGATTCATGAGGGTAGTTGAACACTCACAAAGGGGAATGTCAAGGGTCACCCCACCTTTTGCTATAAATAGTCCCTCATAACTCATTGTAAGGGCTTTTGGTCCACCAAGATTCTACTAAGAATATTTTGAAGAAAGCTTGGACAATATTGTAATGTGCCTTGTCTTCTCCACTGCACGAATCTAGTACATCTTCTTGGAGGAGCAGGTGGATGTGGCTATAACGTTTCACTGTTGGGGCTAGTAGGTTTACATGGATGTATTGTATGATTGTGACATACACTTCTTTATATAATAAGAGCCAGCACATTATCATGCATATGTTGTTATTGTAGTTGGACTGCTCTAGTTGCTTTAATGATATATGTTGTTTAACTTACATACTTGTGTATGAACTGATTCACATGCAATTATATGAATCTTGTTGTTAATGTGTTGCATATGTTGTTAATGTTGTCATCGTCCATGTCGACTGCTCTGTCGGACATCAGACAGACCTTTCACATGAACCTTGGCATAACAACCATCACACTTGTCTCAGACTGATCCATGAGTGTTGTACGTGTTATCTTACCTTGTATGATGTGATTTCCTTATCCGAGTGGACTGCTCCATCAGAAGTTGTGCATGTCCTTTGTGTTGTGTGTTCTTAGCCGAGTTGGTATTGATCCCTTTCAACCTGGAACTCACCTTCACCTCCTTCCCCATTCGAACTGTTGGAACCTCTCATACACCTTCCTTGACTCACTGCATCAGTCACACCCTTGCTGCTAATATAGTTATTCTACTTGCCTCTGTGCGACACTGTGGTCAAGGCATTACCTTATGACCCACTACTGAGACTCCTAAACCAAATAGTCTGAGGTCTAATTGGGACTTATTACCAGGGAGATCCCTGTTGGCTTGGTGGGGCCTGACCCAGGTTCAGAGTTATTTAGCCAAACAAATCCCTACACTACTGGCCCTTCGGCATCATCCCACAGAGCGCGGACTGAAGTCTCACCCGAAACAATATAGGGGGATGTTGGAACCAAGTTTCCACACCCTTGAGATGTCTGTGGTGTCGATTTAGTCCAACTGTGCCTATCTTCACGCAGGTTACTTAGCGCACTATTCTAACCTTCAATACCCTTGCGATCTGTTATAATCGCCTTTCATGCAGCCCTGACCAGGGGCTGAGATGCTTTCGCACTGCTATGGCAGCGAACTGCACTATTTCACCAATCTACACCGTAGATCTTACTTATCTTCTTACATATGTTAGTTAAATTCACGTAAACATATATTATATCTTGTATTCACTTAATCAATACAATCATATATATTCGCGCATCATATAAACAATAAAAGTGCAATTTATACCCAATATATTCAATGCATAAAATAGGAAATAAATACACAGAATAGATATGAAACTTCTCTTTATTAATACTTCCAACTGTTACAGCTTGACTCACCCTGCACACTCAGCTGCAAGGGTCCATGCACTCAGTTGCAGACTACTAGGCCTCTGCGCACTTAGCTATAGAGCCTTCTCCTACTCTACAACCTGTTGTGGCCAGCAACAACCCCCCTTCTTATTTAGTGTTATTCCTAATACTAAATAAGTGGGGACCCTTAGTTAAAAATTTAAAAAATCAAAGTAGTGTTTAAATTTCCTTTTCCGAATAAACTTACCATCATAAGCTTAGGAAACCCCCCTTCTAAAATCCAAAAAATCTAAGTTTTATGATAAGGTAAGACACAAATATTTCCTTAGGAATATCGCATCGCAAAAAGATAATGGGATACCTCCTTATGAGCTGAATTTGAAAACATTGCGAGATTGCGATGTGCAATAATGAAATATTGCATCGCATAGAGCACAATTTACAATGAAACACTTTAATTTGCTGATATGCGATGACGCCGATCGCAAAATCGCATTTCGCAGAAAACAGGTTAACAAAGATTGTCATACATAACATTCCTGCGATCAGCGATATTGCGATATCGCGATACAACGACAATGCGATAATGCAATATCATGAGCGACCAACTTTGCGATGTTACGATTTTGCGATATTATCATTTCGCGATGCTGCGATCTGCGATATTGCGAAGCAAATCGCAAAATCGCTCCATCGCAGATCTTTCGGGCGCGTTATTCAAGAAAAGTATTTTCCTTAAGCTGACACCTAGTTATGTGCTTTAATGCTAATAAATGAGTTAGTTGCTAGTTATTAATGGAATATGGGTGCGTGCTTATCGAAAAATCATCTCACGTAAGGTGGTATATTTTATGTTGTCTGCGGCATTTAAAACTTTCCCATCACCCTTCCTTGTCATTCATTTTCACTTGTGAATTGCAGGAACGGAGAACTGAGGCCGATACAAAGCAATACGCAGGTTAAAATGGGAAAGAAAAGCAAAGCCCCGAGCTCAGAAGAAAAAGAAATGGCACCCTTATATACAGACACAGCATGTAACAGAGATGCGGGAATTGCTACGTGGGAAGGCATGTATAATCTGCTTGAAGAGGAGAATCCCAGAGTAATGGAAGTAGTTGCTACCGCGGGCTCAAATGGTTCTTCTGAAGCATCCCTTACAGAACTAGCTTGCTCATTCTTACACCGGATAGCAACAAGACCCAAAATTCTCCCATACACGGACATGGTGAAGTGGATTCTGGACAGCGCAGATATCAGAAACAGACAGTTTAAAACTCAAGGTCAAGAGCTTATGGAAATATTATTTTCACAAATGATGAACTTTATATCCGCTAGAAAGAAAAAGCACAAAAGGCGAAAAATGCATCAAGGAAACCCGGGTCAAGAAACGGAGGCAGTTTCCGATGCGCGATTAGCGCCTAGCACTAATCGCGCATCGCTGAGAATTTTTTTTGAAAAGCCAAGATGCTAATTGCCCAGTCATCTACAAGCTTCGAAAATTGCAAGAAAACAACACTACAGGCAGATTGGAAGCAGAAGGCAAAAGAAAAGGCAGAAGCAATTCAAGGGTTAACCAGGTTAAACTGGGATTATTACTAGGCTTACTTTAGTAAAGCCACATAGCCAATGGATGACTCTCAAGTGTATCATCAATTCGGCCGAAAATATGGCGCCAGCTCTCGTCGATTTTGTTTTCTCAGCTCAACTAAAATCGGAAGTCGGCCAGCCAACTCTTCTCAAACAGATGTTGCATGCGTGCGATTTCAAGGACCAAATACAGAAGTAGTTTAATTTTAGATTCAATTTTAGTTTTAATTTTGTTTTATTTTCCTGGAAAGAGGACGGTCATTTAAACCGCATCCTATATTTTTGTAATAATTTATTTTTAGATTTAGTTAGTAGTATTTAAACCCTTCTCATGCATTTAGAGAAGGGTCCTGAAATTTATCAAAAACTTATCCCCAGAACATGCACTTCTGTACCCTTTGAGGAGGTTTTGATGAATGAATGGAACAGGATTTATTGATGTTTGCATTTGATATCTGCTACTGATGTTGCACTTTTGTACTCTTAGTAGATATTTGATCAAGAAGATATAAATCGTTATCGCTTGAAGCTCATGAGTAGGACTAGTTATAAATGGTATTTCTATCTCTTAACTATTTCTGCCTATGTGTTAGAGTGATTTTCATGTTCAGTTATTTATATATTAATGTATGAATGCCTGAGTTATCATTTGGCACTTTTGTATGGTGATAGCTATTTATTTATGCTTAGTGTATGAATAGCTTATTATGCGATATGTTTTTCACAACTGTTTCATCTAACTTTTTATACGAAGTGGTTCATCTTTATTGAATTCTTTTCTCATAGCAGCTGAATGATCTTTATTACCAGTTGTTGTCTGAAATCATTTTAGATCACATACAGGAAAGATTACACCCCGGGTTAGTGTAGATTTACATATTTCTGTTTATTAGAATATAATTTCCTTATTATTAGATTAGAATTGGAGTAGAAGTATTACATTTAGAAACTGTTAGATCAGAAATATCAATCTTTCCCACACACACACATAAATTGGGAAACTGGTCCCATATCCCCAGTCGGACCTGCTATACCAAACGAAAAAGGAGCTACCAACCAAGGTCTGGACCGGGCGGGTATCCCCCTTGTTGTAGACCCGATTTTCGGGGCTTCAACATATTTGGCGCTAGAAGGAGGGCCACGAACTGTGAATGGCAAGCAAATCCAAATCTAAATACCATTCTAAGAGTAAATCGCCCTCACCATCTCCTCCGACTTCTCCATTGCATTCAGAAACCTTAAATCCAGAGTTAGGAGTCGCTAGAGCAACAGCCGCTGCTACAAACCCTGATATTTCAGAACAATCTACTATTGAACCTCCTGAAGTTGAATCTTTGATTCACAAACTTCAGCGATTTTCAATATCTCCTCAAAATTCTGATAAATCTCAAGGCAGCGTGACTTTGCAATATAATCCTACTCATCCTCTCACCAGGTTAAAGAGTGAAAAGTTTGGTGTTCAGCCAACCGAACTACCTCTACCTACTAGGAAGAGAGCAAGGAAGTCTCCTAAAGGATCCAATAGCGAGACTCTTTCATCATCATCATCCATCTCAACCTCTTCACCGCGAAGTCAACCATCCACTCCTCCACTTCAGATCATCGTCCATCAACCTATTGCAACTTCCTCAACTCCTTCTCAACCATATGGAGTCATAATATCCTCATCTTCTCAACCACAGGGATCATCTTCTGCACTTTCCTCTGTTAGTAGTTCAGCAATGGCCCAATCTCCATGGAATAACCCAGGGGCAGTCTTAATGCCTGCACCCTTGAGTCAGTTACCGACCCATCCTGAAAAATGGCTACCTAAGTTTAACCCTGAGGCAGGCATGCTAGTGGAAGAGCATATAAATAACTTTATGTTATCTATAAATCTCAATGGAGTTGTTAATGAGGATGTTGTTGTTCGTCTTTTCCCTTATACTTTGCAAGGGACAGCCGGATCATGGTATTTCTCGTTACCTTCTGGATCTATTACTAGTTGGGACATCTTCCAAGAACAATTCCTGACCAAGTTTGGTGACGACAGGTCTACAGCGACACTGATCAATGACTTGTCTAATCTTAGGGCCGAGTCAAGAGAACCTATCAAAGATTTCAATTTACGTTTCAATAAAATTTTAAACAAAATACCTACTGCTTCTCAGCCTAGTGAAGAAGTGCGAAGTGAATGGTACATTACTGCTTTACCATCAAACTTAGCAATCTTTGTTGATAGAGCTAACAAAACAACCTTAGTTGAAAATATGAAAGAAGCAATAGCAGTAGAGAAACGTATTACAGCCCTAGAAAAGAAAAACATGATGGAAGAACGAAAATCTAAGAAGGTATCTTTCAAAGAAGATCCCAAGAAAAAACAACCCAAAGATCCATTTGATTTAGAAGGATTACAAAAAGTTTTGAAGACCATGTCTAACGAAATGGTCGACATCAAGAAACAAGTGGCAGAAACTTCTTCTAAAAATCCATACAGGCCTTTTAAAAGAAATCCTTCAACTGATTCCAAACCCCCTAATGCTATATCAAATGCTGAGTCAGAAGAAGAAGAAGAGGAAAACACTACCGAAGAACATACCGATGAAGAAGAAGTTGTAGAGTTACAAGGTATGTGGGATTTCATCCTCCCAAATGAAGAAGATCAAGAGGCATTCCCGGTTAGTACTCGCAGCAGAAATCAACTTGATCCTCCTCAACCTACACCTAAGCCAAAGAGCGCAAGCTCAATGTCTAAGGATAAAGTCGCAGCCAAGAAAACATCACCTAAAGCGACTCAAACCAGCCCAGTCCAAATAGACACATCTACTCCATCTAAAATGCTAATCATTTCAGATGAAATGGAGTATAACATCGTAGAAGATATGAAAAAGACTAGGGCCAATATTACTCTTTTTGAATTGAGCAAGTTAAAACACCAGCAGAAAGTACTTTTGAAAGAATTACATGTTGTGCCAGTTGCACCTTTACCAGCTGCCGTAATCTCTCAAGCTTCTCATGATATGGGAAGACCTCCAACTAGTACGATGAATAAAGTTGATCCAAACGATATCGCATTAATTGGAGGAAGATCGAGATCGCATACTCCCCCATTTCTCCTTATGAAATGTTCAGTAAAAATGTGCATAATTGCTTAGTTGATTCTGGAGCTTCATCGAATATTTTGCCAAGATCAATTTGCGCAAAATTGAACGTTCAACCATAGAAATCCGTTGTATGCATAGTCCAATTAGATCGATCGCAAGTCGAAGTAATTGGTGAGTTAAATCAGGTTACCATAAGGTTGTCATCCAACCCAAAGGTATGTCAAGTTATTGACATTTTAGTTGTTGATATTCCTGAATTTTATGGCTTAATTCTTAGCAGAGACTGGTCAGAAAAACTTCATGGATACTTTGCAACTGATTGGTCCCACATGTGGTTCCCTTATAATGGTAAACCAAACCAAATAAAAGTTGAATGCGAGCGACATCAGAAATACATAGTAACAAAACTCGAGGGAGAAAATGAACCAGTAGCATATAATTCTAACATCATTGGCAACTATTCAGTAGATTATTTCTTAGGAAATTTTAATTCTCACCTTACTTAGAACATTCTGTTTTATCTCAAGTAGAAATTTTTTCACAAACAGATAGTTCTAAATGCATTAATTTTATAGATAGTCCTGTAAATAAATCTTTGTTTTGGAAACTATTTTTTGATGGTTCTAAGTCTAACGAAGGAGCAGGAGTAGGATGCGTGTTAGTAAGCCCAGAGGGAGATAAAACCATGCTAACTTGCAGACTCGAATTCGAGTGCACCAACAATACCGCAGAATACGAGGCTCTAATCCAAGGGTTATACAAAGCAATCGGATTAGATGTCAAATACCTGCAAGTTTTCGGAGATTCTGAAATTGTAATAAGACAGGTACGTAATACTATACATTTTTTATCAGGTCATTTAAAGCATTATCAATCTTTAGTTCAAGATCTGACTGAACATTTTATAGCATTTAATATTTCCTCAATTCCCAGACTCCAGAATGCTAGCACAGACCTCTTAGCCAACGTAGCTTCGAAGCTCATTCCTTCAGAAGATTTTAGCCCTGACCGATTTTCAATTGAGTTAATTTTTAGACCATCTATCCCTGATAACATTACCAATTGGAGGATTTTCAATGACGATCCTGATATCGTGAGTTTTCTCACATCTGAAGGATCCTACACCAATCAAATAATTGACGAAGACCAACATGACCAACAATTGCAACAGGATAGTACTAACAATTCTATACCTAAATCAGTAGTCAAGTTAGAAGACCTTTACGATTTGAAAGATCGATTCAAAAGATCTACCAATTCAAAACTCCAAAGTTCAACTTTGAATTATGAATTAGTAAATCTAGGAACTGATGCCAAACCGCAGAATATTAACCTAGGCCTTGGCCTAGCCCCTGAAGAGAAATTAGCCTATATCTGTCTCTTGAAACAATACAAAAGTGTCTTTGCTTGGAATTACGATGAACTCAAAACATACGACACCTCCATCATCCAACATACTCTCCCAATGATTGCTAATGAAAAACCTGTCCAACAAAAGTTGAGAAAGATCCATCCAAATTTAGAAAATCAGATCAAAATTGAACTGAACAAGTTATTGAAAGCCAAAATAATCTTTCCCGTTAGACATTCTAAATGGGTCTCCAATATGGTACCTGTTAGAAAGAAAAACGGAGATATTAGAATCTGCATTGACTTTCGAAACCTTAACAAGGCCTACCAAAAGGACAATTTTCCTTTACCTCCCATGGAACAAATACTGCAGGTAGTTGCGGGCTCAGAATTAATGTCATTCTTGGATGGATTCTCAGGATACAACCAAGTGCTGGTACATCCTGACGATCAATTAAAAACGACATTCAGAACTAAGTGGGGCACATACGCATATCAAAAGATGCCATTTGGTTTGATTAATGCGGGTGCCACATTTCAGAGAGCCATGGACATTGCATTCAAAGGGTTAGTTAATAAATCAGTGGTAATCTATTTGGATGATATTACTGTTTATTCCAAGAAACGAAACAACCATCTCAGGGATTTAAAACAAATTTTCCAATGTTGTTTAAGGTATGGAATTTCGCTTAACCCAAAAAAATCCTTTTTCGCATTAAGTGAAGGAAAGCTTCTAGGATTCATAGTGTCAAAATCTGGAATTCATATTGATCCTGACAGAATCAAGGAAATTTCCGCAGTACCCCTACCTCACAACAAGAAAGCCATGCAATTGTTCCTTGGTCAGATTAACTTTGTAAAGAGATTTGTGCCAGATTTTTCGAGAATCATGTCTCCTTTACAAGCCATGATTAAAAAGAACGCAAATTTTAAATGGGGCCAAGATGAACATGAGGCATTCAATCTGATCAAACAAGCCATTATCAATGCTCCATCTTTAGCGACTCCAAATTTTTCCGATCCTTTTATTTTGTATACATTTGCCTCAGATAAATCATATGCTGCGATACTCACTCAAGCAAATCAAGAAAAGGCGGAAGCCCCAATTTCTTTTTTCAGTTCCAATTTACAAGGTGCTGAGCTGAATTATTCAGATGTGGAGAAACAAGCTTATGCTGTTTTTAAAGCAATTAAATATTTCAGACCTTTCTTACTCAAAACACATACCAAGATCATAGTACCGTTTCCAGCGGTAAGAAATCTTCTAGTATAGAAGGATGTGGGTGAGAAAAGGGCAAATTGGGTTACTGCCTTACAAGAATACGACGTAGAAATCAGACCAGCAAATATTGTAAAAGGTCAAGGCTTTTGCAAAATGCTGGCAGGAGCATCGCTAATACCCGAAAATCCATCTGAAGAGGTACAAGTGTACGAGGTAAGCCTAAACGATGTTGAGTCATTATATTCTGATATTATTTATTATCTAAAGAATGGATATGCCCCTTCAAATCTCGATCATACCAAGAAAAGAGCCCTAAGATTAAAAGCCAAACAATATCAACTTGTGAATAAAATTCTTTTTAGAATAAATTATGATTATGTTCTTCTTAGATGTCTTGAGAAAGCTGAAGCTGAAAAAGTATTGCAGGAACTCCACGATGGGCCACACATTACGCTGGAGACACCATTTCTCATAAGATCTTATGCGCAGGCTATTACTAGCCCACATTATTCAAAGACGCACACAACTACGTAAGGAAATGCCAAGTCTGTCAAACCGCTACTAGGAGACAAAAGAAACCATCCTTGCCACTGCAACCAGTTACCATCGAACAACCATTCGATTAGTGGGGATTGGACATAATAGGTGAGATCGTTCCTCACTCTTCTAAACAACATAGATACATCCTTACAGCAACAGATTACTTTACTAAATGGGTAGAAGCAGTTCCCCTCAAGACGGCTAATGCTGAAAATATCATTGAATTCATAGATCAGTTCATAATCACCAGGTTTGGATTGCCTTCCACTTTAATGTTTGATAATGCATCATACTTTTTTGGAAATGCAATGACTGAATTTGCACTTAAAAGGGGTTTCAAGCTTAAATACTCGGCCAATTATTATCCACAAGGGAATGGGTTAGCTGAATCTACAAATAAGAACTTAATTAGAATCATTAAGCGAACCATTGACCAAAATCATAAAAATTGGCATAAGTCTTTAATATACGCTTTATGGGCAGATTGAATAACGCAGAAAGCCTCTATCGGCACTTCTCCCTTTAACTTAGTTTATGGGAAAGAAGTGGTTCTTCCAACACATCTGGCAATTCCCTCTTTAGCCTTGGTTCAATATATTGATGAAGTACCAACTTCCTCTTTACAACTTAGGCAGCTGGAATTAATTAAATTAGAAGAACAACGAGAAAGGGCTAAGATAACTCACGCTCATCATCAAGCATTGGTATAGGCCTCCTTTTTTTTTGTAAAGTTAGGCATTCTTCATTCCGGATAACAACAAAATTACATCATACTAGAGTTCAGGTGGCAGATCTGCCCGAAGGAAACCTGACCAAAATTTAAAAATGTTAAGTTCCTTCTTTCTGTCGTAATCATTGTTCTGCTTATTAAAATCGAGGCTAACTACAGTAACATAACTCGACATCCAGATACAATTCAGATTCATCACAAAATTAACTAAAGAAGACACACACCACTAATCTTCGTCCGACAAATTTACCGGGGCTGGCTTAGAGTCGCTAGCGCCCGGCTTCAGGATCTTCTGCTCTATGGCCCATTTGAGTTCCAGCATCATTTGCTCCATGTCCTTTAGCAGCAGATGGTTTCTGGAAACCTGGACTTGGACAGCCGCAAGCTCTTTTAGGAGAATGTTCTTTATGGAGGCCGATTCTTCCGTCAGTTGGCGTTTGAGGAGTTCTTCAGCCTGTTTGCGCTCTTCATCCTCCTCTTCGCGAACAGCCTGGTTAACCTCCATAGCCCTACCAATCACATGTTTCATGATCCAATAGAATTGTAACGTTTTATTGAACAACGTGTTCCTGCCTCTGGAGGTGCCAGGGTCCGTGATCACTTCCCAGTCCCCGCGGGGGATTTCTTTGTTCGCGTTGATTTCCCTCAGCTCGCGCTCCCATTCATGGATAAGAGAGCGGACCTCAGGAGAAATGCCGGTCATGTAGCCATCGATTAGGTGAAGGAGTTTGTCAAAGTCGGGCTTCCTGCCCCTTTTGTTCGATTGACTACTGGTGCCAGCATCCCTCTTCTTATCAGAATTGGTCTTCCTTGGAGCCATCTTACCACTGGCCTGGGGCTTGGGAATTGTGGAAGCTTTCTGACCTGTCACAGCAGAAAACCACAGGTCAGTGCGAGAGAGATGGAGCACAATCGAGGTCAGCTCAGATGTAGCGGCAAGCTCAGCATGAGTGGACGCCCGGGTCCTTGGAGCAATTCCATTTCAGGCACGGCGGCTGAAGACCCACCACCATCTCACAAGATCCCGGAGAACCCCCCACCCGGCGAAGCGGTGAAACCTGACGGCCTTAGCCAGCAGGAAGGAGAAGCAGATGAGGAAGAGACCACGGAAGAAGGCCAGGGAGCAGAAAAGACCAGGGGTGCGTGGACCCTCCTGAAGCGCGACAAGACCCGGCGAAGCCCCCCACATAGCCTGTCTCTCAGAGCAGGGCATGAAACTAGCATGAAGCAAAACTTTCCCGTCCCGGAAGGGGGGAAGGAGAAGACAAAGAGTGCCCGGAGGGCCTTTTTCATTGCTGCACCAGGGGTTCTGCGCGCAAGGCCAGAGCATAGCCAGCCAGGCAAAGAGAACTGAGAAACAAGCATGCATAATGTCTGAAGGACGAAGACTATAGGAAACATACCACCTTTTCTTGTCGAAGCCGAGGAGGAGGGCTGGTCGCAGAGGTGAGCAGGCACCTTTCCGTTCTTTTTCATCGTGCTTACTAAGCTGAATGAGCCTTCCATCTGTTTCCTCGGGCTTATTAACGCGTGGTCGAGTCGACCGGGCCGCCACTTGGCTGATTAAATTTCTGGCCTCCGCTTGGCCGTTTAATTTTCCATCACGCATTCCGGCTTCCCCATCTCGGGAAGTGGCATGACTTGACCTTCCCACTTTATGCGTCATTATTCCAACCTCCATCTGGCTGCTCTTGCCGTAGCCTTCCTGTACTCCTGGTGCCACCTGTCGTCCTTCCTCTGTCCATTATCCCGAATTCCGGAGCTGGCTCTAGATCATTCCTTAATTCTGTCTCAGCTCGCACGTCTTCTCCATCCCTTCGGCCACTCTTGCCATGCCCCGTCACCTGCCCGATTTGTTCCTGCCTTTCTCCTCTGCCTATTCCCACGGATGAGCTGTCCGATCCCAGCTGATGCAGATTATCTCTGCCTCCGCTGCGTGCCGCCTGATCCTGACCGTTCATCTCTTTCATGCCATTACCACCTTTATCAACTTTTAGCAGTTGCTGAAGTTGAGATTTCTCCTCCTGGTGCAGATGAGGCAGACCTTCGCTGTCGATTTCTTTGCCCCGGTTCCGGCAACCCCAATTCGCAAGCCAATCCGTCGGCTTATTACCTGCACGTCTGGTGTGAGTCGGGAGGAGGTAGTCTATTCTCGGAAGGAGCTTCCCAATTTCGCCAACAAGCCAAGCAGTTCTCCAACTTTTGCTGATCCTATCCGCTGGCTGTTGTTGCTGAAGCTTCCTAACCATGTCAATTACCAGCTTCGAGTCCCCCTCGATTTGGAGGCGTTTGAAATTGACCTGAAGAGCTATTTCCAGGCCCCGCTTCAGGGCGTGCAGCTCGGCTTCATTATTCGAGGCTTCCCCGCAGTCCATCGTGAAAGTTCTTAAAGTGTTGCCTCCAGCGTCTCTAAAGACTCCTCCAATGCCGGCCTCTCCTGGGTTGTGCTTTGCAGCGCCGTCGAAGTTTAGTTTTATGAATCCTTGTGGGGGGTGTCTGTACTGGTTGCTTTCGGCCACTGTTTTGGTCTGTTCTTTTCGAGAACCCCCGCCGGTTACCATACTCTGTCTGACCTCAAGTCTGTTCAGGATTTTCTCCTCTGTAGTCGAAACCTGCCAGTCCTCATCCTTCCAGCTTTCCGTTAGGATTGTTTCCCGAGTGTTTCTAATGGTTTGCTCCCAGATTGCTGCGAGGGTTCGGGCTTCTGTCTTGAAGATGGCCCCATTCCATGCTTTCCAGATATTCCAGAGCAGGAACCCAGCGGAAAGGAGCCAGGCTCGATTGACCACCAGGTTCAGGTAAGGCTTTCTCGGCCAATTGACTATGGTGCTTACGATGTTTTGATGGTTTCTGTGTTGGTGCTCAAACAATTTATGGTGGCTTTCCCACAGGGAGGAGCTGATGGAGCAGCGGTTCATCAAATGTTCCATGGTTTCCTCTTGGGAAAAGCAGAGGGCACAGCGGGATGGGCCTTGGCTTCCCTTCCTCAGAATCTGGTCCCAGGTGAGTGCTCTACCATGTAGAATGGTCCAAATGAAAAAAGAGATTTTAGGCCAGTGCTTGATTTTCCAAAGGTTTTTCCATTGGTTTGTTTCCGGTTGATGATTTTGATTGATTTTAAGGTAGTAGGCTTCTGCTATTGTGAAATTTCCTTGAATTCGTTTACCCCATCTGAGGATGTCAGACCCTGTTTTCCTTGCTATTTTTCGAGATGCCATCTCTGTATAGTAGTCTTGCCATCTGTCGGTTTCTGGTGCTCCTTCCCAGTCCTCTTTAAATTTCCAATTGCGCCAGTATCCTGCCTCGTCTGGCTTCCAGAAGTTGCCGACAGTTGAAGCTCCGGCCTGGGACGAGAAGGCGAGGATGTCATGGAGGTTGTCTTTTTGTATGAGGCGGTCGCGTTGCTGCCATGATTCCTCCCAGAATCTGGCTTTGTCCCCTGCTCGAATTTCCCAGAAACTGTGCTCCCTTATCAGGTCTTTGCTGCCTCTCGCCAGGTTCCAGATTGCAGAGCCTCTGGTCTCTGTCGTGCTTCTCAGTCTTTCTTCGGTTTCCCCTGCCGCGTCATACTTTCTTTCCCATAGCACCTTCCATAGGTTAGGGCCACCCTGAAGCCACTTCTACCACCATCTTTGGGGAGCCGGCTAAGCCACTCCCATGAGATAAGGGCCCACTTTCTTGTTTTGTTGGTCCCCTGCCAGAGGAAGTTTTTGAACAGGGTAACCAGCTTCTGGCTTGCAGTCTTTGTGATAGCCTGGCACGAGAGCTGGTAGTTGGGGATGGCCTGTAGAACAACTTTCAATAAGGTTATCCGACTTGGGGCATTCAACGAGCGATGGGTCCAGTTCTCCATTTTGTTTCGGATTTTCTTTATTAGTAGATTCCAGTTGGCCGACTAGAATTGATGCTCATGGAGCATGATACCCAGGTATTTGGATGGGAATGATCCCCTGTTGAAGCCTAGAGTACGAGCCAGGAATCTTTGGGCTGCCAGCGAGGTGTTGAAGAAAAACACTTCCGATTTATCCTTGTTGATCTCCATTCCAGAGGCTTTGCTGAATTGAGATAAGGATTTGATGATTCTTTGAGCCTCCTTCAGAGTGGCTTGACCGTAAAGCATCACGTCATCTACGAATTGCTGGTGAGAGACCAGAATGTCTTCTCCACAGATTCAGAGGCCTTTTATCTGCTCCCTGGAGACCTGAGCCTTGACCAATCTGCCTAGGCCTTCTGCGGCTAGGATGAAGAGGAAGGGAGACAGGGGGTCTCCCTGCCTTAGCCCACGAGAGGGAGTGAAAGCTTCAGTGGGGGAGCCGTTTAGGAGAATTGACATGACAGGAGAGCTAACCATAGACAGGATCCAATTTATCCATCTTTGATCAAATCCATAGGCTTTAAGTATACCTGCCAGATAGTTCCAGCTGAGCCGGTCAAACGCCTTGGCCAGGTCAAGTTTGATAAGCATGCCTGGGGCACGGGAGCTTTTCAGGGAGTGAATCACTTCCTGGGCCACTATGATGCCATCGGTGATCTGTCGTCCTTTGACAAAGCCAGTTTGCTCCGGGGCAATGAGATCCGGCAGGATCGGCTTGAGCCTGTTAACCATGATAGTTGCAAGGATTTTGTAGACCACATTACAAAGGGAAATGGGCCTGAAACCCTGCGGTTCATCCGAGCAGCCATTCTTCGGGATCAACGCCAGGAAGGTGGCGTTCAAGCCCTGGTGCATGCGCTTGGAGCACCTGGATTCCTCCACAAGATCAAGTAGATCATTCCCCATGAAGCTCCAAGTCGCCTGATAAAATTCAATGGTGAAGCCATCGGGCCCCGGGGCCTTATTTTTAGACATTTTGTTAATTGTTTCCTCAAGTTCATCCTTGGTGATTACCCTGAGAAGGGCCAGGTTTTGATCTCTGGAGACTTTCTTGGGAATATGGTGGCAGATTTTGTCTATGTCCTCGGATCTGTTGACATTTGGTTCGGAGAGAATACCTTTGAAGTGCTCCACCAAGAGATGTTCTATTTCATCCTGCTGAGTCACTCTGTTTCCCTCCTTGTCTTTCAAGGAGAAGATTTTGTTGTGTTGGCGATGGTTCAACATGGCTTTGTGGAAGAATTTGGAGTTTTTGTCTCCTTCTTTGAGCCATTGAATCCGGGATTTCTGCTTCCACAGGATTTCCTCCTGTTTTCGCCTTTCCTCCAATTGAGTGATTACTCTGCCTTCCTCCTCTGCCAGATCCTGACTACGACCGTCCGAGATGATTTGCTGCTGGATTCTTTCCATTCTGGACTGGAGTTTGCCTTGCTCCTGTTGGATATTGCCAAATTCTTCCTTGTTCCACTTTTTGATTTCTTTGAGCCTTAGCTGAAATGAGTGCATTTTGCTGCGGCCATCCTTTCCACTTTTGCTGTCCTGCCACCAGCCTCTTACTTTGTCTAGGAAGTCAGGGGCGCGGAGCCAAAAGGACTCGAACTGGAAGGGTCTCTTTTTGATTTGACTATTTAAGGCTATTTCCAGCTTTATTGGCCAGTGGTCCGACCCTGTTGAGGGTAGGATAGAGGCTTCATAGAAGATATCCAGCCCGATTATGTGCTCTGAAATGAGGAATCTGTCTAGTCTTGAAGCGATCTGTTTGGATCTGCCTCTTCTGTTATTCCATGTGAATTTCCCGTTTATGGTTGGGATATCAACCACCCTTAATTCTGTCTGCACTTCTCTGAATCTTTCCATTTCTGGGTCTTCTCTGCTTATTCCACCTTTTTTCTCTTCTCGAGAAGCGATTAAGTTGAAGTCTCCTGCCAGGATCCATCTCTGCTCCTGGTGCAAACTTCGAAGTTTAGTCAGCTAATTGAGGAGCATGTCTCTGTCTGCACGGATGTGGGGACCATATACATGTTGGCATTATGATTCTATTTTGGCTCTATGGTACAGGTGTTGTACTTGATGGAAACTCACTCAAGTGGCAAAACTCCTTTCAGGCTCTTAAAATGATGGAAAATAAGAGGTTCGAAGGTGAATCATTCAAAAGGTGCAGACCCGCAGGTTCGTCGTCCAGGGAGTGCGTACATACCCACAAGTTCACCGTTCATAAGGTGCGGTCCCCCAGTTCACTCACTCCAATGCAGAGAAGTGCGCTCACATGGGGTATCCTATGTTTGGCCCTTGGTATTTAGCCCGTCTTTTACGATCCTATGGTTTTGGCCCGTGGTATAGGATCTAATTTATTGAAGCCCGGTTTGGATCCTTTGTATTGATTTTTGATGGTTTTGTCCCATGGTGTGGATAAGGGTTTGACTATAAAAAGGGGAAGGAGGTCACTTGGCTAGACACTTGTGAAAAATTGAACATCTTAAGATCTGAAATTTTGGGCATTTGGGTTTACAAAGCTAGATCTAAATCAAGGAGAAATCTTAAGGCAAATCTTTTGATAAGTCGTGAACTCTCGGGCGCATGATCAGATCTATGGATCTGACTGACGGTGGCACATTAGAGGACTGTTAATTTGGCCCTAATCAGAGGTTCGCAGGCGATCCACGGAGAAGGTGCGGGGGTACGCAGTGCAGGAGAAGACGCAGTGCGGGGGTATGCAGCGCATCAGGAGGCGCAGTGCGAGGTACGCAGCACAGAAGAAAGCAAAGTGCGGAGATACGCAGGGGCACAGAAGGAACAGTGCAGAGGTACGCGGTCAGACAGACAGTGCAGTGTGTATCTGAGTTGAAGTACGCAGTTCAGCAGAAGGAGAAGGTGCGGTGGTACGCAGAGAAGCAGAAGGATACAGTGCGGATCTGCGCAGTTCAGGCACAGAAAGATTGCGGATATCCACAAGGCTATATTGGTGAAGTTGCGGACCTGTCTTGAAACATTTATTGGTTGTCTTTTATCTATTGTTGCAGAGTTCTGGGTTTAGATTTCTGGTATTACTTTTTTGTTTACAGCATTCTAAGTAGTTGGGTGATTCATTGGTTGTATAAGGAGATTGGGTGATTTCCATGTACTTGATGATTATTTGATCTTCTTGGATCCAGTTTGAAAATTAATGAAACATGGTCCTTAAAGAAGTAGAAGAGCAAAGGGGGTTGTAGCTCCCTTCCAGGAGAGACTGGAAAACGAGAGAGAGTTGTAGCTCTCTGCAGGTTGTAGCCTGTGTACTGGTAAAGGACTGCACTAGTACAAAATCCTTGTAAAAGAAGTTTCTAAATTGAAAGAAGATAGAGACATATTGCAGCAAGTGGTTTTCACCCACATTGGGTTTCCACCTTATATCTGGTGTTCTTTGGTGTGCTTTTCTATTTTTCTGGTTCTTGTTCATTATTATATGGTACTAACATACAACTTAATGATCAATATCTGAAGAATAAATTAAAGTATAAATCTGGAAGGCATATTGAAAAGAATTTGATAATACTGATTCACCCCCCCCCTCAGTATTATTTCCAACAATTGGTATCAAAGCCGGTTCTTCAAAAGAAGCTTGATCGCTTGAAGAAAGATCTTGCATCATGAGCAACTACGAGAGGGAAGCATCAATCAGGCCATCAATTTTTGATGGGACAAACTTTGTTTATTGGAAGGTAAGATTTACTGCCTATCTTCAATCTCTTGGTACAGAAGTCTGGGATATCATAGATACAGGGTATACTTTTCCTTCAGTAACTCCAACAGATCCAACTGAGAAGAAGAAATATGAAACAAATGCAAAGGCGGTCAATACTCTATTAGGATGCCTATCTCAATCAGAATTTGTCAAGGTAATGCAGTTTAAATCTGCAAAAGAGATATGGGACAAGATTGTTCTGAGCTATGAAGGAGATGATCAAGTAAAAAGAGCAAAACTTCAAACCCTCAGGATTCAGTATGAAAATCTCAGGATCTATAATGATGAAAGTGTGGCTAACTATTTTCTTCATGTATATGAGATTGTTAATTGTATGAAAATTTGGGTGAAGAAATAAAAGAGGCTATTGTGGTTGAAAAAGTTCTAAGATCTTTGTCCCTAGGTTTGAATCTAAAGTTTCTACTATAGAAGAAAAAGAGAATCTACAAAGACTTAAAATGTCACAGCTGCACGGAATTCTAACTGCTTATGAAATGAGGAAAGGAGGTCCATCAGACAGGAGAGAAGTTGCCTTCAAGGCTTCAGGCAAAGGCGAGTACTACGAGTCAAGACACGTGTTAGAAGAAGAAGAAGAATCAAATTTTGTCAAAAATCTTCAACGGGGTACTGGACAGTTCCGAGGTAAGTTACCTTTCAAATGCTTTGCTTGTGGGAGAGTCGGTCACTATGCTGCCAAATGTCCTCACAAGGATAAGATTGACAAAGGAAAGGAACCTGTTAGATGGAACAAGAAACAGAATGCAACTAAGAAAAGTTACTACACTGATGAAGACAGTGATGGCCTATCAAATAGTGACAAAGATGAACGAGGTAATGATTATAAACTTTTAATGGCCTTTGAAGATGATGATTACATGGATGCTATAGATGTGGATTACTTTTATGAAGAGATTTCTAGACTCAAGACATGTTTAGAAGAAAAGAATGTGATCATTGATACTCTGCAATTTCAACTTGATGAAGAAGAAAAATCTCTTGAGAAGTTAGAATGTGAAATTGTTGGCCTTAGAAAAGAAATTGAGAAAACAAAGGTTCTTAATCTTAAGTTTGTTAAAGGATCTGAAACTTTGGATGAGATTATCAATGTACAGCGTTCTCCACTAATCAAGACAGGTCTAGGTTATAATGGAGAAACATCTCAAGCATCCACCTCAAAGAGTTATCTTGATGCAGCAAGGAGGAATGAGAAAAAGCCCAATGGAGATAATCAGGTAAAGCAGGGACGAATTGCATCACGAACAAACAGAGACTACCAGGTAAACCAGGGGCAATCCATCTTAAGGGTGAACAAAAGCTACAACCAGCCATAGGTAAAAACTTCTCAATTTGCCTCAAGAATGGATGACAGTAGAAATTACAATCATTTGGCTGGTAGATTTGATAATCGCAGATGTTTCTTCAATGGCCAATGTTTCTCTTGCCATAACTTTGGTCACAAAGCAGCTCAATGTGTTTCTTATAAGACAATCATGACTAGAGAAGCTCAAAAACAAAGAAGTATGACCGGGATTATGAAAAGGACCTATAACAATTTTTCGGCCCTTGAAAATGAAATTGAATGTATTGTTTGTAATAACTTTGGTCGTGAAGATTTTGAATGCAGGAGCAGGTTTCGGCAGACAAAGGAACAAGCCTCAAGCACCCGAACATGGAGAATAAAGGAACCACAACCAAAAAGATGTGGGATAGCTTTTTATGCAGAAGGACAGGAAAATCTATGGTACATCAACAGCGGATGTTCGAAGCATATGACAGGTGATAAAGGAAAACTTGAATCATATATTGCTTTATAAAAGGGTAAGAAAGTTTCTTTTGGAAATGATACCCCTGCAGCCATAAAAGGAAAAGGCACTGCTCACTTGAAAGAAAAGGTCAAAGTTGGAAATGTTTTGTATGTTGATGGCTTGAAGCATAATCTACTGAGTGTCAGTTAGATGTGTGATCAAGGAACCGAGGTAATATTTTGATCAAATGATGTAGCATTCGTGATCTTGATACAGGAAAAACAGTGATCAAAGGCAGAAGAACTCCAAATAATCTATACATATTTGAAGAAGGACAACAACAATGCTATTTGAGCAAAGATGATGAACATTGGTTATGGCACCGGAGGTTGGGGCATCTAAGCTTTTCACAAATAAGGAAAGCATGCAAATACCAGGCAGTTCATGGTCTTCCAAATATCAAAATTCCAGACAACACCATATGCAAATCATGTCAGTTTGGTAAGCAAACCAGAACTAACTTCCCTGAGAAGGAAGGATCAGCCAGCAGGCCTCTTGAACTAGTCCATATATGTATGTGGTCCATTTAGGACAAGGTCACTCAAGGAGAAGAATAATTTATATTATTCATTGACGACTTCTCCAGGATGGTTTGGTTGGGACTTATGAAACATAAGGACGAAGCATTTGAAAATTCAAATCTTTCAAAGCCTTGGCTAAAAATGAATCAGATCACAAAATTAAGTGCTCAGGTCTGACAGAG